>JAFREQ010000214.1:0-536543 GCA_025331565.1 Holacanthus passer | reverse complement strand
AGGAATGTGGACAGCAGAGGCACAGTAGTGATGCGGGTGAACTCTGCATTCACCTGAAACACATAGTTATAATATTTTGTATTACTATTAAACAGTGCATGCATCACTCACAAAACTAACCCATAAGAAAGCCAAGATCTTATCAATTCAAATAATAAATTCCATTTTGAACGAAATCACTGGACACACTAGAATTTTGGCTCCCATCACTTACACTGAAAGCACATTTGAAGGGGATCTTTTGAACAGATGGAATATTATAGCAAAAAAACAAACCTCCTTCAATGTTCATATAGGCACCTAACCATTTAATATTTGTGAACCTACCCTTTAATTAGTGGTTTCTGCAACTCCACTGCTTTATACATGAGACTGTGTTTAATTCTATCCCCCCGCCAAAAAACTAACTCTTAGGAAGAATGTTAAAGAAACTGTAATAATTTTAACTGATTAAATTCATTCTCCTGTTCATACCGATTATGTTTAATGTTTACTTTGACTTGTTTTTAGATGGACCTGAAAAATTGTGCTCCCCATCCTGCACACTTTTTAAAAAATTGAAGAATTAATTCCAATATATATATATAAAACTGTTTCTATTCTTAGAACCTTTAACTTTGGTGAATATCCTTTTTCTAGAACAAGCTCAACATTTTTTCTTTTAACAACCCAACAGAATAACTTATACACACTCAACCTGACCAAAACAATAACAATGATTCACTACCACAGACGTGTGGCCTACTACTGTACTTTTAAGTGAGGACAAAACAGTTTTGTGTAAAAACTTGTGTAAATTGTTATTTTAGTTAAAATCTGCTGATCTAATTTTGACAAGCTCAGAGCAAACAAAGCCTTGGGGACCATCTGTGATTTTGCTGCCCCCCTTAGGTTCAGGGCAAGTGGAAAAAAGCCTTGTGCCAGTAACCCATTTAATTTCTTTCTTTCTTTCTTTTTTTTTAACATTTGGTTAATCACTGAAATTTTTAGCAAGTTATTCTTTGATACATATACAACTATAACAACTTAAAATATAAACCAAAAATCTATAATGCATTACCTCTCTCACAGAAAAAAGGGTTGGCCATCTGTCTCGGAATTGTGCTATGAAGGGCATGTCCTTAACAACTTCCTGTCTTCTATAGGCAAAGGTTCTTTCCATTTTATTTTTTATCAGCTGAGGGTTCTTCTTGTTCACTTCCAACAAGAGGGCTTTCCTTTCTTCCTCAAGGCTTTCTTTAGTTTCACCTCCTGGATAATCAGGGCAGTAGTTGACTTCTGCTTTCCATGGCTTCTTCACCTGGTTTGGGCATTGGTTGGTGTCACCACGCTTTCCTTTCGCAGAATTTATGCTCAACTCTGGGCAGCCAATGTTCCTCAGTCTTGTGCGGTAGTTGGCCATTTTGTATTTCAAGCTTATTTTCCACCCGTAGTACCCAGTGACTGATCCTTGCTCCTTTAAACAAGGATACTTTGTTATCAGCGCCTGAGCAACATCGTCAAACTCTGCACTTGAAGGATAGATTTTGTATCTGACAATTTCTGATGCCAAGCTCTCAAGAATATCTGACTTAAGTTTGGTACTTGGATTGAGAAGAGAGCCACTGTTGTTAAAAGCATCACTGGCCTTCTCTAGCTGGATCTGCGCCTCATAGCTGAACTGAGGTATTTGGAAAGTTTTAGGCCATGGCTGTGATCTAAGGGATGATGATGATCCAGAGGATGTAGATTGAGGTGAGGAAAGTATGTCGGTATCTGCTGCTGAAGAAAATGAAGAACTATCATCTAGTCCATGACATGTAGCAGTTTGAAGAGGGCGAGTTCCTGAACCACTAGGCAAGTAAATGACTTTAACAGTGCCTTTATCTTTGATTTCTGAAGTACATGTCAAGTTCAGGAAGTCATCAAATTCAATGTCTTTGTACTGCAACCTGAAATCTCCTGACAAGCCAAAGTGTCTTTGGATTTCTGCTTTGAGTTCATCCACAGAATCCGGTATTCCAAAGGGAAGACTCAATTTTGATGCATCCTCGATTCCAAGTATGACCCTCAGGGTTTCAGCCATCTTGCATCTAATCTGAGAAGAAAAACATGACATGTTACTTGGCAATGACGGGGCTCTAGTGATTAATTTTGAGATTATAATAACCAAGTACTTTGATGCATCACACTGTACAATGTTCAGGTACTGCACAGGGATTAAAGAAAGAAAATTTGTGAGCCTGAAATTTGCCCAGGAGGAAATGTATACAATGTGTTAAATTATTACATGTATGAAAACTGCTTTGTGCCTAAAATCAGGTATGGTGCCTGTACTGTACTTGAACGTAGCCCTGACTATAAAATAGGCAAATATTGTAAAAAGTTTTGTCCTAAAATGTATCTTTAATTTCTGTTTGTGCTATGTTATGTCCCAGTCAACTCATTGGTTTCTGTGAGAATTAAAAAATATATATATATATTTTTTAATATAATTTAAAAAATCTTCTAAACTTTTGAAATATCTACATCAAAATGTTTTAATATTTGTAAATCTTGAACAAAAATAGAAAATATATTTAATTAGGGGAAAAATCTCTTAAAATACTGTCATGGAACCTCTCTCAAAAATCTTTTTTTGTAATCTATTAAATTGTTTTAAAAATCTATTTAAAAAGCCACCTGTCGCAAACAGAGTTAAAGTTACATCATCATTAACTACGACAAGAATTTAATACAAACTGTCAGATGCTTGCTGTGGACATCACAGATAAGTTGAAGTTCTTCAGTTTTTCAATTTCCAGGTATTAAACATGACAGTACTTGTTCCAATATCTAATACCTATGTTTGCAATTGCAAAAGTATTTTCTTTCAATTCCAATTACAGGTTCATTTGGTTTTCCAATTATGAATGTCAGTATTGTAGCACATTATTTAAATTTAACAAATTACCTGTCACATGCACAAATCTTTTCAAGGTCACCATTCGCATGGATCCAACTTTGTAGTCAGCCAAGGGGTACTGGTCAGCAAGCTCCTTCACGTTAACCAATGCCAGCTCTCTTGTTGGATGCAATTCATAGGCTCTGTAGTGCTCTCTATACCATGAAGATAGTTTTCTGATGATTAGACTCAAATCATCTTTTACAATACATAGTTGAATTATTTCAGAGAATTCTGGGAGACCCCCACACGATCCATGCACAACTATCATGCTTTTTTTGTAGGTATTACCATTAATGGTCACACTATGAGCAAGGTTTACAGCAGTGACTTCAGGGTACTTCTGAGTAAGGGTATTCACAACATCTTCATTGAGGACATCAACGGGCACTTTTGAGATATTTGCAACCTCCAAGGATAATGTTTCACAATCAGGTTTGAGCATATTATAGCCCACCATCAACTGATGTTTGGTCGCCAATGTCAGAGTTATGTTCCTAAAGTTATTTGTATGCCTAACCACCTGCTTAAAAAAGCTGTGCTTGGCCTCAAAGCGCATTGTCCACAGTGTCACAAGGGGACCAAAACATTTTATAAGCTCAGGATAATGTTCCAGAAAATGATGTTTTGGGCAACAACTTTTGATCAGGAAATAGTTCTTGATATCGTTGTCGATGCTCTGAGATTTTGCACTCCAAATATGCAATAGACTCTGCAGTATGAATTGGGGCAACAACCAATTCCACAATATCCTTTAAATCTAAAATAACATGCCATGCAGATTCATCACTGGGAACAAGTCTTCCAACTATCAAAGGAAGTAATCGAAGGAGACACCAATTTTCGTGGGCGTTGCCACCTATTGTGTTTTTCTTTTGCAAATTTTGTGATAACAAATGAGGGCGGTTAGTTTTATCCCCCCACTTATATGGAAATGAATGAATGAGACTGTTGAGGTGATCAAGAGTGAACAACTTCTTAGACAGAAGCACTGTGATACACTGTGCCAATTCAACTGGCACTATGCCCTCAAAAAGATCGTGAACGATGTCCGGGGGGTAACCACTCGTAACATCAAAATGAGACAACCTGTCAGTCAGAACACATGCTTTTTTTACACCAAAGCAGCTAACACCTTCTTTCTGAGCTGTTGTGACATGCAGCTGATAGCCTTCTCTGGTTCTGGCTTCAAATGTGCCCGATTTTACTTCCTGTGTCTGAATGAGGCAACTCTGAGCTGTACAATATCTGCAAAAATAGATCCCTGAGAAACTCTCTACAAACCCAGCTAGACCATGAGCCCCGAGATTATCAGCTACCACACACTGTACTGTACCCTTTATGAATGTCCCCAGCTGTGGAATGAATAACCCGTGTTGCTCTAAAGTCACAATATCGTGCAAAAGAGGCTCAAAGATTTTCTTGTAACCATACTCTTTAACATACTCACTTTTGCACAACAATGCTAGGTAAATAGAAGAGAGAGTTGAGCTACTACCAGGAGGTAAATTACCTAATATCCAGTAAACAGCAGAGAGTTTATGCTTCTTCCGAGACGTCCCCAAGGGATTGCACACCTCAAAGTCGTCGATATATAAGCACAGGGAAATTCTTAATTCTCCAGCTGAAAAGAACGGGTTGTTCTTATAATGTTCACCATCCTGAAAAGATACATACTTCTGATGACTTAAAGAACAGGTGGTATGCGTATCAACAACCCTATCAACAACATCATTACGCCAAAGCAGTTGTTGTAGAGACTTCAGTAAGGGAACATATTGGTAGCTTTTGTTGGTCCTTGCCTCAAGTACATATTCAATAGGTTCAACTACCTTAAAATGCTCCTTGTAGTATTGTTTACGCTTAAAAGCTGAAGCTATCGGACCACCTTTAGCTATAGCTTTTATCAAAGGATTATGGGTAGATACAGCAAGGGTCAGCTCATCAATTACTAACTTATCAACATTAATGTCATGCTTTTTGAAAACATCAATTGCTGTACTGTTTGATATGGGGACCACGGCTGAGGTGAAAATGAAGTGCAGTTCTTCTAAAAACTCATCAATTGCTGAGCTTGGAACATGTGACAATATTTCCAATTTCAAAATAACAGATGCAAATTTTTTAATTATTCTGTCTTCTAGCCTCTCGTTGTCGGTGTCTGTTTCAATCAAATCATGAGCATCTACATCAAACCCAGTTTCTGCAATATCAGAGGGAAGTTCTTCGGATGGGTGATCCTCATGATTTACATCAACATTTTTCACCAGCTCAACTTTAAAGTCTTTTACTGTGCAAGAGCCATGCTTCCTGCTTTTATGAGTTTTGAAAGTAGTATATATATTTGTTTGAAAAGAACAATTCTGAAACACACAACTGACAGTTTCATAGCGCTTCAAGTGGGTATTGATATGGGAAAAGTACTCTCGACTAGATAATATGACACTTCCTGGGCACAAAATACATGTAAATGTGACAAGCTCTGCATTTGTTGCAGCTGAAACTTCAACATGACATCTACTTAAATGAGTCTTCAGAGCATTCCATGACTTGAATGAGCATGGGCAATCATAGTATGTGCATGGAATTGAAAGTCTCTGGCCAAAATGGCTGTGCTCTAGCTTATAATGCTTCAGTAATTGGTACCTTGTAGATACTGTTTCAGCACACTGTTTGCATTTCCACATTCATAACCTACAAGGAAGGAAAAAAGTGCAAGTGATCAGTCATCAAATTAATTCCTAGCTCTCAACTGTATCTCTTGTTATGCTTTTGTATGATTCTGAAGCCTGTGTCCCAATTTCTACAACAGACAATTAATTCACAATCAAAGAGGTGAAATATGCTTACCACTGCTGTTGAGCCGCTGGCTTTGCATACATCCAATAAGTCACTTCCTGACACAACTCACAAATCTGAAATTCACAAGTAGAATCTATTGTTACACAATAAGATAAGATAAATCTTTATTTGTCCCACAGTGGGGACATTTGCAATGATCAAAATATTTTCCCAGATCATGAGCCTAGAGTTGGGAACTTATAGCATTTAATTATAGTTGTTAAAATGCCACTATACAACCAATTCTCTTTCTATCTCTGTAACCCACACGCAAGCATGCACACGCGGGCACTCTCTCGCTCTCTCTCTCACACACACACACACACACTCACACGCGGTATCACGGCTTGAGGGATTCAAAATCATCTCCATTAGCCAATACTATTACAATACAATTCAAACACCCTGGTTTAACGTTTCATAATTTGTTGTTGTCTGATTTTAAAATGTGGCGGGCGCGATTAGATACATTAGCTATGTCAATGCCTGACTCCACGCCAGTAACGTCCGCAATTTACGTCAGTATTTTGAATACAACGTCAACGCTAACAGTATGGAGATGAGAGGGAAGCGTAATATTGAAGGGAAACAACAGAACAATATTTAAAAAAAACAAAAACAAAAAACAAAACAGGAGAAAAAACACGCAGAAAATATTTTGGGCAAAGAAGGAAAATCCCCGTTTTCAAATCACCCTTCTAACATCAATGTTAACTTTACGTGTATACTTAACGCAAGAGACATCGCGTTGTTAGCTGGCTCAACTTACAGCTAAGTTAGTGTACAAAGGATACGTACAATAAGCGGCCAAACTTCAAGCGGCGAAAAATCGCTTTGCATTCTTACTGAACAGACCAACAAAAGCAGTTAAGCTAACGTTAGCAACAGGCTTTTTGAAATCCTACGTCAAAGTAACTGATACACGACCAAATGCATATTAAAAGTTTTAAAAAATATACCTATCGATTCTCTATTCCACTGTTGAATAAATAACGTACTTACCAAAAAAATCGATGGATAGCTGACTGAAAAACAAATTTTCGACCAACGTTTAGCGGCTTTCGTAGCTGTAGGTGCGGTCCCGCGACGTCCAGAGAGGTCAAACACTTCAAACACAAGGTCACTTCCTTGCGCTCTACTGCGCATGTGCAGAGAGGAACGGTAATCGCGCCTGGACACGCCATTAAGTTTTAATGCCTTGATTAAGTAGTTACAACACAACAAACTTATATATTACTGACTTCTTACACTATTGTTTAAATGCAATGAAACCTTGTTGTGTTAATGGTCAAAAATGCAATTGTTATGTAGTTTCACCATAAAACAATCATCTAATTCAAACAACATCCAAGTTTCATTTTTTTGAGTGCAGTCACACCAGAAAGTGGCACAGCAATATTTATCAGTACATTTGCATGGAAATACTAATTGATGAAGGATTGTACATCATTGCAGTCAACAAAGAATTACTGAATAGGGGGTAAAAAAACTCTTCAAGCTTAGTCAGTGAGCCAGTTGGTTCAGTCACTGTTAAGTGTTTGTCGGGGGACAATAAATTTGACAATGTTAACAAACAATGCCTCTGTCATGGATGCTTTGAGTTCAAGTGGATTCTGCAGCAGCTACATTAGTTTCCTTAATTTTGGCAGAATGGAAAGACAGAACTGACCAGCCTTTCATTCCTAGGTCATCAAACAGTGACGCTGTTTTGTCACATCCCTTGACGATTCATACAGATGCAAAAGATACCATATAGCGCTCATATGAGACTCCTGCCAGAAAGCCTTTCTAAAATGTGGTTAACATGAAATGGTTACAGCTTGTTTAATTTTAGCCACCAAAACTACTTGTTTAGGCTTAGGAAAAGATCTGATGGTTGATGAAAATGGTTTGAATTAAAATATGTACATTTGCATATGTGATGTAGGTAAAATACATTATGACGTAACTTAAGTACATTTGATAAGTTAAAAGATGTTGAAGGGCATAGCAAAACGTTGGTATTTGATGACCAGTGAATGAGAAAGGTCTGAAACTTCTTGTGAAACCAGATAAAAATTCTATATTAGTTAGCATATTGTGTTACATATTTGTAGTGGTTCTTCAACAAGTAAGAGCATATACAAACAAGTTGATTCTTTCAGTGTTTTATCTACATTCATTTTGTTTTTTCTTTTTTTGTCTTTGAAACTCCAGAGCTGGTCCTAAGGAAAGTGATCAACTTTGCTGACTGTACTGTGTGCTTGGACAAACGGAATGCCAGTGGCAAGATCGCATTTTACCAGGTACAAAGGTACAAATTTGTTGCTGCCGTACAAATGCTCCTTCAGAATGCGCCTCCTACCAACTACTGAATTTTATTTACAAGTAATGCACACTGTGAGTATTGTCTTTGCAGGAATGCTTTTTTCTGCTTGGCTGCTCGTAATGACTGTCTGAACAATAATATGAACACAGAATCTGAATCTCTGTTCTCTCAAACTTCAGCAAAGTCAAGATGGCTTGCTTGTGGTCAACAATGGAAATTCGCTTTTCAAAGTTCACTACAGTTGAACTCAGTGCAAATGATTTGTGAGGCTTTCCCTCATCCCTGAGCACAAATCCTCTGATCACATCAGTTCCACAGAAATTAATTTATTTTGTCAACAATCACACTGTGTTGATGCGGCAAAAATGTATAATCTGTTTTCAAATAACAATAAATAATAAATAATAATAAATTCATTTTTTGTTGTTGTTGTTTTGTTTGTTTTTTTTGGAGTTTGTCAAGTGCCAATGTGTTTAGTGAAGAGCTGAGTCTTTTCTAAAAGACTGAGAGCGAAATAAACTTCTTTACTTGGTTTAAAGCAGATTTAAAGCAAAAATCATGCTCAGATTTGTGATTTATTTGGCCTCATTGATTCACACATGTAATATCAGTGCAACTTCTTTAGCAGACCATACAGCAATAGATATTACTTAAATACTGTCGAACATTCCTTTATTTTTGAGGCTTTACAATGTTTTAAGGACACGCTATACTAACATTAATAGTTGTGTATCCTTAGTACATGGCACTTCTCCTTTGTGTCGTCAAACGTTGGATTAGACAAGGGTTTTTTTGTGTGTAGGTGACAATAATTTAACTTTAAAATGTTCTAATCCTTCAAAATGAGCTTCAGAATTACTACATTACCATTACTATAGATAAAAATAGATACTACAGATAAAAAATATTCAAAATATAGATACAGAGGTATAGATAAAATTTTAAAAATGTTTTCACTTTCATCTGGCCTCACTATTAATAAAAATAAGTCTTAGATAATGATCCATGATTCTGACATCCTTTCAGTAAATGATATAAAGGTTTAAAAAGTTGTCAATATTTGGGAATCACTATCAGTACAGATGAAAGTATTTCTCAAAACATATTTAATAAATGTTGAAAGTTCCATATTTAACTGTTAACAAAGAGACCTTTCCCTTTTGGGTCGTGTTTTACTTTCTAACACAGAAGGTTTATCCAGATTGATGTATCCAGCTTTATCTTTGTATGTTGCTCCGTAAATATGTGCAGATATTGATGCACTCATATTTAAATTCGTGTGGAAACATAGGTATACATATATGTATGTATGTAAAGAGGAAAACACTTATTGGGCAATATTCAGACGGAGGTCTACGTATGAAGAATATCCATGAAACACTCACCTAATGTCTCTCATTTTAAAGTTGTTTTTATATGAACCTTTCTCAGGGTTGATTCCTAGATTGTGGCTTGGTGGAATGGTTCTTGAGGAACTTTCTTGTAATAATGCTCATATTAGAAGGGCTCCTACTTGTATTCAGAGTCAGTGTCCCAACTCCTTCCATCATTGGAAAGTTTCCTAACATTTTTTTTGTCCCCAAAAAGGTAAAGAAATTCATATTAAATTTTTAAATTCATTCACATTTTTAGACACAATGTTTCCTTCTGCAAAAAGGAGGTTAAGTCTTCAGTTTCCTCCTTACAAAAACTTGCTTTAAGTTGAACTTGGGAGTATTTAAAAACAGTAAAGCTATAAATACATTTAATCTTTTATTCACCTATTTTGTACAGTCTATGGTATTCACACAAGTTGTACATATTTTGTATGTATTCTTTATTTAATTAATATTATTTTTCTCTGTTAAATTATGTAGTATGTATCTTTTTACATAGGAAAGTTTTATTCATGCTGGTGTTTTATTTAATTTTATTTTAGTGATTATTTTATCGTAATTTCCCCCCAATACTCCTGTAATATTATTTGTACTGTATCCGTACTGTGTTGTCAATAAAGTTTATCAAAATTGTTGTGCGCATGCCCATTTTTCAAATCCGATATTTTCAAGGAAGTGTGTCATCATTACTCTGCCAAAGCTGCCGCATCTCGGACCCCGAGCAGAGCTACCTGGTACCAACAGTGGAGGCTACAAACTGAAGATAAACCTCTCATTAGAGAGAGCATAGCACAGTTGGGGTTCCTACATTTGACGCTAAACCCTCGTTATTACTGTTAGATATAACGTTTTTGTTGGTGTTGCAGTTATTTTTTTCCCTTTTTGCAGTCTGGCACATGCACGGACTGCTGCATCTTGAGCTAGCAAAGTAGCCCATCATGGCTATTGAGAAGAAAACATCGCGGAGCAGTGTTTTGGCATGTTGAAACTTCTGCTGAGACACAATAGCAAGAAACGAGGATGAATAGGAAGAAGGATAAAGGATTTGAGAGTCCGCGCCCCTTTAAATTATAAGTATTTTTTGTGCTTTTTTAGCGTGAAATGAATGAAACGGTCCACTGTCGTGTCCGATTGTAAAGCAGTTAACGTTAGCTTAAAATTAGTAAAACTTCCAAGGGCACACACAGTAAGGTTACTTCAACTACAGGATCAACTTGAAAAACTTCTTTGCTTGTCTTCGAATAAGATGGAATATGTCACCAGTTAAGTTCATTGCTCAGGTTTACATCGCATGTTGACTTGGCTGTTCTGTCGTTGCTTTTACGACCCACCAGGTGGTGTGCATCAACAACATCAACTTCCAGAGGAAGTCTGTCATTGTGAGTACAACCGTTAGAGTATAACAAAACAAAACAATGCATACACAACGGCTCTTTAGTCTAATGTGTTCAGTCAATCTGCTGTGGTTAAACAGACAAACCTAGCATCTGTATTTGGATCCCCATTTGCTTCGAGGGGTCCACACAAGTACTGTAATATAGTTGACATTAAGTAGTAACTACAAAAGTGTTTCCTCTTTTTTTTGTCCACCTGTTTTCACACTACACTCATTCAATCAGGGAGAATTACTAATTGTATTAAATATAGTTACTGCATTAAAAACGTAATACAGGTTTATTATGGAGTTGGTCTAATAATGCAATGTGCAGATTTATTAAACGTTATTAAAATGTAAGTCATAAGGACTTGGAAAGACTTCTACAGTGATTAATCTAGCACACACTTGTTTTTTTGGGTCAACAAACCCTTCTATGCAGCTCATCTTGGGGTTTTGATTCAGACAATAAAAATCACCTCACAATTTTTCACTCAATTTTCACCAACTTTTCATTTTTCATCAACTTTTTCATCTCTTTTGCATCCCTTAGGGCTATGTTGAGCTGACCATTTTCCCTACAGTGGTCAACCTGAACAGGATCAAGCTTAACAGTAAACAGTGCCGTATCTACAGGGTCCGAGTCAATGAACTTGAAGCCCCATTTATTTACAATGACCCTACACTGGAAGTGTGCCACCATGAGTCCAAGCAGTGAGTATATCTGTGCACTGTCCTCCTATTGGATGCACATTTTAGTGTAATCTGGGGTTGTGAAATCATTGCTAGCAATTTGTAATTTCTAATTGTTAGTCTGCAACCCAAATCCTATTGTGTTGCTTTAGATATGTCAAATCAGCGCCATTTGCTTGCTAGCAAACATAGCTAGTTATAGATTGTGTGAAAGGCTGACTCAGCTAAAAGTAATTAAATAAGGCAATGAACAATTGAGGTTTTTGCTAAATTAAAGCACCAAAAATGTTTGAATAACTGTTAATATTGAATTTCTTTACAAGGTTTTTTTCCCCCCTTACAAATCGCTCAACAACTTGGAAGGGTAGGTAGGGTTAGGGTAACATTAGGTTTGAGCGATATGATGCAAAATACTCTGAGATGCTGTAAGTTTATAAGCTGCGGGGTATTAATCTGCCCTGATTCTACCAAGATTTCTCTGCCTATAATAACTGTAGCTGTATTAGAATATTTTGGTAATGTTACAAATCAGTGAAATTGACTACTTTATGACGGTATTAAATTTACTGGATTTTTGCATCAATATGATGAATTGTCTTAATTTGCTGAGTATTTAATTGACCAAATTAGTGAAAAACCAACAATGCCATCAGGTTATATTTTCTGTAAATGCTTTCTTAACTGAATTTCCAGAAAATGTACTGACTCACAGTTGGATCAGAAGATATACTTCTGTCGGATTTCTGAGCATATATTACTGCGTCTCCTTGAAATAATATTATAGTTATCCTACTCAGCAGATTTGAGAAAACTGGAAAATGATTGTGATGGTGAGGTGTGGGGTAAGAAATGCTGATATTTAGCAGGTGGAAAGAGTATTAGAAAAAAATTTTTATATGTCTTTTCACATTTAGACTCCTAGCTATCTAACATCTCACTAAGGCTGAGAATATTACTCTCTGTCTAATTTGTGAAGGTGTATGGTGGAAATATGATGATTTTGTGTAAATGTTTATGTGTGTGTACGTAGGAGGAACCTCAACTATTTCTCCAGTGCCTACACAGCAGCAGTGAGTGCTGTGGACCCTGATGCAGGACATGGGGAGCTAGTCATCAAAGTTCCCTCTGAACTCTGGAAGCAAGGAGATGGTAAGACTTTGGCAAAAAGGCCACCAAAAATTAGAAAGGCACATAGGATCATTTCATCATTTACTATGTGTAATACAAAGGATTCAGTGTGTTTTAAGACTAACATAATCTACTTTCCAAGAAATCTCATTATTTTCACTGGATTGTTTGTTTTATTTAAAGATAAAATTTCATTCTCAAAATTCCTTGCCTTCCTTGATAGCTTGAACTGATAAGGTCACATTAGGTGGGTTACTCAGTTTCTTTAGAATAAGTGAAACATCTGGCATTATTGACAGAAATGAACCTGTAAGATCATGACTGATATGTTTCTGTGTCTCCAGATTTGAAAGTTTTAAAGGTGTACATTGAATTTTCTCTGGACCAGCCCAAAGGAGGTCTCCACTTTGTGGTTCCTGATGTGGAAGGCAGTATGGCGGAGAGAGGAGCTCATGTGTTCTCCTTTGGATACCAGAACTCCACCAGGTCTAGAAACAAAGACTAACCCTTATAGTCAAATAATTGGCATGCCATTAAAGCTACACTGGGCAATACTCTTGTACTCTCTTGTAACATACATAATGACTTGCTGTTTCAAAGTGGAGCTGTAACAAACAAGAATATCCCACTCCTGCTAATTAAACCAGAGTTTGCCAAAGCAAAATTCAGTTGTTAAATATGTCCCATCTCCCACAATCGTCCCACAAGAAGAGACCAAGTAAAACAAGTCACTTTTTTCTGTCCAGATGAATCTGCCTGTCGTGTATTTGGCTTCCTTTGATATAATATAGTACAAACCAGTCTGGTGCTTTAAATTGCATGTGCTCTTCACATTTTACACAGGTTCATGATGTATTTTACTGAGTGGAGTTCAAATGCTTTGAGCTGTTATCTCTAGCTGCCATTTTCAATTGCCGTTCTGTATACCTGTTGAGATTAAATGTAGTGCTACAACTCACTGTCACAAAGTGTACAAAAAGAATGACCTGACATAAAAATAATCAAAGCACATAGGACTGCAGAGTACACAAATGAAAACATAGTAATCGCTGCCCTACCTTCAAAGTTGTCTGGTACACCAACAGTGTATTAAATCTACAAAAACATTATGTCCAGCTCCACCGCAAGGCTCTAGCAATGAAAAATAGTTCATTTCTTTTTAATTTTACATGTTAAAGGGTAAATGCATCATGGAAATGACAAAGTGTGCTGGATTCTTTTGAATTCTCAAACCTTTTTTGCGTAATAACATTTTAATAAGCCTCTTATTAAGACTCTTAAACCCTCTAGCCTCAGTATTTTCACTTCTTTTCTCTCTGGATATTTCCTATGCTGTTGTGCAGACTCACACTTATAGCTGGCCATCATAGTCTACTATTAAAGCCACGAGTAGTTGACTGTGCATTAGTTCATCTATGTGCATATGATCAAAGCTCATTAGATTGTCTCCTTCCCCCCAGATTCTGGTTCCCCTGTGTAGACTCCTACTCAGAGCTCTGTACGTGGAAGCTGGAGTTCACCGTAGATGCTTCCATGGTGGCGGTGTCCTGTGGTGATCTGGTGGAGACCATCTACACCCATGATATGAGGAAAAAGACTTTCCACTATGTCCTTCCCATCCCCACTGCGGCCCCCAATATCTCCCTTGCTTTGGGGCCCTTTGAAATCCTCGTAGATCCCTACATGCATGAGGTGGGCTTAGATGATGACATTTCTGCATGTGGTCTGGAATGTTGGAAATGAAACCTTATATCATTGTTTTTGATACTGATTATTGTGTAATTCATTTCCCAAAATGTCTGATTTTGTTTATCAATGTTTATCAATTTTTGTTCATCAATCAGTGAGCACAGCACCACTTAGACTTACTAGTTAATGTTTACACAAAGAGAAAACATAGGGACTGCTTTCTATAAACAAGTATTTACCATGTAATAGGAGATATCTGAACAATCAATACAGGGACACAGTTGACAAGTGTATGTTTCATTTCACTGTATCATTAATAAGAGTGTGAGCAGGTAACAGGAGCCAGAATATCAATGCAACAAATTAATTAGGAAAAAAACCCTCAATTATTACAATTGTATATTACAATTTTATATCAGTGGAAACTATTATGAGATCAATCAAATTGTCATGGTCTGTTGTAATGTACTCGTGATTTGTCCATCCTTGTATTTTCTACTAATGACCACAAGGTGTCCCTAAACACAAAGTGGCAGTATTGAGGTTCAGGTTGCTCTCACTACAAAGGGCCCTTCAATAATAATGATGAGCAGCACAAATATCTTTAAATAGTAATAGTCAAATAAGCTTAATGACTATAGTAAACCACTTAATTTATCAATTCAGTGAGGTAAGAGGTGGTGTATGGGCGCCCTGCCTAAGTAATGTGTAAGTAATGGTATTACATGCAGTAAAGAAATACAAAGGGACATCCTTGCAAATTTGTTCTGGTAACTGTCATTAAATTAGACATAGACACAGATTAGACATTGGTTATTACCACTGTATTCTCACCACAGAGCTAACTTTAAACTTTTAGCCATTTTCTTTAGGCATTTTTCAAGATTTTGCTTTCTGGCATTTTTGAATTAAATTCAGTTTTAGTTCATTAACAACTACAACACAGTGCTTTGTCCTGTTCCCGCTCAGGTGACCCATTTCTGCCTGCCGCAGCTGCTGCCGCTGCTCAAACACTCCATGTCCTACCTACATGAGATTTTTGAGTTCTATGAAGAGATCCTGACTTGCCGCTACCCTTATTCCTGTTTCAAGACCGTGTTTGTGGACGAGGCCTATGTACAAGTGTCCACATATGCTTCCATGAGCATTTTCAGGTAAGCATGACTTGGAGTGTGTACCTGACTGTCTTTTCAGGTAAGGACAAGATTGGTAAATTTGATTATGAAAACCTGTTTTTTGTGTGACCAAGACATTCTCAACTATAGAGAACTTGGGGTATTTTAGAGAATACTTTACACTAATTTGTCATTTTTGCAAACTATAGTTACTCATACTCATCTTGTATTTATTCATTGTATTCATCTTATTTTGTCTCAACTTAAATTATTGCTTCTGTTTTTCAGTACTAACCTCCTCCATAGCGCTATGATAATAGACCAGACCCCGCTGACACGCCGCTGTTTGGCCCAGGCCTTGGCTCAGCAGTTCTTTGGCTGTTTCATCTCCAGGATGTCTTGGTGAGACTCAACACTTCTTAGTGAGGCTGTCAAGTCTGAGACAGGAAGTCTAAGCCACACATGCGGATACTGATAGCAGATGCTGTTTGGAGCTCATTTGAGGGCTTGTTTCTCATTGGCTAATAAAAATGTCAATGTAAATCAAGACACTATGTGGATGCATTTTTCTGCATCTGCTTTGAAACAAACTTTAAATAATAAGAATTAAACAAAAGCGAAGCCCTAAATGAAACTAGGGCTTGCTATATCATTAAGGCATTGCAGTGGTTTCACTGGGCCTGGCATCCCTGTAAGATGATTTACAATGTGACTGGCATTTGAGTTACTATCCTTAAAATAAGTGCTTGTTATTTCTTGATGGGTTAACTACAAATTCTCTGGGTGTTTGTAAAGTTTTTGAAGGCCACCTTTGAGTGTGGCCATTCGAAAGAGGCATAAACACCTTTGCCCATATATGCGATTAGACCTCAGACAGCATGTTGTACAAAGTTATTTATTCTGTGACTTTTTAGTAACTTTGATTAACCTCAGAGGCCAGATTTGTATGTAATGGAAAAATACTGTCATTATTGTTTGGAACAGTACTCACATAATGTACAAACCACTTTTGATAGATGCATTGATAGTTGCATTGTGGTCTTTTTGAGAAGTGTGGTAACGTTTATGCCTCATAAATTTTCATATGAGGCCAGTGATGAGAGATTTAGAAACAGAACTAAGCTATTTTGTCAGTCCTAGGAGTCAGAAGTCTGGCCAGCACTGGCCTGTATTTGCAAACACAGTGATGGATCACTGTGTCACTGATTGGCAACTTGGCCAGGTTGGTCAGAGTGTGTGAGAGACCGCGGTAATTATCCAGAGGGCCTTGCTTGTGTTCAGAGGTCCATCAGTAGGACTAGTAACACTCTGTAGAGCTGCTAGTCCTGTGAGAGAAATGCATGCGTGTCCTTCCTTTACTTCATCTTATTCTCCATTCTCCATTCTCCTCTTCTCCTGTCCTGTCCTGTCCCGCCCTGTCTTGTCCTGTCCTCGCTGACCTCTAAACACACATCAGATGTGGGGCCTTGGTCTGCTGATGTTGAGCTGGCGGGTGTTGTGTTAGAAAGGACCTCAGGAAAGTCAGATCTCTTTGATTTTAGGCACTGCCTGCCAGCAATTAATCAGACTGGGGGTTAACTGGGGCATGTAATTGAAAACAGGCTTTGCTCAGCCTGTCAGACATATAAAAGTGAAGGTAGAAGAAAAAAATACTCTAAAAAAATACTCTACTACCCAAATCTGTATTGACAAATATTGTTGATAGTTGATCATGAACTTTAGGAAAACAAGATCTTGGATTACTGTGTTACCTCTGCCTGTGTGTCCTAATGAATGTCCACTGACATAAAGATGGACTTGACCCATAGTATCTGAAGATTTTGCTGCTAGTTCGCTGTGATTTGGGCTATCTTGCAATTTTCCAAGCCTGAGCTTGGGACTACTGTTCAAGAAAGGTTTCTTATATCTGGGAGGTTGAGATAATTAATGAAAGGAAATTCAGAGCTTTACTCAGACCTCTACAGGCCTTAATTATCAATTATGACTTGATCGAATATTTAGGCAAAGAGTGAATCAAATCTTTGTTGGGAAATACAGCAGAAACTGTACACACATGAAATCATTATGGCTACATAAACCAGACTGGATTCAATTTAGCCTCAAGTGGCGAAACCACCAAGGTTGAATCAGTGTATTGTGTCCCTGTTTTTACAAGCTAATAAATCCAGGCTGATAGATTTATGAGAGATGTATTTGCCATGCCAAGTTTCTTCCTAGAAATACAGCAAGAGCAAAACTCAAAAACTGTGGCCTTAAATGCTTTAAAAGGGATTTCCACTTTCAAAGAGCCCAAAACAATGTGGGCTACAGGGACTGAAAAGGTCAAACTAAAAGGGGTTTCATCATCAGACTCAGTTTCAAGCTGTTCACTCTTGTAACTGCATATACCTGCCTTTAACTTCACACCACTTAACTTGAGAAAGAGTAACAATGAGCTGTGTAATTTACACTAGCCCGATTGTTAAATGGCTGCACACTTCTTGGTTGCCAGAAATCACTTGCTTGTATGAATGAGGACTGAAGTTCATTCGCTTAAAAATCAGGGAGTTAAACAGCAGTTTGCTATTTTTCATTCTTAATTCCTCTATATGGTGGACATAAACCATGGAGGGAATGAACTCACCACAAATGAATACATTGATATTTTGTAATGATAGTATGTTGTAATGATGGTTTTGTTTTGTATTTTGTTTGATATCTTGTTCCTTCTAAAGGGCTGATGAGTGGGTTTTGAAGGGAATATCAGGCTACATCTATGGCCTCTACCTAAAGAAGACCTTTGGAGTCAATGAGTACCGGCACTGGATCAAAGAGGTAACGGTTTTTGTTTCGACCGCCACAATACTTACAGCGAGTTTAACTTAACTCCAGTAATTGCTTACTGGAGGTCGTAGTAACAACGCAACTCCTACAGTGCTGCAATGAGATTTTGTTTTTTACTTTCTAAACAAAACTAGGATTTTGACATAGTGAAGTTACGTGTAACTCATCTATCACCTGCTAAACTGAATCTATCCTAATGGACCTTATTATCAATGTAGCTATGAGAAGTTTAAACAGCTGATTTACTCATTGAATATTTTACCTTTACTGTGTGATGTAGTGCCACTGCTTGTTTTCTCTGAATCTCAGTAAGTCTTATATTTTATAAAAATGTAATTGTAATAATATCCTGTGATGTTAGGGCATCATCTGGCATTATTACATTTGTATCATTGCAAATTTAATGTCTTTGGGTTTTATGCAAATTATGCACCTTTCACTATTTAACTTTTTATAGACATAATGATTACTTAGGAAAATAATTGGCAGATTAATCAATAATGAAAATTATTGTCCTACATTTCATTGACTAAACAAGTCATCAATTAATAGAAAAATAGTCTGCAGATTAATTGATAAGGAAAATTATTATTTATTTCTAGCCCTACAATGACCTGGGAGAGGAAGATAAGTGTATATAAAACTGAATTTAAATGATTTTCCTGAGCTTCAATAAATGTTTTGCATTGTTCTGTTTGCAGGAGTTGGACAAGATTGTGGATTATGAACTTAAGATGGGAGGGGTTCTGTTGCACCCGACCTTCAGTGGAGGCAAAGAGAAAGACAAGTAATACATTCAAATTTCAATTACAATCCCTATGCATTGATTTAGTAATTTCGTTTCTACGTTTAAAGTAGTGTGTGAGAAGTACTTTTGAGAAGCATAATTGCATGACATACTGACTATAAATCTTTCTCTTCAGTCCAACTCCCCACCTTCACTTCTCAATCAAGCACCCCCACACACTGTCCTGGGAGTACTACAAGATGTTCCAGTGTAAGGCCCACCTGGTGATGAGGCTGATAGAAAACAGAATCAGCATGGAGTTCATGCTTCAGGTTAACCAGCATTTTCTGTCTTCTGCCTCTCTAATTGTTTCGCGTTTACTTCATAACATTTAAATTCTTTGTTTTCTGCTGTTCTCTGTGCTCTGTAGGTTTTCAACAAGCTCCTGAGCCTGGCTAGCACAGCTTCATCCCAGAAGTACCAGAGTCAAATGTGGAGTCAGATGTTGCTGTCAACTCATGCCTTCCTCAAATCGATCTCTAATGTCTCTGGAAAAGACATAGGCCCCCTCATCAAACAATGGGTGTATCCTTTATCTCTAATGGATTCTTTGTGATCATTAATGAACTGGTTGCACTGTATAAAGTTACACAGTCGGGAGCAATAGAGGTCAAATGTTTACTCTTCTCAAACATTATGTCATTCAAAATGAAGCTCTTGGAAGAGTTTTCTGCAGCCTTGTGGCTCCATTTCACTGACTTTGGAACCACTTCAGCTTATGTCATAAGAACTGGAAACAGTAGTATGAATTAAAACCAAAAGTAGGCAGAGCCAGATTACTAGCTTGGGTCTATTTGTTGAAATGTCCTTGGGCAAGATACTGAACCCCAAATTGCTACCAACAGCTGTTCCATCGTTGTGTGAATGTAACTCTCAGATGTACATCGCTTTGGATAAAAGCATCTGCTAAATGAAATTGTAGAATTGTAAAACGACTACTACTACTAAATTTTATACCAGTTCATCATTTACACTTGAAAAACAGAAACTTACTACAGCATTATAAAGCATCACTGCAATATTATTTGTAATTGACCACCATCTTTCGCTGAACCTTCTCTCTCAACCGGTTATGTTTCCCCCAACTGTTCTTGATTGTCTTTTTAGTCTTAACTTTTCATAATCAGAGATCAGAGTGCTGTGGTGAAATTCTTTGGCAGTTTTGCCTTCAATAGGAAGAGGAACGTGCTAGAGCTGGAGATCCGTCAGGACTACACATCATCTGGAACTCAGAAATATGTGGTGAGCACTGAGATACAGTTTGTGGAATGAATGTGCTCTCTGTGTCTAGAGCAGATGAAATTCCATTTGTTTCATCTGCAGTTGGTTGTGTATTTACACGGGTTCACATGAGAATGTCTAATTACAATTGAGGTGTACAGCTTCCCACAAACCTAGTCTGCATGTCAAAGATTGCTTACACTATTAGTCAATGAATGGATTAGTTAATTGAAATACAGTGACCATTTTGAGTTTGATTTGTGTATTCGCTAAGGATTTATTTGCTGTAAATTTCTCAGTCTTCCATGCCAGGCACCAAATATGGCACATATTGGTGCCAACATGGTTGTTCTTCTGAAACAGTTATGTTTGAATGGTGGTCTTTTTCAATTTTGAAAAATTGACTTAAATAGATAAATTAATCTTGTAACATACCACAGTTGCTGTTTTCACATTGATGTTGTGTAGGTCTGGAGAGTTTTTAAAAATGCCAGATGGAAGGGACTTTTATTTTCCTAGGGAACATTAACATGCATTGTTACTCTCATCATGTCAGGCTACATTGCAGCATTTTATATGCTCAGGCTAATGTGAATTGTGCACGACTGATTATCTATGGCATGCAAGAGTTGTATTATATTATTGTCCTTTTTACTTAACAACATTTATCTGACAGCTTTAGTTAGCAACTACAGATTCAGTTTAACAATACAAAACATGATCTGTAAATAAATTATGATGGTATTATATGTCCACCAGTGTGTCAGCTTATCCTGTTTTCCATCTTGCCTGTTACACATTGTGATTTAAGATTCAAAATGCACTTATTTATTAATAAAAACAAGATGTTGTTTTCTCATTGTATTCTAATCTCAAAACACGCCAAAAGGCTTTATTTGCCTATTAGTGAGTGCTCTGGACCCCCTTGCTTCTTTTAGTTTCGTTTCTTGTCATCTTTTCCATTATTCTAGAGTTTGCAGGTTTGAGTAATGTCAGACGTTTCATGTCTGTAAGGGTCTTGAAGCATTGTTTCATTTACTTTTTTTAACATTACTTTGGTTGTTAAATAATCATAAATTTAAATGTCTGTTTCCCTGCAGGGTCCCATCAAGGTGACGGTGCAGGAGCTGGATGGATCCTTCAACCATACGCTGCAGATAGAGGAGAACAGCCTCAAACATGACATCCCCTGTCACTCCAAGAGCAGACGGTATGTACTGTAGCAGAACACTTTGCCTCATTCATTCTTTCATGGTTAGTCAGTATTGTATTTTGCACATTTAACCTTTTATTATATTTCACTATATTATTCACTGTATTTCACTAGATTATGTACTACTTATTATATTTTTTCTATGTTAATATGTATTGTATGTGATATGTTTATCAAGTGAGTATCTATTCCATCTTCCATCTCTGAAACAGAAATGTCAACAACAAATAGTTTTTAATACTAATGACTGATTGCTCTTTTGGTTTTTTTCCCCCCTAGAAACAAGAAAAAAAAGATCCCTCTGATGAATGGAGAGGAAGTTGACATGGATTTGTCCGCCATGGAGTAAGACATCACTGCTGACACTATGGCATATTATCTAAGAATTTAGTTATTATGCTATCATTAATTAATTAATATATTATATGTTATATGAATGTTATTTTTTCTGACGTTAAAGCTAAATTACATCAAACTTACTTAATTATTCTAGCTGAAATGAACAGTGCCTCTACCTGCTAGCCTTCACATCCACACCTTGCTAAGATAAAACGTTGTGTGAAAGCACTTATGGATGTCTGGAACCAGCTTCCACAGCTAACCCAAGGTATCTGCATGAGTTGAATTGAGATACTTCAATTTTCTTTCCATAAATGTGTTCGTCTCCTGTCACATCTGCAGTGCTGACTCTCCTCTCCTCTGGATCCGGATTGACCCAGACATGTCCATTCTGAGGAAGGTGGAGTTTGAGCAGGCTGACTTCATGTGGCAGTATCAGCTACGCTATGAGAGAGATGTAGTTGCACAGGTGGGCTAATAGCAAGAATGCAGTTCTCCACACTGGCCTTTGTTTTTGAACATTGGTAAAGTACTCAGCATTTGTTAATTTTGTTTACCTACAGCAGCAGCAGCAGTAGTAGTAGTAGTTTCCGGCGCTGTGTGAGTGGCAGCCAGTTACAGCAGCTCCGTCTCACTTCTGTACTTTTTAGTGTTTTTTTTAGAACTTTTCCTTATTTTTAACTTAACCACTTTATTTGTATTTATTTTCAGTACTGTACTTCAATTTGCCTGTTCTGCGAGCTGCTGTAACAAGTGAATTTCCGCTGAGGGGGAACAATAAAAGCTATCTTATCTTATCTTACAGCTAAAGCAAATCTCCACACTCCTTATGTGTGCCTCCAGTAAGGATGGGTTATTTTAAAATAGCAGTTTCCAGGTGGCAAAATACCCAGATTTGTTAAGCTCCAACACCAAGAAAAGCCTATATCTCTCCTTACTCATTTTATTAACCATGGACAATTGGTAGGAGCTTCTCATTTTTAGCCAGGTGTCACTGAGCCTGGTTAGAGTAGGATATATTTAATTAAACTGCTGTGTTTCTGCCTTCTAAGCCAACAAAAGCTGATAAGATATCTTTGAGTTAGTTTTTTATTTAGCTTTTAGTTACTTGCAAGTGTTGAAGGATAAACCTGATAAGATTTGATAAGAGATTTAAAAGGATTCTGGTTCGTTAAGTGGATTGGATTGGATCTGAACATGATAAACTGCATCCTTAGCTTCCAGTTTGAGGTTCATTAGATGAGCATGTGTGATCAGAAAAGTTAGTGACATCGATTACAAGTAAATGTCCTAAATTCACTTAGTAAAAGTACAAGAGTATTATCAGCAAAATGTACTCAATATCAAAAGTAAAAGTATTACTTTGTTAGAAAGGACCCTCAGTGTTATATAGAAAGGTCAGTGTTATAGTATTATATTACAAAATAAAATATTCTCTGCTTTTAACTCACTCCTCCACCCACCTCCTCCACCCTCCACTCTGCTCACTGCAGACATGTTTGCCACATTTTTCACGGACAAAGTCTCTGCAATCAGTAACCAGTTCTCTGAGCCTGACCAACTCACTGTGCACCCACCAGCTAATAGGGTCACACTCTCCTAATTCTCCCTTCTGACTGAGGAGGAAGTCTCCAAACTGTTGCTGGACTCTCTTCCCACTACCTGTCCACTGGACCTGATACCATCCAACCTCCTACAAGCTATTTCCCCATCACTTAACCCTGCAGTAACGCACATCATCAACTCCTCTCTTGCTACGGGTGTGTTCCCCGCTGCATTTAAGCAAGCTCAAGTCACTCCATTACTCATAAAATCTACACTCAACCCAGCCCAGGTCGAAAACTACAGACCAGTTTCGCTCCTGCCCTTCCTGTCTAAGCTACTTGAGCGAACTGTCTTCAACCAAGTCTCTGCTTTCCTCTCTGACAACAGACTGCATGACCCAAATCAGTCTGGTTTTAAACAGAGTCACTCTAACCGCGCTCCTATCTGTAACAGAATCACTGTGTTCTGCTAGAGCTGCTGGACAGTCTTCAGCTCTTTTGCTGTTAGATCTGTCAGCTGCCTTTGACACGGTTAACCACCAAATCCTCCTCTCCACACTCACTGAGCTTGGCATCTCAGGATCTGCCCTCCGCTGGTTTGTGTCCTACCTCTCAGGGAGATATTTCAGAGTATCTTGGAGGGGAGAAGTGTCCGAACCGTACAGCCTATCCACAGGGGGTTCCTCAAGAGTCAGTGCTTGGTCCCCTCCTCTTCTTAAACAACCTCACTTGGTGCAATAATCCACTTCCATGGTTTCTCATACCATTGCTATGCTGATGATACCCAGCTCTTCCTGTCGTTCCCCCCGGATGACCACATGGTCTCTGCCCGAATCTCATCATGCCTTGCAGATATCTTGGCATGGATGAAAAAACGCCACCTTCAACTCAACCTCTCCAAGACTGAGCTCCTTGTCATCCCAGCCAGCCCCTCTATACAAGAAATCAACATCCAGCTTGAATCAACCCAACTCAAACCCACAAAGTCCACCAGAAACTTGGGTGTCATGATTGATGACCAACTAACCTTCAAGGCTCATGTGGCCTCTGTTGCTCGATCATGTCGATTCGCTCTGTACAACATCAGGAAGATCAGACCCTTCCTGTCTGAACATGCAGCACAACTTCTGGTTCAGGTTCTAGTAATATCACGCCTGGACTATTGCAACATCCTTCCTGCCAGGCCTCCCGACATGCACGGTCAAACCTCTGCAGATGATCCAGAATGCAGCAGCACGTCTGCTTTTCAACCAGCCAAAAACAGCACATGTCATACAGCTGTTCAGATCACTCCACTGGCTTTAAGTTGCTGCTCGCATCAAATTCAAAACTCTTACACTTGCCTACAAAACTACAACAAAAACGGCTCCCTCCTACCTGAACACCCTCATTCAGGTCTACACTCCCTCCCACTCACTACGCTCGGCCAACAAAAGGCGCCTGATATAACCACCTCAAAAGGGCCCGAGGTCAATAGCCAGACTCTTCTCCTCTGTGGTTCCCTGGTGGTGGAACGAGTTACCATACTCTGTTCGATCTGCAGAGTCGCTCTCAGTCTTTAAGAAAAGACTGAAGACTCAGCTCCTCACTGAACACCTTGGC
Organism: Holacanthus passer; assembly: GCA_025331565.1. Classification (NCBI taxonomy): domain Eukaryota; kingdom Metazoa; phylum Chordata; class Actinopteri; family Pomacanthidae; genus Holacanthus; species Holacanthus passer. Next base: position 511,566 of record JAFREQ010000214.1, on the reverse strand, counting down.
ACTTGACAAACTTCAAAAAAACAAAAAAAAAGTATATTTAAAATAAAATTGCATTGTTGTCTAATTGTATGTTGGGCCTGTAGGCGCAGGCCCTATCTAATTTGAACTTTGTTTTATGGCACTTATCCAGGTTGTTTTCTCCTGACTAGATCCTTGCTTGTGTTGTATTCACTCTCAGATGTATGTCGCTTTGGACAAAAGCTAAAATGCTAAATGAAATTGTAGAATTGTAGAATTGTACTGGACCATTTTTTTGGTGCATTAACATGTAAACAGAACTTATTGTCATAGCTGGTTGACACAGAGGTAATTTTAAATGCATTACTTTTGGGTAGTTAAATCTATAAGACAGAATCATATTTTATATACTGATCACATGTTTTGTTTTCTATCTCAATCTGAAAATGTAACTATAGCTGCCAAATAGAGTGATGTAGAAGTATTAAATAAAATAAAAAAAAACACTCAAATAAAGTACAAGTACCTTGGAATAGTGCTTAAGTGCGGTACTTTAGTAAATGTACTTAGTTACATTCCAAGGCTGACCTTGTCTCTCTGCTAGGAGGAAGCCATCTCAGCATTGGAAAAGTTCCCAACTCCTGCCTCCAGACTGGCTCTGACAGACATCCTGGAGCAGGAACAGTGTTTCTACAAAGTCCGCATGCAGGCCTGCTTCTGTTTGGCCAAGGTATGTTTCTGTGTGTGTGTGTGGGTGGGTCGGATTTATGCTACTTTTGGGGACACACACCAGATCAGTTAATTGGGGGCAGCTGGTGAACTTGGTGTCCCCAGTTTGGAAAATGCTGATTTTTGGATCAGTGATTAAAGTTCAGGTAAGGTCAAGGATAGGGTTAGATTAAGATCAAGTATTTGTTAGAGTTTGGCCAATTCTCCAGGACTATGGTAAGTCTGTGTAAATTCCCCAAAAATGCCATAAGTATGTATGTGTCTGTGTTTGTACTTTAGCAACACTGGGGTTTAATGGTTTTGAACAGTGATTTTGACAAATGAAGAGTCACGTTTGAGAGTCGCTTACACCTCAGGTGTCACCTCATGACCAACTTCCACATGATGATGACAGTTCTGACTGGATTTGGGATTCTTCACTGACTTGCTACAGAGGGCTGTGTTGTGTGTGTGAGTGCAGGTAAAGAGAGGGCATGGTTCTGTTGTGGGAATCGACTGTATGAAAGAAGTAGATGTAGCATCTGGGTCTGAAAAGTGAAGCCAATGTGGAAGTGCCTTAAAGTGGCCACCATGGCGACCTGTAAATCATGATAGAGCAATGTGCATCCATGGCACTGTGTACATTTAAATAGCTGAACTTGTTTTTTGACAATGAAAAATGTCTTGTTCAGCATTGGTTTTACTAAAAGACACTCTACAGAGGAAAGAGTATAAAGATGACTCTTTATTCTTGTTAAGTACATTTGTTTTAAGTCTGTTTTTTACTAGCCAAAATTGGCTTTCCAATTAATGTCACCGTCAAGATGAGTGCACCTTCCTAACCAAACTACTTAGCCAGTGCTAGCATTAGCTGATAACTTAGTGTTTGACATGTTAACGGTGCCTGACCCTGCCGGGCTAGTAACCTGTGTTAACCACAGGCTGTGGGGGTGTCAGGTTGCTGGTTTAGGTGGGTGTGCATAGTGTCCTCAGGTTCTCAGTTGGATCCAAGATGGCACTGGCTAAAATGCTGAACTCAAGGCTTCAAAACCATAGTCTGCAAACCTATGGGTGATGTCATGGTGCCTACGTCCACTTCTTTTATACAGTCTGTTGTTGTTGGCCCATCTCAGTCAAACACCAGTTATTGAGAGTGTGCCCATCACATGACCCTGTAGACTGACCTGAACTCTCAGACTCACACACAACTTGGCACCATGTTCTTTTCTTTGGTAAGGCAGGGGTAGAAATGGTGTCACCTGTTCGAGGGTTCGGCAGATTTATGACGTCACAGCCAGATATCCACTGCAGTGCCTAGTGTTGGGTAAAAACCTCATTTATTCATCATGTATTCATAAGTGAGAAAAAACAATCTGGATTAGAATATGGATGTTGATGGCAAGTTCCTCCAAAACATCCACTTGACTGATTTGAGTTTTGCAGTGATTGATTTACAGATGATGCTGACAGATCGGATGGTCAAAAGGTGCAAACACCTTCTCCTCCAGTCCTTCAAAATTAATGCATGCAAACATGTCCTCATGGTCTGGTGTTTCTGTCTTGAAATGTAAACGGCTCCTCTTGCCCTTGCTATGATAATGAGCATACTGACACTGAACTATAAAAAAACAAAACTGTGGTGCTGAAGCTCAAAACAAAATGGCAAATCAGAAAACACAAGACAAACAAAACATGACATTTCATAAAATACAGCAGCAAATCTACTTCTGTTTGACACAGGCTGCCAGACAGTGCATCCAATCGGGATCAGTAATCTTGGTCCAATACGTACTAACCTATTCCAAGTTGAGTCTCACCAGTGCTGTTGTGTTTCCTGTTTTGCCGTTTTGTTTTGTACTTCAGGTAAAGTGCTTCCATTTTGTTGTTTATACATGCCACATGGCACTTTTTAGCTGAAGTATGCATGAGCCTAATCTCCACTAAAATAAATGATCTCACGGATTAACACTGTGGTTCCAAAAGGCCAAGTATCATCACTCTGCTCTCTTAGTTTGAATTCTTCTTCTCCATCTAATCTCAATTCATTTATTATTATTAAACATTTTAGTTCAAATATTGTGTCAAGGGCTACATTAACAGAACAACATATAACTTCTCAGCCAGCAGGGCCACCCACCAGTTTAACCCCCGGCTGCGCTTAAGCTCAGTTGACTGAATAATCCTATTCTGTGGCTACAGGAAATTCTCGATTCTCTGGATTTGGTCTATTCAAAATTTAACCTCAGTGGATTTCCGACATTCGGGTTCCACCTGAACCAATATTTTCACAACATGATAAACTGAGTGGAGGTTGAAATGGCAGCACTTTACTTTTTCATTAAGTTGCTGTGCTTGGCAACTGAACCCCCAACAGACTCCATCGTAATGGCCTTTGGTATATACTACACACATACAGATTGACATTACAAGATCATACACAGAGACATACACACATAAACATATGCACTCACAGACTTACATACTCACACTGACCACAAAATGAAATATATCTGACTTGAACCCTCAAATGGACTTGGCTGCATTATTATTGGTTGGGATGGAATTTACTTGCTTGTTATTGGTAGAAAATGTGGGAAGAAAGAAGGAACTGCCTGGGGCCGAAAATCGGGGGGGACATAAAAACTGACAAATGCATGCAGATGTTAAAACCTCTGACACACAAAAAATACAGATGTGTTCGTGAATGCGTGCACACACACATACAAAAACATTCCGGTGTGCATGCTCCCCTTTATTTACCGAATGTCAACATCCTGTGTCGGTGACCCTTAGCCCCATATTACCACATTAACATAAATTCCCCAATATCCTGTTGGAACCCAAACACCACTGGAGCCACTGGTCTTCATACCTGTGGAAACTCCATGTGCTGCTCATGTGTACATTTGTCTTTTGCTTTGTTGTTCAGTTCTCACCACGAAAATTAGATCGGACAGAAAGGGCATTGTTATACAAGTTACAACATTCTTGACTTGTCATTTCTGTACTATGCAGTATTTCTCAGGTAAGTACCATAGCTTATAAGTGCAGCTTATACTGTGTGCATTTTACATTCCACATGCTTTGCAGAGATCCTGAGTTATTCATTTTGCAGTTATTTGGCTGTGATGACAGCAGATGGAGGACAGCTGACAGATGCTGTCCTCCACATGTGGCAGCTTGAACAGAAATGGAGAAAAACCCTGAATACATTTAGTATAACTGTGTTCTTCTCTTCTTGTGTCTGCATTTAACCTTGCAGATAGCCAACGCCATGGTGAGCACGTGGCAGGGCCCGCCAGCTATGAAATCCCTGTTTACCCGAATGTTCTGCTGTAAGAGCTGCCCCAACATCGTCAAGACCAACAACTTCATCAACTTTCAGAGTTACTTCCTACAAAAGGTACATCAAGCAAACAGAATACACTGGTAGGCACTCATAGTGAAACACACACTAGTTCTCACAACCATGATAACTAGCAGCTTCATTAACCATCAAGTCACTTTGGACTGTAAAAACATACTTGAACTCTCAGTCAAGGCACTTGTGTTTGACTTACAAGTAGAACTCCTCAGATAAATGAACATCTTCAGCCAATTTTATGTTATCACACACACAGTGTTAGCGTATATGTCACCTTATAAGTATCAATAAACTTAGTATAGAAATACCACAAATATGTTTTCAGATTTGTAAACAGTGTTGCAATTACATCGTTCGTCCACCAGAGAGCCCTGACAAGTTTATTTTCAGCTGTAAAATGTCCCACTAAGGAACCTTATTAAAAATGTAAACACATGTTGATGTTAAAAACCGAACATCTAATGTTAGATTGTTACTGGATTTTCACAATTCAAATATTAGTATCACCCTCAAAATTCCAATATCATTTGAACTTAACTTAAAAGACCATGTGATACACTTTAAAACTGAGCTATCAAATTGTCATATTATGATTATTGTTTTGTCTTTGTTTTTCATTACAGACAATGCCTGTTGCCATGGCTTTACTCAGAGATGTTCAGAACCTCTGTCCCAAAGATGTCCTCAACTTCATACTTGACCTCATCAAGTATAACGACAACCGAAAAAACAAAGTAAAGACACACATTCACACATTTTCTCTGACATAGTAATTCTTAAAGACTAAATTGGTTATGACTGTGGCCAAAATATTTTTCATATACCGATAATTCTATAGCATCATGAACATTAATGGATAAAAAGAACATCTTTTGGCATATTAAAAACCTAAAAAAACCAATTGGATTAAATATTGTTATTTTCCAGATGCCAACAGCAAATCTTTGCCCCCAATGATCAACATCCAACATCTTCTTTTCCTTTTGTCTTTCCTCTCTCCTCCTCTCCCTCCTGTCTGTATTCAGTTTTCAGATAACTACTACCGTGCAGATCTGATTGAAGCACTGACCAACTCTCTGACCCCAGCCATCAGCATCAACAATGAGGTTCGGACAGTGGACAATTTAAATGCTGACGTCCGTCTCATCTTGGAGGAGATCACACGATTCCTCAACATGGAGAAACTGCTGCCAAGCTTCAGAAACACCATCACTGTCAGGTTAGCTGTGTGTGTGTGTCTGTATCTGTTTCTGGGATGTTCTCCTAAGACATACGACTCTCCTGGCAGCTCTTTATTTCAGTTTTACACCACAGGATCATTTGAAATATTGGTATGTTGCTGTACAACGTAGTAAAGAATCCTATCTTGTGTCCAATGATTTAGACCATCTTCACATAGAAATCTTATCTCCAACTACAAACAGCCACTGATTCTTGTAGGACAAGTATACTTGCCATGTATTCTACCACAATGATGGGACAACACATTGAGGAAACTCATTTTCCAGACACCAAAGTGCCTAATAATAGTCTTGCTTTCTAGGTTTAGCCTATGATAAGAGTCCAAAAATAAGAATGCAGATTGGTCTTCAATATAACACAAATAACACAGTGCTAAATATTATATTATATTATGTAAATTGAAAGAGCGTAGACTTATGTTGACTACTGAAATAAATAGAGGAAATGTTTTTTTAATTTTTGCTTAGAGTGTACATATGGAAAGTTTTCCATGCCCTCTGACTTTAAAATTGATTTTAAAAATCATTTAATCTCTATTTTTCCTCTTTATACGTTATTCATTAGGCACCTGAAGGCAGCATATATTTAATTTTTCCATTTTAGTTGTGTTTATTAATGCACACCCATGTGCCACTGTTTGTCAGCTTAGCATATGACATTAAGGAAGTAACAGATAAAATTTGTGGGGTAGAGCACACTGTGTGTTATTATTTTGCCATAGAAAAGCCATAATGCCTTCTATTAGTCATCTTTTTGTATTCATTTCACACACAAGTGGATTATCCCTAATTTTTCATCTCCTCTGTTACCCTTCTCTTCCCTCTCTCTCCAGTTGTCTGAGAGCCATTCGCCAGCTGCAGAAGAACGGTCATATTCCCAGTGACGCGTCACTTTTCAAGTCCTACGCTGAATATGGCCACTTTGTAGATGTACGCATTGCTGCACTGGAGGCGCTCGTGGATTATACGAGAGGTAGGACATTTGTCACAAGTATGCTAGCTGTTATTGATAATTATTATTAGCACTTTTTCTTTTGTATATCAGTTGTTGCCGACGTTATAGGTTTTGGGGAGCCAGTTAAGGAGGATATATCCATCTGTCTGTGCATTCATAGGATGTCTCTGTTTGCTGACATGGGGCCAAATCCCCAATTAAGAGACTACTATAATAATAATAATAATAACTGTATAATTAAAATGTGACATTAGAATGTTTGGTGACATAGTGTGAATTTTTTGCTTCATTTAATTCTGACACGTCTTTGGTAGCTTGAGGAGGTTTTTCGTAGTCACATGTCCTTGTATTCAAGTTAGTTGTGTTTCTTCTCTCTTGTGTTCACTATTTATTTATTTATTTATTTATTGTCCTACAGTTGAAAGAAGTTCAGCCGAGCTGCAGTGGCTGCTCAACATGGTCCAGAATGACCCAGTTCATTATGTCAGGTGAGCTAACAGCTAGCATATATTTATCATTTAACACATATTCATGCTGCACATTACACACAGTCTCTCTCACTGTAACTACAGTGAACTCACCTCAGTTTTTTTTTGTTTTATATGTCATTACATTTAGTAGAAATGTCTTGTCAATTCTGTCATAGATTATACTATTACATGAAACAACAATGCAGCTAGAATATTAGAATAAAGAGAACAGTCTGATGACCATTCCTGTTTTGCTCAGGCCAAAGGGAATTTAGCCCCATATGGAGTGAACATGTTGTGCACATGTGCAATTTTGTCTCAGTAAAACGCTTATAAAGTAATAGAATGACACTGTGATTACCACATTTCACCTCTAATCAGAGGAAGTGTTAGTAAAAGGGACGGCCTCCGCAGCTTTAGTGCCATGTGTAAGTAAATTTCTGCTAAAGTTGATATGAGGCAGTTTGAGTTAGACAAGGTATTTATATTTTTAGGGGGTTAGGGTTTTAATTTTTCAGATGAGGTATATGTGTTTCTGTCCCTCGACTCAGCAAGAAAACACTCCATGGAAACACAAGTGTATTTCATAATTAAAAGGCTGTAAATGTGGAAGATAACCGCTTGATTTATCTTTCTCAAACATCCATCTCTGTTATTAGCTTTACCTTTTGAAATGCATTTTACATAGAACAGGACTGAAATAGCCTTAGAATGGGATTTTCTTTGCCTTCAGTGTGGACAGCAGGAACAATAACCGCAAACAATAACTCAATGTCAGAAGTGTGTAGAAAGAAATAAAAAATGTGAACCTGTCCTTAAGCTTGTGCCCAATAGGGGGAAAAAAAGAAAGTAAATAGCTAAAATGGGCCTGCTGCATCTGCCATTACACTTAAAATATTTGCAACCATTTTCTGACACAGGCAGATCTGTGGATTACTGTTATCTCTCTGTAGTGTGATTTACCGTTCGGATAAGTGGTCATGCATGGGTACATTTAAATGACCAAGCTCACCTGCTGTAATGTTAGATGACTGTACAGCTGACAAAGAGCCACTGTGGATTTTCATCCTCTTGTTTGTTTATTTGCTTATTTGTTTGCTTGTGTCTATTTCTTGTTTGTTGTCCGATCAGACATGAGATCCTGGGTATGCTCTGTAAGAATCCACCTTTCACCAAGACAGCAGACTCAACTCTGTGCAATGAAGCTCTGGTTGACCAGCTCTGGAAGCTTATGAACTCAGGTGAGACACACACACACACACACAGACATCTTGTTGCCCCTGAAACCCCTTTCACACTGGACAAAACCACTAACAACCACTCATATCTGGCTTTCTGTTCAGTAAAACACATTTTTAAAAAATTGCTGTAACATTGTCACTGGTCACCATGCTGCTTTTTACTGTTGCCTGTTTTCTGCCACATTAATGACATTGAACATGATCACATTTAAAACTGTATATACTGTATTGCTAATTTTAGTGTAAAAATGGTGATGAGTCAGCCAAGCTGCCCTTCTTTAACAAGCCACACAGATATGCTTAATAAACTTTAACAGACTGAAAAAGATCATCAGGCTGTCACTTTACTATTGTGTGTGTAGTGTATCGACCTGGTTTCAGCTTGTGAGTAGATGCGACTCAACTGTGTATAAATCATTCATGTCATTGAGCAGCTGCTGTTGAAAGCTGTGCTGTGATGAAGAGAAGTTATGCTAACTAGCCTGTACACACTGCGTCAAAAACAAATTTGACATTATTTCAGTTTTCAGTGTCAGATCCTTTTATTCCCTGCTGAAGTGTCTTTTAGCACTGAACCCGTTTCTTTGTTGTGACATACTCACATTACACATTAATCACTTGCTCAACTCTCAAGGCTGCACAGCTGACTCATCAATTTCGGGGATATAGTATAACTGAATATTGGATTCAAAATGGATCAAATGGTCAGTAGGTTTTGGCCAGTTGCTCTCTGGCTTTTTTAGTCAAGAACAAATTGCAGCTGAGTTTTCCCTCAGCCACAAATGTGCTCATGAAACCACAAGCAGTGGGAATAACACTGTTGAGAGTTCAGTTAAGACATGCTTGGTCTTTCTTGCAAGAACTGTTCTCACAGTACTAACAAAGTGCATACAGAAGAACCAAAAAAATCGTTTTATTCACAAACCCATTTTCTTTTTATTTCATCTGGCAAAAAGTTGAAGTAAATCAATTTGTTGAAGTAAATCAAAAACGTATTATCCCTATAGAGAATGTACTGCAGAGACCTGAATGTTAGGTGACATTGAAATGAACTCCCTTATCCTGTTGTTAGACATGTTTTAGTGTTAGTTTTAGTTTTTTTTTTTTTACACCTGCCTACACCTAAACCTGTAGGCCTAAACCTTGAATGGTTTCTGTTCCCAGTGACATATTTTGTCATCTGACATCAGTTATCATCTAAATGATAAAAAGATGTGATAACAGATTGCTTTCTTTCAAATGGTCAAAGGCAGAAATAAATTGGTTTCCCCTTCCACATGTGTTTGACTGGACAGACTTCTGTCGGACTGCTAAACCAGTCAGCTGTTGCACAACTCACTGACACAGTTTGAACGTTCTCTGTAATCCTCTACAATCAGTCCCAAAGGGTTTGAATTAACTTTAAAGGAGTCATAGTGAAAGAGTTGGTTCTGCTGTAAATTATTGTGTTTTCACATGAATAATCCAACACTTGTGGGGCTCAGTCAGCTGGTTTCCAGATTTTTACTTGTCTCTGTTCAAATAGAAGTAAAAGGACAAGCCCTCAAGTTTTGCTACAGTTACTTTAAATTTTTTCTTTTTAATGTTTTGTATCATGTAAGATTTTACTGCTTCTCTGCCATGTTCTTCTTACTTGTGTTCTTCTTTTCTTATTGAAATTTTTAAGAATAGCTGCACAGTCTTGGCTTACCTCCAGTTTCTTTTGCTTACTTCCATACTTGTGGCTTCACATTCATTTTCAATATTTATTCCCAAAAATGTAGGAAATACTGAACGATGTCCATCATAAGTTTCCAAAGCCTGAGACGGCTTCTTTAAATAGCTTGTTTTGTGTAACAAACAGTCCACAAAAGATACTCTATTAACAATGATGTAAAACGGAGGGAAGCACCAAGTCTGTACATTTGAGAAGCTGGAACCAGAGATAATCTAGCATTTCTCTTTGATAAATGACTTGCTCTTCACATGTTGCAGGGTGTTTTTTAAATGTTTGGAAGATGCCGTGTTGCAGTCACAGCCATTTGATGGGGTTGCTGTTGGCTCGACTGTTTATTGCCATCGGTGTGATCTCAGACAACACATATTCTTGTTACGCACAAAAAGAACTACCTACCATCTATATTAGCTCCATGTACTTCATGGAAGTAATTGCAGTAGGTTATGTGGCTGCGAGTGTTTTTTAGATTAAATATTTTAATCTTTTTCCTTCATTATAATCTGATTCTGTCTTTCAATCATTCACCGAAAAATGTTAGGGTCTACTTTTTGGTGCTGTGCCATGTACGCATATGCCTTTGCCTTCTATTGTGTCCTCAGGTTTCTTTATTTCTCTCTGTTCCAGGGGGTCCTATCTGTCTTTTAGCTAGCTAGTCAGGTTCAGTCTGCCAATCCAAATGCACACCACCTCAAAACCCAAATACAAGTATATGTTCACCATTCCATAATCCTCATGATCATTGGGCTCTCACTGCAACATGTTATTTCATTTATTGATTTACAAGCTTGAGGGATTAAGAAAAATATTGATGATCATTATTTCCAGTGAACTTTTGTTTGTCAGTCAGTCAGTGTGGGTGGCTGCTGGACAGCCTGACTATGGTGCCAGTTTAAATACAGAGGGACCAAAGTGCGGTAATCTTAAATACTATGTTATGAAAATGCATTGGTTGTTTTATTCCTCTCCCCCCATAACCCACAGCCCCCCACGTGTTAAACACACACACTCACACAGGATGATGTTTCACTGACTGAAGGTCAGTGCTGTAAGAACACTAACACAGAGAGTTTTCTGCTGCTGTTAGAGTCCTTTATTTCAACCTTCTTCAAAAGCCACAGTCCACCCTCCATATTAGGCGCCTGGCCTTTGGATTGTCAGCCTCAGCAATATTTAGTGTTGAATTCAGTCCAAGTTTCAACATGGTGCTGCTCAAATGACTCATAATGATGCATTTGGCTCTCATGTCATTGAGAGCTGATTATATGGTATTTAGTTGTGCTCACATTGTCTCTGGGAATGTCAAATAAAATGCGTGGTTGAAGAACATGCCACTCAGGATTAATGGCTGACATATACTATACTTATAAAAAACAAGTAGTTCATACTACAAACTGAAGGCCAAAGTGTTTATAGCTTTCCCAAATCATCACACTCAAACATGGGTTGAGAAGCCTGCTGCCATAGAAAGACAATAGAAAATGTGATAATTGTCCAAATAGAGTTTTCAGTGCATACTTTTAAACAGTCTTTATGGCAATGTGTTCATGGTTTTTGCACACAAAAGGTCATGTAAGTAGAGAGCTTGGGTGAGATGTTCAAATCCTGCCTGCTTTCTCACCTCCACACACCTGGCCAGTTGCTGTGGAAAGTGGTCGTGACTATCTGCTTGTCCACTGTTCACTGATCTGACAAGCACTTCCTTTGCAGCATACTTGCATACTTTCTTTGCATTTCAGTTAGTGCCTCCTATGACTGGTGGCTGCACTGAAATGCGGTACATTGTCATTACTCTCCTTCTCATTTCCCTCCACCCTTTTATCCTTCCTTCATTTTCTCTCTATCTCGCTGCTTGTTCTTTATCTGGCTTATTACTCGTTTCCTACCCTAAATTGATCAAAGCAACTGTGCCTGTTCTTTTCCTGTTCCACTGCCCTCACTTATCTCTTTCCACTTTTCCCTTCCCCCTGCCCTTCCTTTTCTCAGGTACCTCCCATGACTGGCGACTGCGCTGTGATGCTGTGAACCTCTACTACACGTTGTTTGGTTTGACTCGGCCCTCCTGCCTACCCCTGCCAGAACTGGGTCTTGTGCTCAACCTGAAGGAGAAGAAAGCTGTCCTAAACCCCACCATCAAACCTGAACTGGGGGTCGGCACTGCCATGGACACGCCTGCTAGTATAGGCATCCATGGTGTTGGCATGAGCTACTCAGCTGTAAGTGGTGTGGGGTCCTTTTACTGTAAGGGCATTTACTTTAGTGTTTAGTTAGAAAATGCACTCTATGAACTACTGATTGGACAAAATTATTTGTAATTATTATTGATAAATTATTCACTTGACAGTTCATATTTATTTCTTTGTATTTATTTTGACCATAAATTGTGTTGCTTCAGCCAGTAAATGCATTAAAGACCTACTACATCAACAACTCGAGTTCCATTGGTTTCTATGCCAGTGGTGATGAAATCAGCAAGCTACTTGGTGGTCTTTATTTCCTTCTCTTTGAAAGTCTGTGATTTACTATTGCCACATAAAAGGTTTCAGATGGAACACAGATAGTAACTACCTCATGAAAACTGTTACCTTTGGTTGATTCCATATAATTATGGGTACTACAGTACTGCCAACAGTGTCTGGCTGTACCTCATTCCCATTGCATCACTGTTGTACCCATAATGACTAAACATAGTTACGCAGTTTCAGTGTGTTGCAAACTCACATTATTATTATTATTATTAACTTGGCATTATTCTAAAGAAAAATGAGTAAGCCATACTACAGCTTATTCAAGTTTCTTTGTTTGTGTCTGCCAGGCGGATGAAGAGCCAGATCCTATTTCATTAGGAGTGTGTGGGGTGGGTCAGCCTCCCCAGGGCCTGAAGAGGAAGGCCGATACCCCGCTGGGCTCCCCTCCAGAGCCAGGACAGGTCCTGCAACAACAGGATGATGATGGAAGAGGAGGGCGCTACAAGATCAGGGTAACAGACTGCTCTGGCCTGACTTTTGACCTCACTGTTGTTTCAACACTCCTGCTGTGCTTTGCTTGCCACTGTCCTGCTCTTCTCAAGTCTTTTGTTCTTTGTATTAATAGTTTCATTCTAACTAATCATTTATGGACTTCTCTTTTACTTAAATCTGTAATGTTGTGTTACAATAACGTCCCTGCTGTCTACAAAGACTCACAAAAATGATGATGCCCTGTTATTGGTATTAATCTGTTGTCTGGTATTAATATGTAGTTATTGTTTGTTGTAGTTCAACACAATGGAAGATGAAGATATTGATATGGAGACTGTTCATGATAGTCAGGCCTTCATTCACCATCATCTCAATCTGTTAGAAAGACCGTCTACACCGGGTAAGCACTCACACACATACACAGGATATTTTTTACATCATTCCGAAATACACAAAACTGTTTGACACACACATTTGTCATCTTTCTCTTTGTAGGGAAGGAGCCGCCATCAGTCGAACAGTCCATGCTCTCCATGCCCGCCACACCAGTGCCGTCCTTTTCCAAAGAGGCCTCCTCTTTGACCTCCAAACACAGCAGCGAACATGGGCACCACCATCACCACCACCACCACGAGCACAAGAAGAAGAAGAAGAAGCACAAGCACAAACACAAGCATAAGCACAAACATGAAAGCAAGGACAAGGAGAAGGACAGAGAGAGGGACAACTCCCATGCCTACAGCAACAGCCCGGCCAGCGGCAGGTCCCTGCGCTCGCCGTCTTTGTCTGACTAAAGCATCTGGAGGGGAGTTTGGTTTGCAGTTGTTTCAGTCAGGGTTAATAGCATGGATCAAACAGCAGCAGTCTTACATCCCTGTATATTGATATAGAGTGGAACACAAAACATGTTTAGTTGATCTAAATATCCATTACTCAGTAGTATTATGATACTGATATGATGATACATATTTGGACAAAGTGTAAAAGAAAAGGATGCAGTTTAAGTGTTCGAGCACTGACTTCCTGTGCATAAACAACAGTGCATGTTGGCTTGAGACAGGAAACATGGAATTCTGAACTAAGGTTGCACTGTTATTAAGGTAAACCCTGGAGAGGCGTCCCTGCGTCCTCACACCACGCAGGCACACACGGCCTGTGGAAGATTGTGGATTTTTAACACTGCTTCCAGGCTGTCTGAGGCATGCAACCACATACACCTCTCTCCACAAACGGGCAAACACAGTCTTAGCCAACCTCATACACCCTCTCCCCTGCATAGACACCACTCTGGTGTGCCTCATTCCCACAGCTCAATCCCAACATTCAGTGAGCGGCTTCTGAGGGGAAACGTGATTAATACGTGGTGTGGATTTACCCATTCTGTCTGGACTGAGCCTCTGGTGTCTTTAACATTCTGCAAATGACATTTCCCTGTTGGCTCACAGATGAAAATTAAACAGAGGAATTTCACTGTACTGTACCATTGAAACTCTAGCAATACTAGTGTGTTTTTTAATACTTTTATTTTTCAACTGTCATCAATGATTAAAGATGCTTTTGTATTCATGAATGTTTTCACTATATTGAATCCAGCTCCACAAAGGCATTTACGACTGGGTTTACTCTGGCACTGTTTCTTAGGCTTGATTAGGTGGTTTTAAACAAAGAAAAGAACATGCAGAATTCCATATTCCCCATTTAGATAACCAGAGGGGTGTTATCATTATCCTGCTTTATCCTGGCAGCCCTTGACTGCAGCATGTTATGAGATTTACCCTGATGAGTGTGAATTCCCTTGTTGGGATTACAAACTGCTTATGAAGTGTGTTCCTCTTGTTCAACATGATCTACTGAAAGCTAGGAGACAATATTCACAAATGTACTGAACACACAAACCAGTCATGACAGAAAGGTAGAGGAAAAAGAGAGTTTAAACACTTTCAAGTAGAATTAACAAGTGTAATGGGAAATGCCTGATGAAGCTTATATTAGGAACCTGGGTCTTACATTTTCTACGTTCAAATTTTTGAAAGGATTTTCAAAGGATTTGTTGCTTTCATTATCTTTAATATCAATGAAAGTATCCCTTTTGTATTTGTGCAAAAGGCACCATGCATTGATACCTTTGTGGAAAATGAGTTGTAGCAACTTTTGAGCTTCATGAAAGACATTTGATTCCCCCCCGTCTCCCTGGCTGGCTAAAATGTGTTTCTACTTGTACCATTTAATCCATTTATCTCTCTCCCAGGACAGACAGGAAATAGATGCTGTGTATAATATGGACAGTCAGGATGACAACATTATAAATAGATTGTAAATGTGTAAGGAATAAACACTGAGCATGATATATTTTCAAAAGGACATTTTGCAAATACAGATTTTATCATTTCAGGCAAATAGACAAGTTAGAGTCTTGGAATTTTGGGAGAAACCGGAGCACAACTGTCGTGCCACCCATTTACTATTTATCCAAAGGTGAAGATGGTATTCAATCTCCTCAAAATTTGTCTTATTGTCTTTCGACCTCCAGGGGGCAACAGTCACTTTAAACCCTGAGACAAACCAACTTCACAATGCCCTCTGTAAGTGGGCACATCGTGTATGGCACAGAGTCGTGATCTGTGTGTGCCATGAATGCTCTTCCCACATCTTCTTGAATCACTTTCTCGCTCTGGATACAGCCCTTCCTCTCCACCTCCCCTCCACAACCTCACACTTCTCTACCCTATTAAAGAGAGTTAAACCCTTTTTTCTCAAGTTCTCCAAGCCCTGAAGCAAGATCTTCTTTGCCTCACAGATTTTTTTCATCTGTTTATTATTAAAGGCTTGGTCAGGATTGATGGGCTCAACAGTCTCAGTTTGCTTGAAAGACTTCCTCTCCTTCCAAAACTTGAGTTGCTTTGGAAATCTCCGTTTACAGCAACGCTTTGCCTTTGTAATTGCATCAGGAACATAGAGTCAATGAGTTTGGTGACTCCGCTTCACTAACCCTCTTCACCCCAGAGTCCTGACAGCTCATCTTCTCTCTCTCCTCCTCCCACAGGCTGAGTTCACTGCTCGGCTCCTGGCTGAGAGTTAGTCCATTTGATTCTGAAGATCTCTATTGTCAGTGTAGAGGTTCACCTGGTGTGTCAGGAGGAACTTATTTCCTCACTGTCTATTGTCTGTTAGTATACATCCCTATTTGTGTCCCTGTGTTCCTGACAGATGTAATGGCTACACCAGGCATTTGCCACTATTTGACCACTATTCTGAGGATTGATAAAATTAAGTAAATCAGGTTAAAGGTTATTTAAATTCATTGTACTATAGGTGGAGAGCCTGTGTGTGGCAGCAGGGTGTGGAATCACTGCACATGTGCTTGTGATGAGTTTATCTGTGCATGTGTGTCTTGCATAACCGACCCCTTATCCTGGCTTGACCCACAACTCTTTGACTTCGCACACACAGATTCGCGTCCACTGGGCATGCGCTCTCGTGTCCTTCCATCTGGGATGCTCAACTGTCCACATGTCATGCATATGAAAAATGGGAGGCTGTGGCTGGGCTGTGGAGGTGGCAAGGTCTCTCTCTCTTCTTCTGTCTCAGGCACTGACAGAGCCCGCCCCCCAGCACCAGCACCAATAAGAGTCGGATCCGCACCTTTCAATCACCTCCCCCTCTCCCTCCTCTCCTCCTCCACGGTCCTCCTCTCCGGTGGTACGCGGGTGCCGGACTCAGCATCACTCACTGTCCGACCTACAGCACAGGACTCCAGCCCGGCAGAGGAACATGTTGCTGCACAAACTGGTACGGTAAGAGTCCAGCTTTTAGCTCTAGTTCACTTCAGGAATAGAGGCGTCGCCGTGCGTGAAACCCGGGCGCAATTGCTCATTTAGCCGCGTGTTTTGGTAGTTTGCGCTATTCATTGTAGCCAAAAAGGACATTTTCTAGCTTTCTCAGCTTCTACCCTCCACCCCCTCCTCTTCCCTCCTTCTTCCCTGCTGCTATGTATTTGCAGAACAATCGCAGATTCAGTCATTTCCAAGTGGTCAACAAAGTATCAAAGGCGATTGTTATGCGCATGCGGGTGGTCCCCATTCACTTTGATGAGCTGCGTTAGACCTGCTCCAATAAAGGAAGAGCTCGATAAGTCTGTTGTCTTCAAACTATAGGAAAAAAGGACAAGAGACTCTGAAGCATTTTGCAATCATCACATCAAATGTACAGCCAACCAAATAATAACAAATATACCTGTTGTTTTTCTGGCTCCTATGTCCACCCTCTCATGGAGAGTAAACCTCATGACCTTTCATCTTTGACCTTTATCTTATCTTGATGCAGCAGTTATTGAAATGACTGTCCTAATGTCAGATGTGTTGTCTTACTTCAGTTCGTATGGGTCCTGTCAGCCCTGTGTGGCACTGATCTGTGTTGGGGATTTGTCTACGACCGGCCCAGACGCTCAGGAGAGGACGGGACTTCAGCCAGGACAGAGTGTGAGTACACTGGGCTTGTTACTGGGAAACACAAACCAACATCTTTGAACTGCTTGACCCTGAGCTGACCAACATTCACACAACTGAGGTGGCCTTGAAAAAGAATCCCTCCCGTTTTCAGGGTGGCTATTCTGTGACTGACCTTGACCTCTGACCTCCTTGTGGATAGTAAGCAAGAGAAAAGTTTCCTACAAAAATCAGTGAAGTATCACATTAACAAGAGTAAGCAGTGAATGTGGATTGTCTTTCAAATGAAATCAAGATTCCACTGAGCCAAGAGTTAGAAGAACACCTGGGAAACAATTTTTTCATTTGGTGTGATATCATTTCAGCAAAAGGAGCATTTCTAGATTCTAGATAAGATCATTTCTAGAGCTGTTGATGGGGTGTAACTATCCAGCATTTAATGAAAGAAAAGTTTTGAGAAAATTCTGAAAAATTAACAGAATTATGTGTAGAAAAATGTGTTTTTTCCTGTTTCCAACTGTTATCTTGTGACCCTTTGGATCCTTTATAGAAGGGCTGCAGCCCATGATTATTTTCATATTGATTACTCTCCAGATTGTTTTCTTGTTTCATCAATTAAACATTTGGTCTATGAAATGTCAACAAATATTGTAGACAACCCATCCCAGAGTCCGAGACGACGTCTTCAAATGACTTGTTTTGTTTGACCAACACTCCAAAACCCGAAGAGATTCAATTTACTATCACAAAAGATAAAAGCTGCAATTCCACACAATCTAGAGACTGGAATTTCATGTTTGTCATTTTTGCTTGGAAATTGGAGAAAATTCATCCCTCCACAATAGTTTCAGAGTAATTTTCTGTCACTTATTGTTTCAGCTCTGCATTCTAGAATATTGAACTTTATGAAATGTAGTTGTTTTAGGCTGTGTTGTTGAGAAAATGTAGGGTCAGCATAACACCTAAGTGTTATATAATTGATCTAGTGTTGCATATAACACTAGATCAATAATCATTACATGACACTAGTGCTGACATGATAAATAGATATCAAGCAAAAGTAGCAAATGTTCTGTGGCTTTTGACTGACAGAGCAAGCAATTTGAAGATGTCACACTGGCTTCTGAGAAATTGTGATAAATATTTTGGACTATTTTACATTTAATTTGATAAAAGATTAATTGAAAAATTGATTAATAATTAATCAATAATAAAAATAACTGCTGCAGCCCTTCCTCATCACACTGCATGTATTGTGTGGTTTTCTGCTGTAAAATGAATGACAACAATGCAAAAATGATGCATTAAGCTTATGTAAAAGCTTCTCAAAACTGTTCACACACATTAACAACATACGTGTTCAGTAAAGCAAACCGGAGAAAAAGGCGTACATTTTAATTTAGTTGCCAAAGTGTCTGAGTGCAGGCCATGTAAAGTGTGTTTTGGACCTGCATTAATGTATCTTGGCCAAGTGTAGGTGGGACATGCCTAAAGCTACGCTCCAGGTCCAAGACACACGCAGAAAACAACTTTTGAGGTTTCTTCAGAGCTGAGTAAATCTTGAACCCTATGTGAGCTTCAAGTGCAATCAGTCACCCCAAAGTCAACTGGAGTGACACATGTCCACCCCCGGCTGTCACCACGATCACTCCCCTAAACATTAACAACATGCAATTAGATGAGAAGCAACTTTCCACAACTGTCGCTCCAGAGGAATTTTTCAGTTCAGTTTATTTGCTGGGTTATTTTCTATATGAAGTGAGCGCATATGAAATGAGCGAGCGGCACTCTGTGGTGGGGGGTTACAACGGATCACTGTGACCCTGCAAGGTCGTGATTGGACAGCCTGTGTGTTTTTTTGAGGGGAGAGAGAGTGTGTTTGTGTTGCTCTACCTTGAGTCAATATTAAGAGAGCATTGGAGCTCATTTTTTGCTCCAGATTCTCAAACCCTGTCGGCGTGAGAAGGTGGAGGTTTGCTTGGCTGTGCTGTAGATTGTCATAGCAACAGGCCGCGGCTGCAGTCTTTCCTGGAGCTTGGTTCCTGTTTGTTTTGCTGCGTTTTTGCACAAGAACAGTTTACTAAAAATGCATCTGTGCTCGCCATGAGTGTGCATTTGCAAGAATATCAGTACATATTGCACAGCTACTCTTCAGTGCTTTATTCAACAAAGGTTATCAGCGAGCTTGCCTTCATCATGGTAGTATCTAAAGTTGTATACAATTTGTTTACAGTCCTTCAATTAGTCTAAAGACACTAAAAATATCGCCATAAATCCATAACAAGATTACAGTCATCCTTTATAAATAGTTTTTACAAAATATAGTCTTTAGTTTAAAAACAAAATAAGCAACATTGCAAGCAAGCCTTTGTTTTTACAAAATATAATATTGGAGAAAACAATACTGGATGGATGAAGCTCAATTTTTCATTACAAAATGATATAGCAGATTCTGTACTCTTTCAACCTGTTTTCTTCTTGTAAACAAAAAAACAAACAGCATTTACACTGTAGAAACTCTCCATTTAAGTTAATACAAACCGTGTAAAAGTTAATTGGCCAGCACTGAGCACACTGCTGCTGAGCGGCGCAGCAGCCAGGGTGAGGAAGAAATCCTGCGCCAGCTTTGGTTTTTACTTGTTTGATGGTTTGTATTGATTCAAATGAAAGTGGCCTACTCATTATCATTCTCATTACTCCATAAATATATCTTGTTTTTGACAATAAATGTAATCAGCTGAGCCATATAAATATGGTATCTAATCTATTTAATTGGGCTTAAAGTGTGCTCCTTAGAAATTCTAAATGTCTCAATCCCTTTTTAGGAGTGACTTGTCTTTATCTCCCCTTAACACTGGAAAGAATCAAAAGAAAGATTAGCAGAACTAAAGATAGAATTTGTAATCATGGGGCCAAAGGGACACTGTATGTGCTCCTGTAAGCTGAGACAAAGAGACATCCAAAGCTTCTATCTTTGACCTGCAGTCCTCAGCCATTGCGACAGAGCAGCAGTGAGTCTTGCAGGAAAGAGAGTATTGATGCTGTACCACACTCTATACTGAGTCTATACTGCTGTGTCAGCTGTCTGGGCAGCACAAATAATTTAAAGTGTAACACCTCTGTTCCTTCACACAGAGTACATATGCACATGCACGCACATATGTCCACACAGGAACACATAAATGTGTGCTGAAAAACTCCTCTTGGCATCCTCTGGTTTTCTCTGTGAGCGCTGGCACGGCGCTGAAACGACGTGTGGAGATCGGTCTGGCTCTGCGAGGCTACTCTGTGAGCGAGGTTGTTTTTTCACGGGTTAGCGGACAGGGAGCATGTTGTTCGAAGTGCAGCAATGAGTTCACTCTGTCTCGCTCTCAGATCTCCAGGATGTCTTCAGTTAAGCCAGGGCCTTCTCACACTGTATGCTTGGATTCAGACCTGGCCACTGTCCTTTTGGTCGTATGTGGACAAGAGCGTCATTGTGTTGAAGGGAACCTGAGTGTCCCTGCAGTCAAATAGAATTACAACAGTTTGGGTCCCAGATTTAAAGTTTAGTGATGGCTGAGTTTGGCACATGGCTTATGCACCTTTCATCACATTTGTTATTATTAAGTATGTTATATTCATGCAGTGTTTATGACTGCAAGTCAGTCCAGGTTGAGGGACATGGGAACAGTGCAGTCAGTCCTTTTTTTTGGAAAACCTACAGCTTTAAATGCAAATGCTTTCTCTGATTTTGTTATTGCATCCAGTGGCCTGATTCCAAAATTTCCTCCCACTGACATGTGACATTCATCAACAGTGACATTTGTAGGCACCAACACAGCTGGGGACCATGTCAAATCAGGAATTATAGTTTACAGTCACAGTGAAAGCTTTCATGTTAACACTATTGACACATCTCTGAATAAAGCAAAATCATGGGAGGAAGATCATTTTAAGAGGACAGATTTTTGCCAACATATAACTGAATACATATCTGATATCTCTCCACTAGATTCTCTGACTCACAAGCCAACAAAATGAAGCAGATTTTCAGTGTTGCTGGCTGCCGCAAACAAATAATCACTAAAATTCCGGTACAAACTTTGCCTCACTGGAATCACAGCTCCCTTTAACACTCATCGAATGTCTGTGTCTTTGGTCCTCAGCTCGCTCTGCGTCTCAGTACGTGCCGACCTCTGGCTCCTGCAGGAACAGGTGTTTTGAGCTGGTTGAGCTGGAGCCACCAAACTGTCGCTGTGACAACCTGTGTAAGACCTACAACGGCTGCTGCTCCGACTTTGATCAGCTCTGTCTCAGGACAGGTATTCGATCATCCTCCCTTCTTGTTTGCTAATAGTAGCTTTTTATCCCCTTTCTTTTTTAGGACTTTCATCTTTAAGAGCCAAATGTAATGCTACTATACTTTAGGCACAACAAACATCGTCTTGGTCTGAATATGTGTCCTGTTATTTTGAGAAATATATGAATAATTAAAAAGAGAAGGTATATAATTTGAACTCACTCACACCATTTAATTGTAGAGATATTTCTAAAAGAGAAAAACAGGAACAGACATTTGCTGTGATTTGAAAAACAAAAAAGCCAGTGTTGACAGTGTCTTTGATCAAGGTTGTTCTCGATGGTGCAGGTTGGGTCAAAGAGGCCAAATAAGATAAGATAAGATGAGATGAGATAAACCTTTATTCATCCCACAGTGGGGAAATTCACAATTCAAATCAAACTAAAAAAAAAAGTCTTTTTTGTCATTAAGCTGCAGGAAATCCTTGGACATCCGGCATTTAATATGCATCAGGTGGTTGAGAATTTTTTTCCACTGAAATGGGAAATCAGCCGTGTAATGTGACTGTTATGTGTTGCTTTGACTCTGCTGTTTCCGTTTGTGTGTGTGAGAGAGAAAAGATAGATTTACTGCAACACAACACGTTTTCAACAGATTGAAATATCACATAACACACGCAACTGCACATTAGCATTAGAACAAAATAACTAAGTACATTTACTCAGGTTCTGTGTAATTTAATTTAGTAGTTCCATCTTATACTTCTGCTCCATTACAGTTCAAAGGGAAATATTGTATGTTGGACTCCATTTCATTTATCTGACAGCTGTAGTCACTAGTTACATTACAAATTAACATTTACATGAAAAACATATGGTGAACCTATAAAATGTGTTATAACGCTACCCAACACTACACATATTATCTATAAATTATGTATTTGCTTTGCCTCGAGCAATCACAACAGTAAATTCCTACTTACACATCAGTGCATCAGTATCAATCATTGAATGATATAATGGTGAAACACTCATTTTCACTGCATTTTCTATATTGAATAGTTTAACTTCTGATACTTTAAATACAAGTTACTTACATCCTTTGTCTTAGGTGTATTTTTGAGTGCAGGACTTTGACTTTTAATGGTAACTTTGTAATGGGGTTTTTATGGAGTGTGGTATTGCTACTTTTACTTTAGTGAACACTTACTGTCACTGCTGTCTGCTTTGATGATGAACTTACTTCAGTGTTGGTGGTCGCTGTGCACTGTCACTGTACTGTATGTTGCCATTTAAAGCCATTTCGCCAGACCCTGGTTATTTTCAGTCAAAATTTGTACGTCTGCCCTAATTTGCCTAGCAAATGACTAATGGGGCTTAATAATGCTCCCTGAGGCACTACTTGTTCTAGTCTGGATTTGTGAGTTCCAATGATTGTTATCGATCGAAAAATACTTTTGTTGAGTTGAATTTAATCAATCAGGCCCACACCGAGTAGGCCTGAACAGGTTCCTGACCTGTACTGCAAGCTGTGCTTATTTGTTGCTTTTCTCCCTGTATTACCTTCTCTCTCAACGTTCCCCCCCTGCCCCCCTGCTACTTCCAGTGTTGGTGGTCTGATTTGATGTTCCCTCCTTCAGCCTGGTGGTCTTTGGCTTACCACTGCCTTACCACTGTAACCCTCCCTGTGCCTGAAAATGATGATATACTTGCTTGTACTTGGGTCTTTAGCCTGACAGTGTCAAAACCTACTTTGTGTTCCTATCTTGAGAATTTGGTCAAGTTTTTTCAGCTTTTAGGTATGCAGCCAAACCACTGTTACATTAATATATCAGCTTTCATTTCTCAGTGCTTGTGGTTTCAGCACTAATCTGTCAGATTAGCCATGAAGTTTAGTTGAAGTTTATAGTTTTCTACCCTGCTGGTTCTTATGTGAACATGTTTTCTTCTTTGACCTCCTGTCCCTCCTGTGCCCCTGTGTACAGAGGGAGGTTATGAGTGCACGAAAGATCGGTGTGGGGAGACTCGAAATGAACAGCATGCCTGCCACTGCTCCGATGACTGTCTGGCCAGAGGAGACTGTTGTACCAACTACAAGACACTGTGTAAAGGTTTGCAATGTTAAATGTCCTATATGTCCAACGTACTTTATATTTAAATGTCCTGTAGATTACAGTACATACAATGATCTGATCTCTCTGAACAAGCCTGTAAACAAGAATCCGAGAACAAACTAAAGGAGCATTTATGATATATCTTTAAAGATGTTTACTTTCTTTGATCCAAAAAAAAAACAGTATTAACAACACAATCAGGAAAATCAGGACTTTCATTTTTGCTCTGTTGTCGCTCACTGCCTCCTCTGATCATGTTCTTTCAGGAGACACTTCATGGCTGCAGGATGAGTGTGAGGAGATCAAAACGGCTGAATGTCCTGCTGGGTACGTTTACGTCTGAGCTGTAAAGGAGGATAAAGTGATCAATCAATCAAGTGATTTTAATCAAAAGCCTTGGTGTAGACATTCTCTCATTTCACCATTGTGCAGTTTGTTTCTTCTTGCCAAACTTGTTTCTATGCCACATGAAGATTGAAGTAGACTGACCAAGTTTGATTTCATATAACAGTATTCTTTGTTCCACCTCTGATGTGTGTGTGTTTGTGTGTCCGTGTGTGTGTAGGTTTGTGCGCCCGCCACTCATCATGCTGTCAGTGGATGGATTTCGGGCTTCTTACGTGAAGAGAGGAAACACTGTCATACCCAACATCGAGAAACTGAGTAAGACCTGGGTGGGATTATGAAAGAGATTTGGTTTAACTGCAAGAGGGCAGACTTTGTTGACATGGAGATTTATGGAGCCATGAGTATCAATAGCCAATCAATAGCTGATTTGATGCTATTATTGGGTCTCTCTGTGCTTATGTGGTGGTTTCCTTTACTCTGTTTTCCATTTCAGGAACATGTGGAACCCATGCTCCGTACATGAGGCCTGTTTACCCCTCCAAAACCTTCCCCAACCTCTACTCACTGGCTACGGTATGGTACAGGAGCACTGATGTTGTCATTAACAATCAGTTGTTGTCAGTGTCATAGTGTTTGCGTTAGGCTCAAAGTACATACATGATAGTAATATATTACCAAACTCTGTAAGACTCAATTATGGTTCCTTTGAACTGAAGTGGTAAAGCAAGCACAGCATGGAACGTTCACATTTAGCTCAACTATAGCTGCCAATTATATGTAGTGGAGTAAAAAAAGTACAATACTTCCCTTCAAAATGACAAATATTGTAGTCCTAAGCATGATCTTGATTTTGAAGTTTGCATCTCTCTCAGGGTCTGTACCCAGAGTCTCATGGTATCATTGGAAACTCCATGTATGACCCAGTGTTTGATGCCACCTTCACCCTGAGAAGCCGAGAGAAACTCAATCATCGTTGGTGGGGAGGACAGCCGGTAAGTCCTGTCTCTTCTCTTCTCTTCTCTTCTCTTCTCTTCTCTTCTCTTCTACCATCTGTACTACATCAATGCTGTGATTGGATATTTATTAGTGAGCTGACAGGGATTTTCTTTTGTTTTTCTTCCTGCTTTCATGATAGATAGCTTTTGTGGTAGGCTTTGAACATTAGTGTTTTTCAAATTCATCTGACAGGTCACAGATCAGAGGCCAACAAAGACAAGAAAGGCTTCTCTTTTGAAGCCAACTACAGTAGGAATGGCAGGACTCAGATCTAATGGACCAAATCTGAGCGGCTTTATTATCCATTGATCAACAACAGATGCTAATATGTGATTAGGGAAAGCTGGGTTGGGATCACTTTTGGTTTTTGTAAGATGAAAGATTTGACGTTAAGTAGTCTGGAACTATTTAAGCATCAGTTCGTGCGGATTTATTTAAAGATGGGGTGAGTCATTCTGGAGAAAGATTGTTGATATTTGAGCTCAACACCCATTCATTTACCATTACCTGACACACAAATCACAAACATCACAAACATTACACCTATCAAGCACGGTAACCTTCGCATCCCTCTTAATGCCTTTCAACTCTCAGAGTTGGAGAGCCTCACCGATGTTAACACATTATGTCACGCCACCTGTTGCTGGCTGGGATAACGTTGTGCGGCTCAGACACACACAAAATGGACAGCTAGTGGACTGTGAGGAGACATTCACTGAATTTGATAAGACGTCTTCTGGATTAGAATGACTCACACCACCTTTAAAAAAAAACCTGTGCTAGGACTTCATTTGCTGGCAAACTGCGAACACAGAATTTTGAAGCAGGATGCATTGCTAAATAACAAGGTTTTTGTAGTGTAGTTGACAAACACCAACAAACCCAACTGGCTGTATGGTTTTGTATTAATTGCAATAACAGAAGTTTGTCTGTACCCACACACCCACCTTCTTGGTGTACTGTAGCATACTTACCTGACCTTGGCTTTCTTGTCTTCATGTTATTGTCCAGGTTAACCTTCCTATAGTATCCTATTAAACTGTATCAGACTGATAAGATAATGAGCCTACTGTCTGTCTCCTAGATCTGGATCACAGCGCACAAACAGGGGGTGAAGGCTGCCACCTTCTTCTGGCCTGTGTAAGTCTACATTTACAGCATTCAGTCGCACAATATTACCCTGAACACATTTCACAACATTTCTCTTTCAGTGCAGAGAGTCATTCACAGACTGACTCATGTCAATGTCTTCCTTTTCTTTTGAATGCTTTTGCAGTATTATTTTCCATAATCAATACTTTGGCTGTATTTAATGAACACTTCCAAATAATGTGACAATGTCAAATTTATTTCTGCAGAAAAACCCAAAGAGATGTACAATATCCCAAACCCTCCTTTTAACAAACCTTCATATTGCACTTTTATCTGACACACTATGCATGCATTTCAAACATTTCCATTATGGAGGGTCATATTCACTCCAAACAAATGACAATCAGCAAAATCTACATTGAATTTTTTTTTCAAATTGATTCCTTTCGGACTGTACAAACATCTATAGATAGAAGAAAGGGGAGATAATTATGGCTTCTTTTTTTTTTTTTTGCTAAAGGGGAGGTAGTCAAATTGTTTTGTGAGAATGAGGTAAGGTCTGTAATCCTGCAGCAGCTTCTGCGATCACTTTCTTCTGCATCTTAACAGAAAGCAGAGGTACAGTAAAGTAAAATGTCATAAAATGTAATGTGCCATATAATGTGCCAGTGAGAAGTTTTGGTTCAAAGAAAATGTTGATAATAAAATAATATAAAAGAGGGCCTTGCTTTTTGCAAAAGCCTAGCCTACTTTTCTCATGGCAATAATTGTCGCTTAATTGTCCTCATAATTCCATTGTTTCTTCACTTGCCTCCGTTTGCATGAAGCTCAGATGTCAGCTTCAGGTCACTGAATGCCACTGACAGGAGTGTCTTGCTCATGGGCATTACAGCTGGGTGGATGCTTTGCAATGACAGCCTCTCCTCACTGTGCCCCCCTGCAGCTCAGACACCACAATTTCAAGCTTTTGATGCAGTCATAGTACAGTACTTATAAAGTTTGTTTTTTTGGGTCTGAGCTGCTGGACGAGTTTCCTTTGGCATTTTAATATTTGTTCATGCTGCCCGATAAGTGAATCACAGATTGTAAACAAAACTCACAGGGAGTCAGCTGGAGCTTGTTTAATATACTGAGTGCACTGTTTGTAATTTATCTCGTCTGGCACCAGGTAAGAACGCATTCATAAATTGCCAAAAATGACCTATATTGATATTGGAGGCTTTACAAACATGAGTAATTTCTGCCAATCACATGGTAATATCAATGTCCTCATACCTATAAAACCTTGTGCTATGGGGCTGTTTCCTGTTGTTGCTTTGGATTCTGACTAATTGAAGTGCACTGCAGGTCACCAGACTTAATGTAGTGCCACCTGAGCCCATATGGCGTTGCACTCATCTGCCCAAACAAACTGAACTGAAAAATTCAAACTGTCCAGAGTTTAAATAGGCACGCTTGGTGTTAATGTGCAGATGCATTGTCTTATTATTGATCGCTGAGGGACTGTATATTATTTTGTGGCCAAAGTCATCAGAACATGTCTATTCATGTTCCTGCTGCATTAAACCTATAGCCTGTGGAACACAAAGGCACCCACATCTATCAGTACAGAGAAGGCTTTGATGGAGCGGGAGGCAGATCTCAGCAGAGGGCTTGCGTTGGGCTGTTTTTACAGCAATTTGTGCAAATGGGCCTGTTTGGATTATGCAGGGTTCCTCTGTGAACCAGCGTCGCTCTGTAGAACCATGGAGGCCAGAGTGTAGTTTACAGTGCTTTTCTTGCACTTGGCACTGACAGAGGTTCGTGAGAAAGACAACAAAGAGAGAGACAGGAGTGTGCATACGAGAGGGAGACAGAGACTGGACGTCTGGGCTGACATTTGTGAGACAGCCTTATGATACAACACATTACATAGCTTAGTGTTATAGTACCACTGTGGGATCGGCATGGTAATGGGGACCAGGGAGTGTCGCTAAATGGCTGACTGGTTGAAGGTCTGTGCTGGGTTCAGCTTTTTGGGAGGTCCCCCCCCTAACCACAAGCAGAGAATAAGGGAGGACAGAAAGAAGAGAGGGAAAGAAAGAAAGGCAGAGTATCTAAAACAGACAATGGGATGAGGGAACATTTTGGTGAAAGTGTGAATAAAATACAGAAAGGGAGCAAACATGGAGAGAGAGGCCTGCTGTCAAGTGTTAACACAGTGTAAACCTTCCTCCTTGTTCCTCCATGCCCCCCCCCCACTGCCTCATACATCAAACCCCATTCAGGGCCTCGGTCCTGGGCTTGATGGTTGACAGCTGTGGACTGTATGACAGCCAGCAGCTTGGTTGGTGGCCTCATCACTACACAGGCAGCATACAGGCAACCTTCCACTTTCAGACACTTTAAACAGTCGGGGGCTTTAATTTTTCTACTCTACAAGCCTCATCTTTATGAGGCTCTTTGAGAGTTAAAGGAACAGTTTGGAGTTAAAGGGTTTAATGGTTCAAGAAGGCGACAGGGTACCAGAGTTGGAGTCTATTGCCCTAACTCTGTGTTTACTGTATGTCTTTGGTTTGTTTCTCCCTCTATGGTTTTCAGATGTTAACCAGTGTTGTGTTTGTGTTTCAGTGCTATCCCACTGGAGAGACGAATACTGACCATGCTGCAGTGGCTCCATCTTCCTGAAGGGGAGAGGTGAAATCACTTTTTCCTTTGCCTGCTTCACTTTGTCTTTCATCTTCTTCTTTTCTCACACTTGATTTTTTTCTTCTCTTCATCACAGTTTAGCAATGAGTGAGAGGGGGAAAAACAGTGTCACCATATCCAGTTAGTTGTTTGGTGTTAATTATGTAATTCAGTACCATCGCTGGATTTTCAAAATAAAAACATGAATGTATTGCTGTTAATGTAAAATTAATGTTTAATGTAAAATCTTAGTCTCAAGAACTACTCTGTCAAATAAATATTAAATTAGGTATTTGCCATCACAGCTAATGATGCATTCCAAAGCTTTGAAACATGTTTTAGAAAAGTGCTCTATTAATAAAGTTATTATTAGTGATTATCACTATCACTACAACTACAAACACAGCTCCAGCGTGACATGCGTCTTGTTTCAGGCCCTACGTTTATGCCATGCACTCTGAACAACCAGACACATATGGACACAAAATGGGACCCATGAGCACAGAAGTGAGTACTATCTGCATCTGTGTTTGTGTGGCCAGACACGAAGATACACATACACACCCGTATCGTTTTCAATAGACTTTGACTGGCTTTGTGTGTTTCAGTTGAACAATCCTCTGAGGGTTATTGACAGAATCGTTGGCCAACTGATGGATGGACTTAAACAGATGAAACTGCACCGCTGCGTCAACATCATCCTGGTGGGGGATCATGGTACAGATACACACACACACACACACACACACACTGTGGCACCAAATCATCATGCTTGGAAGCACTTTTATTTGAAACCTTATTCGAGTTAGCTGTTATATAGGGAAGTTAACATGCAGGTTCAGTTCATACACAGAGCCGCTCCACTGAAGCAACTTAAGTATAAGTGCATTGCTCAAAGGTATGCAGGCAGTAGATACAGAGCCACAGAAGAACAATGCTCATTTCCCTGATTATAGGTTGCACCAGTCACACACACTCTCACTCCCCCTCCTGTGTGTTCTCAGGTATGGAAGAGGCCCACTGTGATCGCACTGAGTTCCTCAGTAGCTACATGACCAGCGTTGATGACATCATCCTTGTCCCTGGGTCTCTGGGCAGAATACGATCGAGATACCCCAACAACCCTAAATGTGAGAGAGAGTGAGAGACCACGAGAAAAGCTCATAATGTTGACTTTTTGCTGAGATATTTCGTCCTCATTTTTCTTTCTATCTTTCTTTTTTGTTTGGTTTATTTTTTTTCCATTTTAATTTTCACAGACTTTGACTTGACCTTATTCAGGATATCTGCCCTCATTTATGCAGACGTCACTGTATTCAGAGCTTTTGGTGTGCAGTTCATCATCAAATGTGACACAATAATTTGTAGGCAAGAAGGAAAAGCCTCTGATCTGATCATTGGCGTGTGCATAGTACATAGAGTGGCTAGCATTGAAAACATTGTTCAGGTCCGACCAAAGAGACGGTGCAACCTAACATTGTTATATCTTGTTCCTGTAAAACAGACATTTTGTTCACTATCTACACTCATTTGCAATTGCAACTGTTTTCACCACTCTGATCGCTGATCTTTTTTCAGATGACCCCAAGGCTGTTGTTGCAAATCTAACAGTAAGTATTAGGCTTGCAAGAATAATTTAAGAACTCATGTGAAGTGTGAACCAAGTATGACAAAAAATGTGTTTTTTTGGACATTAAAGCACGTGAACATTTCCTAGTACACATACATATATGAAAATGAGTATAACATGGAACCTTTAAAGGAATTTTGTAAAATGTAATAAGAGAGTTCTGCTATTCTAGCACAAAATGGTGTAACATGTAATACTCTGTCACCCCTTTAGATCAAAATACCAATGATTGTTTCTTTGTTCCAGTGTAAGAAGGCAGACCAGCACTTTAAACCTTACCTGAAGCAGCATCTACCTAAGAGGCTGCACTATGCCAACAATCGACGCATTGAAGAGATTCACCTGTTGGTGGAGAGGAAGTGGCATGTTGCCAGGTACAGTGCCACCACTACAACTGCAAGTACAAATATACAGTATGCATGGATTAAACACCCAATGTTTTGAAGCTAAACTCGACAACTGTGAAAACTGACACACCTTTCACTGTCAAATGTGAAAGTATCAACACAGTATATATAGAATAAATAAATACAGTATACACTATGAATAATTACAGTATAAGTGAGAACATGGGAAGTGCATTTAGCGCACACACATTTAATGTCATGTTGAATGTTTATATTATTGTCTGTAGATCTTAGATGTTTCTGATTGCATTTCACAACTTTTCCCAATTTTCCAGGAAGAATAAACTTTGATCTGTAGTATTATATTTTGCACATTTTCCACTGACCCTGCGAGGCCTAGAAATATAGTCTGAGATCTCTCTGTAGCCACCTTTGACCTGAAACTCCAGTATATCAACCTGACAAACACTTAGCACCCTTCTCAGAGAAGATAGGATAAGATAAGATATACCTTTATTAGAGTCATAGTCAGAGTCATGACTCAGCCAAACCAGGACACATACACATATTGAATACACACACTAAATGTCCTCACCACAAAGATGCCCATAAACCTACCTGCAAATCATGAAAGGCTCCTACTACAACCTTGACTCCAAAAGAGTTGGGACACTGTGTAAAACATGAATGTAAAACAGAATACAATTATTTGCTCACAAAGTGTGTAATGGTTGTATGAAGTGTTCCTTGTCCATGTAATAATCTCCTTTATACAGCTGTGCAAAGGCGATGAACCTCGCTCCATCCTTGCTTGTAAACAACAGAACCTCTCCAGGATGCCCCTTTCATAACCAGTCATGATTATGATGTTCCAAACAACATATATTTACAAAAATCAATGTAGTCCATGAGGTCAAACATTAAATATATTGTCTTTGTACTGTTTTCAATTGAATAGATGTCAAAAGCAAATTATCACCTTCTGTTTTGTTCATGTTTTACACAGTGTCCCACCGTTTTTGGAATCAGGGTTATAACTTCAAATTTTAACTCATAGTGCCTTTTTATGTCACTAAAAGCATGATGGAACCTGTACTGCCAAAAATATTTATCTAGTTGTTGCAAATGGAAGTGAGTAAAAAACAACAGGAGTTGCTACATGTCATTCATGTATACATGAAAATTGCCCTTTTTTTCCTGCACTATCACTTCGTTTTTTTCAACGGTACTAAGACATGGAACATCAATCTATGTGGTTCTTATATAGTATAGTAATATAGAACATTAACACTATCCTCCTCGCTTTACCTTTGGGAAACACACCTGTGGATACAGGTATACAAGCAGAAAACCCATGATTTAAAAATTGTGTAAACATTTTTTTCATTAAAACTGTATCTTTCAGTTTCTAGTTTTAATTTGTGGCTACATCTGCTACCAGGAAAGTGCTCCAAGGTTCTGTGCAGTCAGTGTTGATGTGGCGTTTTCAGCCCACCCGTCAGTGAAGCTTTTTACTGCACATCTTGCTCCACTTAAAAACACATTTTATGTCAACATGGGCTGCTATCAATGCATCATTAACACATGTAGTGCTGAAAAGTTTTAAGATGGGCTGTCCTGGGCCACACTTGTGTAAAAAAAACCCCACATCTTTTTCGAGAGTGCAGCTGCTGAGATGTTAATGACGCACTAAAATGAACTGACAGCTGTTTGATGTAAAGCACTGACACGTCTTACTGCAGTGATTCAGTAACAAAGTAAACCATGAAGTCATCAGGACTGAAAGTGAAAACAAACCGCCTCAGCTACATTGCTCTGTGTGTGTGTGTGTGTGTGTGTGTGTGTGGGGTTCGCTTATGTCCAAATTGGGGATATACACTAGACTCAAGACCAGTTGATTCGGGACAGTGGTGCAACTGGGGACAAAAAGTGGTGTCCTCAATTTGGAAAACTGTGATTTTTAGGTCAACAGTTAAGGTTAGGGTTAGGTTAAGGTTATGGTTAGGTTAAGGTCAGGTAGTCCTTCAGGTTAGTCTCCTGAATGTAAGTCTATGTAAATTCCCCAAAAGTGACATAAGTAAAGACTATGTGTGTGTGTGTGTGTGTGTGTGTGTGTGTGTGTGTGTGTGTGTGGCTACCTTTGGGGACACATTTCAGACTCAAGATCAGTTAATTGCGCATGCCTGCTGCAATTAGGGACAAAAGCCTAGTCCCTAAGTGGATAACAGCTGATTTTTGGGTCAGTGGTTAGACTTAGGTTGAGAGTAAGGGATGGAGCTGGCATGCTGTTTTGGTTGGTGAACCGTGGGAGAGCTACAATCTATCTCAACACACACACACGCAGGGCTGCTCAATGAAAGAGATCTTTGAGGTGTCTGTGCTGCTCAGATAGACAGACGGGCTAATCGTTGGCACTGGAGCTATGAGCAGAGTGTCGGAGCGTTTACACTCTCACATACACACACACACACACACACACACACATGCTGGCACATACTGTATACATTAGTCAATGTCTGTGTAAATCCCAAACCAACTAACTGTTCACACCAAATGAAACACCACGTTTGTCTCATTTCCCCGTCCACGAGTCATTTAGATTTTTAACATGCTTGTGGTTTTCGCCCCCTGGACACGCACACCCATACATACACGCACACACACATACACATACTGTACACACACATATATTAAGGTGTGTAACTGGAAGCAGTGTTTTAATGGACACTTAATAAGAAGTGGCTGTTTTTCAATCAAAGGGCTGTGACCTGAGTTGTGTGAAGGAGTGGTTGTCCTTGCCTAAGAGGTAAAGTAGGTGAATACTGACACAACATACTGCAGTTCAGCTGTGAGTTTAACCCATTTAAACCTGTGTGGACCTGATGACATACTGCATCAGGTCTTTCTTAACCATCTAGATATTTGACAGCTATGAGGTTAGTTTAGGTAGTCGTTTGTGAAACCCTTGTTTCAAGTGCGATGTGACATTTGTAGCATGCATCCAGAGATCACTTTGTACTATTTCTTCCACTTCCTCCTCTTCTTTTACAGTCACTTTGACCCAAACTCTCCAAAAATGCTATATTTTGATCCAATTTGAATTTCCACATATTTTAAGGTACCAGTAATCCTCAACAGTTTGTTTATAGATCCCCTGAGGTCTTGCAATTTCTTACCATTTCTTTGTCATTCTCCTTCTTGATTTGTCTGATTTGACCACAGTTTGGCACAGATGATGGATTGGTGGCCATCTGTCAGAATTCAGGATTGCCAAAAAAAATGTAGTCACAAGCAGCCATTCACTGGTTCAAGTCAACACAGATCATTAGAAGTTGAAAGCTTTTGATTGGGACCTGATCCTGTGTGGTTTAAGTATGAAAAATGCAGTGAAAGCCCAGTTTCAAAATAAAGGCAATAGAAAAATACTTGACTGTAAGGCAATAGGAAAATATGGAAAAGCTTAGCTCAATATAAATATCTTGCCAAGTTTGTAAGGATTGGATAGATGACATTTGCATTTCGAGCAGCCCCTCCTGGTAGTTTGAATGAAACTTTCCGGGTATGTTTTGTACTTATGTGGACATATGCTGCAAGCTTTGTGATGATTGGCCTAACAGTTCTTGACTTTGGTCTATTTATGTGCTGAGCCGCATCCTTTTGAAGTTCATTAGTCAATATCTTGAAAACTAAGACATCAGCAAGCTTTATGCAGCTTTTGATAAGCTTGGTCCAGAAATGGTCCCTAGACAATTTGATAGCAACCAGACCTACAGTTTAGGAGGAGATGTCAAATATGTGTTTTTCAAAAAATTTGAAATGGCAGAAAATCCATCATAGCAGACTTTTACGGACCAAGAGGCTTTTTGTGTAGCATATTGAGCTGGACCTCTGTAAAATTTCTCGTCAATTGGACTTATGGTGAGAGGAGCATGGCCCTTCCAAAGTTCCAATTTTGAACCTTAACAGCACTAAAATGCTGATTGGGCTCATATTTCATGGGAAGCATTTACACATCATTTCCAGTTGTTGGGCCGACTTCCATGTTTCTAGCCCATTCTAGCTGACTGTAAGTTGAGCCTTTGCTTTGATCAAGGGGATATGAGTCGAACCACTATCAGAATATACTGTCCCAGTGAGCTGTAGCATTGCATTATTGAATTTTATATTGACCTCACACTCATTTTATTTTGAATTATGAGTTCTTACAAATGTCAAGTGGCCTGTTGCATATCTGTCGAGACACTTTAACGATAGGTCACTATTTTAATGATGATGTATGAGTCTTCATATGCAATCAGAGCTGACTACAGTGTGCAACCATTCACACTATTCCTTACAGGAAAGTTCCTGAAGGGAAGAGACACTGTGGCTTCTCTGGTGACCATGGATATGACAATAAGATCAACAGCATGCAGGTACCCTTCATAATCTACAGTGGCATAAAGAAGTCTTTTCATATCCAGTGCAGCAACATAGTCATGCCATAGTATTCATAGTATTGGACAATTGGGACTTGAATCCAGTCATAGTCATTTCATGTGAAAGATCATTTGACATGTGCCATCAACTTTCATTTTCAGACGATATTCTTGGGTTATGGACCTACATTTAAATTCAAGACCAAAGTTCCAGCCTTTGAAAACATTGAGCTTTACAATGTCATGTGTGGTAAGGCATATTTTTGTTGTCCTCCTCCTGTGCGTGACTGGTCACAACATAAGTGTTGTTTCATGTGTGACTACTTCCATTTACTCTTTTAGCTAACATCAAACTGATTTCTCTCACTCTCAGATCTTCTAGGTCTGAAACCAGCTCCCAATAATGGAACCCATGGCAGTCTGAACCACCTGCTGAGAGCCCCTCCCTACAGACCCACCATGCCAGAGGAACTTTCCAGGCCGGCAGCCTCTGGTCTTGTTCCTGCAGGGATGGATGACCTGGGCTGCAGCTGTGACGACAAGGTCAGCCGTGATAACTCAGTGGCAGACCTGGGCCCAGCTTCCTGTAGACTGCAGAAAGGAGAACTAGTCTTTAGGAGATTGGCTTATGTGTCAGCTCACTTAGAGTCGTGATAACAACAGTGAACCCAAAATCATCCTGATCACCTGCCCTGGTCTCCATTCGAACACTAACACGCCATAAGCGAGGTTGAGTTATAGCAGGCAAATTCATTGTTGTAATTATTCCAGTTGTAATGTTATTACTTTAAAGTTAGAGTTCTTGTTTCCTCAGAATAGGTGGGCCATGTAGCCAACTACACCTGATGACATTCACTGTAACTGATAAGATTTTATTCATTTAGCAGTATAAATCCAGAGGCCATATAATCAAGGCCAATTTCAAATACTGAAATGTCAGCCCTGTAGATAGGACAATGCAATAATGCCATATAAACATAGTATAGCATAATTTGGTGGCCTGAATCACTGGCGCTAATGGTGATCCATGGATACTTTTGGTCTCTATTGTATGTTCACATCGCCTTTAAGTAAGTTCATCAACAAGCCAATCTCCAAAAATGATCATGTATTACTTTAATGTGATAATATACACGGACAACATTTTGAGTCTATGCAACAAGGCAGTTTTGCTGTGACAAGGCAGGGTTGCTTTCAGTCTTACAGCGTGTATAAATGATAAAATACTGTTGACATAAATGTTGTTAAAACTGCCAGTCAGCATGTTCTCAAACAGTTTCCTGTATATCATAACCTCCAGGGTTGCACCTTATGTTACAGCTCCCTCTTCTGTAATCACAGTCACATAATATTTATATTACACTGAAATTAGACCCTTACACAGTTCAATAAAGTGTTACTGTGTAGCTGGCCAGTGACAATGATTATTGCACCAGACTGTGATAAAATCTTATGTCCATTTGTAACTGCTGAATTACAAAATTGGTATTTTGTAGTACTACATATTACAGACATGAGGGAGCTATAAGGATCTACCCACCTTAACAAGAAGATCATCTCTCCATTCAGTCCACAGATTTTGGATTTGGATGAGAAAGATGAAAAATGAGAATAATTTTATTTATTGCCAATGTGACCTGTTGATTGTGTTTATTTTACATGAGAAAACGTAGTGGATAGTCTGTTCACATTTAGTGCTATTTTATTTCAAACCCCTCAGTCATAACACAAAAAAGAGAATGGGCTGTAGCTCACATGACATGAGGGCCAAGAGGTAGCTGGAAATACAGGAATTAGTTGGTCTTCCCTTGACCTGTAAAGCAGAGTGTTTCTGTGCTCTGTCAGATTTGGAAAGGCTCTCTGTTTGTTCTCCTTTTAGCAGCAGTACATCCAAAACATGGCACAGCAAGTGACTGAAGGGCTTTCAAATATAGAGATTGTTTTTTTTTTTACTTTTGCTTTTGCAGTGCAGTTAAACCTATAAATCTGTAAAAGGAATCATTCGCATGAGCTTATCGTCCATGATACTTGATCATTTGTGCGTGTCTGTCCTCTGACTGTGAATGAGCCTGTTCGACTTGTAAAAATGTATCTAATTACCTGATTGCTTCTTCTATTCAACTTTCCTAAAAACTGAAATAACCATGTTGCCTCTTTGCTTTCTGCTGCAGAGCTGGAGTCAGTTCACCTTCAAGTCAGTCAATTCATTTCAACAAAATCCGTTGTTCATTTGCTAAGGAAAAGGCAAACTGCCTTTTCATCAAGGTCTACAGTTCACAACCTTCTCAATCTAGACTTTGTCAGCGTATTTTTGAGATCTGATTCCTGAATTGCTTGGATTGGAAGTGACTCAGACCCAGCCCTTCTCTGCAGCATGTCACCTTATCTATACTGTGTTTGTGATCCCCATGTAGATCTCTGGCAAGAGATTGTTTCAATCTCCAATCTTTTTGCAGTTGCGTGTAAAAAGTAGGGGCCAGAGAGGTTTGAAAGTGACCCTTGTACGAGGCTATAACCTGGAGTCACTCTGGCTCTGTCTCTTACAGAACAAAGTGGAGGAGCTAAACCAGCGACTGAGGCAAGCTATTGATGGTCAGTCCTTCATGATGCTACTGAATATGACCTGTCTTTTATACAGTATATCAACCTTGGAGGATGACGAAACTTATAATCAAATAACTATAACATAAAATCAATCCTGTTGAAATGGAAACTCTACTCTCTTAGCAAATGGACCAAATCAGCATTTAGAGCCATGCAGCCATGTTTAATGTAACCAAACATTCACTCTCTGTGTAATGTATCTATAAGTGGTCTATGGTGATTTTAGTGGTCATTTGGTATATGTAAACTTTCCATGTTAATGTGACCTGTTACACACCTGCATCCTCTCTGCTGTGTCCCTCTGTGCTCCTCCTCTCTCAGACAGCAGGAACCTGCCACACGGTCGACCTGCTGTTCTCTTCCGTACCAAATACTCCATCCTCCACCACAGTGACTACATCAGTGGCTACAGCGAGGCTCTCTCTATGCCTCTCTGGACATCATACACTGTCAGCAGACAGGTACTGTTCATCCTGTGCTCTTTGCCCTGGTTGAACCTTGTTGTCATTATTTACTGTGCACCTTAAACTGAAACAGATAATTATTATTATGAACACAAGATGAGCCAGAGCCTGAAAAACTAATATGACATTTTGTATTGGCCTTGTTCATGCTTATTTTTCCAAATGGTTCCAAAGACAAACTTGCAGGAAGACTCACAACTCTCTTCTCTCAATAAAATGCTGAAGATTGGCAGAAGCAGAAGCGGATATAACTGAATTTAGATGTAGACTTATTCATTTGATTTCCAATCCCATATTTTAGTAATTTTGGAATTTGTTCACATTTCCCAAAATACTATAATGGTCACGCTCATTATTTGATATTATTTGATACAAATTTTTATTACTGACTGATTAAACAACTAACAGCTATTGGCTATAATCAATACATCTGTGTGTCAGATACCAACCTATTATGGGTAATATAATTCACTTTAAATGAAATGTACCTGTTTCTAAAAAATATATTTGATTCAGCATTCTCCTACAATGTGTTGAAAGAGCTATAAGTGAAGTTTTAAGACACCATGTAAGTATGTGTGGCTGGAAGCTACAAACACATGACATTAGGTAGCTTCTTACCTGCCCTCTGTCCTCTGTGACATCTGATCACATGACTAAAAACATTTCCATCACTGGCTTTTCAAATCCACAAATATTTGTTGTGTTTGTTTTTTGCTTGGTGCATACAGTATAAGAACAATTTCTCCCAATAACGACTGATTATCACAGATTAAGCTGTGTGTGACTGGTTTTGTACTTTCTGTGCTTCAAGCGCCCCCTTCTGACAAAAAAGTAGAGTGGAACTTCTTCCCTCATATACCACCTTTCTCACCTACCAGACAATTGCCCTGGTCTATTAAACATACGGCTGTTGAACAATTTAAAACCAGCAATAGTTTAACCTTGATGTCTGTTAACCTATGTCCTCTGTGTGTGTGGTCCTCCAGGTAGAAGTGTCTCATCTGCCTGAAGCCCTGTCCAACTGTGTGAGACCTGATTCCAGAGTCCCTCCAGCCTATAGTCAGTCTTGTACCAACTACAGAGCAGACAAACAGATCACCTATGCCTTCCTCTACCCGCCACGTAAGTTTACCATCACAGCTTCTAAGCTGTGATTGAGATACTGAAATACAGTCACAAGATCATATTCAGTTTTATTTGAAATTGAATATTTGGGATCTTGAACTGTTGATCAGACAAATTCACAAGTCTTTGATTTGTTGACTTATATTATTGTCAGTTTTAAACAAAAGCTCTACACTAATTAAACAATTCATGCTGGGTGTTTTTTACAGCCTGGGTCTTATTTTCATAGCTTTGTCCACCATCTTTATCAGCTACAGTAACATCACTAACACAGCGCTGCACCTGAAATAGATTTTGATCATCTTTCTTTTTTTTTATTGACAGAATTGTCCTCAACCATAGACAAGAAATATGATGCTGTCCTCATCACCAACACTGTTCCCATGTATCCTGCATTCAAGAGTAAGTCAATCAGTGATTAGAACTTCCTTCAAAGGGTAGATGGCTTGAGTCCTGTTGATCCCTTCTGTTGTAATTTTGACTGTTTTCCTGCACAAAAATCAAGCCAAATCTGTGAGTTTCACCTCTACATTTCACTGCTTTTCTGTATCGTCTGTCACCTCCCATCCCTTCTTCCCTGTTTCATCCTCACATCCCTTTCTGTTTGTCTCTTTGTTCCACCATTCTCTCTCAGGAATATGGGGTTACTTCCAGAGAGCACTGGTGAAGAAATATGCCACAGAGAGAAATGGGGTGAATGTGCTTATTGGACCCATATTTGACTATGACTATGATGGAGTCAGGGACTCAGCTGAGAAGATAAAAGAGTAAGAAGATTCTTTCAACCTCACCTCTAATTCATTTTCAATGCAACTTGCATGCAAATATGTTTTTATGTTTTTATTTGTGGTGGTGTAGGATTTAGTCTGAAATAAAAAAAAAGAAACATCTCAGTGTCACATGCTGTATGTGTTAGGATCAGCATAATTTCTTATCAGCCAATTTCAAATTTTGGGCACTGACAATGCTTTATAGAAGAAATAAAAAGAAAGAAAGGATTCCTAGCAAAGGAGAAAACTACAAATAATACAAGTTAAAATCTTCTGTTTGACCTTTATCGCAGGTATGCAAGTGGGACAATCCCCATCCCCACGCACTACTTTGTGGTCCTGACCAGCTGCTTAGACTTCACACAGGCTGCTGACTCGTGTAGCGGCCCACTCAGCAGTGCTGCCTTCATCCTGCCACACAGACCCAGCAACGACGAGACCTGCAAAGTAAGGAGCATCACATCTTTCAGTGCATCGTCACATTTGAACAACACTCTGAGCACAGTCTAATAGACACAGTATATGGCCTCTTGGATACTTTGGTCAAAAATGAAAAATGAAAATTCAGCATTATCTAGTCACCTGAACATAAAATCCCCCCCAAACAGTTTATGCAGCAACATCTAAATACACAGGTAATAGCATGTCCAGAAGAGATTTCATAGTAAAAAAATCAAATATTTGCAGAGACATGAGATCAATAGCAGTTTCCTCATCTCACTCTCATGAGAATGTGAACATTGTTGAACTATTACTTCAAAGCCAAATCCGTTCAGAGTTACGAGTGATGGCAGCTTTCAGAGGGGAAACCCATGCTAATGCTTCTGTGCTCCTCGTTGCCTCTCTGCAGAGCTCAGAGGAGGAGTCTCGCTGGGTGGAGGACCTGATGAAGATGCACACAGCTCGAGTCAGAGATGTGGAGCTCCTGACAGGCTTGGACCTGTACCGCAGAACCACCCGGAGCTACGCTGAAATCCTCTCGCTCAAGACCTACATGCACACCTATGAGAGCGAGATCTGATCTCTACTAGCTGTGTAAACATTATGTTACTGATCTTTAACCGTGGTGGATGTATGTGGTACAAGGAAGAGATGCGATCATCTCTATTACACTGACCTACACCAGCTTTAGCCCTTGATGGAAGCTATGGCTGTTCTGCAGCTGCTCATAAGCATCCATGTTGTTGCTCTTTCACTGAGCGTTTGGTTTAATCTCATTCATTTCATTCACCTGTTGAGATACAGCCTTATCACCACTGAGCTACTAGCTGTGGTACTTTCCACTTCAGTTTAGTCTGCTTAGCAGTAAGATCAGAACAGTTCTGCTGTTCTGTGTTACTGTTTCATGGTCAGCACACAAATTCAATGAAATGACATCAAACTGAAAGAAACCTCCAGATGAAGAACAACAGGACCTGCATACAGTATTACAGTAATCTACCATTTTATACACAATGCCTAGTTCGTCTTTTGTCTTATTTTAGTATGCAGTTTTCATAAATTATGTTTCCATCTCATGAGTTCATAGAAACGTTTTCTCTCAAGCAGGATGGCCCTATGAACTATGAACCTGTTTGGGGGCCCTGGGGCAAACCTTTGCTGATAGGCCCCTATTTATCAACCCCCCTCCCTTCAACCCCCATCCTCTGTGGATTGTATCTTTACTGTCACATCACATTCCCATATATTGAAAGTATTATCTGCTAGCAGTATTTTACATTGGTCCTCCATTGATAACCAAGAACAATTTTCTATATAGTACATAAAAAAACTCTCGCACAATATCATATTATTCTAAAGCATTATCCCATATATGTAAAAAAATATGGCATGTTTTAAAGCTGTAAAAGAATCTTGAATTGCACTACAAAGAATCAGTCCCAGATTAAACTCTCACTTAACTATTAAGGCAGGATTGTTTGAATAGTGCAAATTGTCAGTGTCTTACACAATATCAGTCCACTCAGTTTCACGTTAAGTTTATTCATTACACTATGTGTTGAACAGTTTCTTTATGTTCAGTGATTAAGATGCCTGTTTTATTTTAAGAAATGATAATGCAATGTTGTTGTTTGTGTGTGTACAGCGTGTGTGTGTTGAATTCAAGATATTTTCTGTTTGTGTTTGACTCTGTGTGTGTTTTGTGATGCTCAATGGTTGTTCTGTGCACAATAACAATAATGTCAATGATGATGATGATTTATTAATGTTTTCTGTAAAACATTTACCACCTGTGAGACTGACCTATTTATGCTTTATGTAAATTTCATCACAATAAACAAGTGTTTTTATTAAATGTGTGATGCATGAATGTGCACGAAAGTGTGGCATATTAAGTTAGTCCAACTGCTCTTCAGTCAGTCTTTCAGCTGTGCAGGCTGCACACAGTAGATTGGAGGATATGGGCACTCAGCTGTAGTGGAAGCATCTATATGGCTGTATGATGAATGGAAGTCTAACAGTAAAATTAAAAACTTGTTACAAACATCAGCTTCCTATGCTTCCATAAGTCTGTCCCACTGGTCAATACTGCCACCATGTGGACACTTCCGGAACCTGTTGCCAAAGTAAAAACAGCCAAACTGCCATAAGATTGAGAAACTTGATGGCAGCAGTTTCACTGAGTAAAACCAGTGTGTGTTTGTTTTCTGGAGACTAAATGTGACTGTTGAGAAAACTAAATATGGCCAGAGGAAAGCAGTCAAGGTATAAAACAAGAGTTAGAGTAGGACGAGCAGAATAATAGTAAAAAAAACATTCTGTTTGTCAGTGCTGTTCCTCATTTAAACTGAATGGGCTGATGGTTTAGGTGATGGTTTCGTGCGTTAAAGCAGCCACTGCTGATCCTGAGCTCACCAACAGATTTACTCGTGGAAGCTTGTTGTTGAAGCACGAAACAGGACATTTGACTGTTTCAATTCACAACTTGAACAGTTTCAAATTCAACCTTATTATTAACAGATGGTTTCTGACTGTGAACACATATCTAAGTAGTTGATTATTATGCTTTTGCTTTATTTATTTATTGTTTTTTTTCCGCAGGCCTGCAAAGGTCAGGTTTTTTTCATTTGACTCCATTCTACAACTTGACACGCAGTAAATTTCCAATCAAATCTGTGACAGACTTTACATTATTGAAAACCTGAGGCTACCGCTCGAGTGTGAACTGTGAGCAGAAAAAAGAAAAGCTGAACAGAGTGAAACATTTGCCCCTTGCTTCCTTTATTTGAATGGCCATGTTTCACAATGACAGAGAGCAACAGAATACTGGTGTGAAAACATTCCCACACAGCAGCTCAGTCTGTGTCAGCACAGGGGAAAAATTAACTGTGCTCTTTATCAATACAAATGATGCAAAACATCTTGGTGTTTTGCATCATTTGTAGGTATCCTACATTTAACACTGACAGGAATCATTTCAACACGTATTAGTGACTTTTTTATTTATATAAAAACCTGTCTGTGAACTTATTATAACAATTAAAGTCGCAGAGAAATTTCTTGTACTGATAGTTAATTACAGATCAAGTAAAATAAGCCAGAATCACTTCACTGCAACATTTCATTTCATCTCATCTTTAATTCAACTGTCCTGTCTATAGTGTATATATTGTTCCCATATGTCTTATATTTCTCTTGTTTTTAGCCTTGCTTAAATTGTTGATACTTTTATGTTTCCTCTAGTTAAATTTAATACTTTTTATACTTCTCTTGGTTACATTGCTTATTTACTATTTATTTACTGCTACTTTAGTGATGCTCCTTTTTATTCTGTTATCCTCTTTGCTGCTGTGCACTGGAAAATTCCCCATTGTGGGCCTAATAAAGGAATATCTTATCTTATCTTATGGAAAATAAAAAAAACACTACTCTCAACCTCAATAATGAACCTACATATTGTTAAAAGGTT
Organism: Holacanthus passer; assembly: GCA_025331565.1. Taxonomy (NCBI): domain Eukaryota; kingdom Metazoa; phylum Chordata; class Actinopteri; family Pomacanthidae; genus Holacanthus; species Holacanthus passer. The sequence continues at coordinate 467,741 of JAFREQ010000214.1, read as the reverse complement.
TTTGCGACTGCTTCATAGCATCAGAGACAAAGGTTATGATAGTTATAACATAAGCGTGATCATGTGTGGTGTTGAATTGCAGTTAAAAGCTGAGTGACAGGACTCCTCTGCTGGAATAACAGGACTGACTGGCCTCAGCTTTTCTGTGTGACTTTATTAACCACAACTTTATTAAGGAATATGCACAATGAGGATGCTATAAATTGAAATATCTTTTGGAAGTATTTTGGGCATCTTAAATAAGCCTGACCGACCTTAGTTGTTATTGCAAATTTCTACTAAAGAAGAATAAAAATACATTGCAGTGCCACTATATGAGGAAATGAGAAGGAAACACACTTCAAAACATGCAACCTTGTAACTGACAGTAAGTAAGTAACATTATGAAAAGCATTCTATGCGAATAGTTGTTCTATGTTATAGGTTATAAGTATATTGTTCTATAAAGGCAGACAAATACTTGGTGTGAATAAAAATCCCACATTTCCGTGGAGACCTGAATGCAGCGTGTGAGTTGCGAAACCATAACGAGAAATGACGCGTCGCTGCCGAACAGTTTCACTTCCTACAACAGAAGCTTCAGCGGACTGTTGCATGTGGATGTCATGTACAGAAAGTAACCTGATGGACTTTTGTGACAGTGAACATTAGTCAGGCAAGTTCCTGTTAACACTCGGCTTTTATCTGAAAGTGTTTACAGGGCGGTGGTGTGGACGCAGCACGATGGTAGGATGTAGGTTAAGTTCCATTATGTTGTGTTAGCTTTGATACTAACTTGATAACACAGTAAACAAACACAGCTGATGCTAACCAGCTGCAGCTATTTCAATACTTCTAACTTGTAGTTCACCCGATTCAGCTTTGACAGGTGTTAATAAGTTAATTGGGACAAATGAGTGCGTCATTTATCTTCATGAGTTACAGATCATTTCTTCTTCACTGAGGAGTCGTGAGGAAAACACAATAGGAACCATTGAAAGATGAAGGAAACAGCTGTGGTACAAAAGAGGGGGATTATATTCAAAAATAGATTTACGACTTAACTAGCTTCAGGTATTTCCAGTGATATGTCACAGTGATAACACAGTAAACAACCTTTTCTACAGCTGTCAATCAACGTGCAGTGTATTTGTCTGTGTACTGTCTGATATGACTCTCCGTTCTTGCATCAGACTCATGCATTTGCCAGACATCTAAACATATTGTCTGGACTCATCAAAACACACAGTTACAGATTTTCTGCAGTTATCATCGGATGTTATTGCAAGATGATGTGTTGAATTATGATTGTGGCAGAAGGCGATTGCAGAGAGTTCATGAAAATCATCTTTGTGCCTGTCATATGTTGTCCCACAGAGCTGACCTGCTCTGCAGTAAACATGGGTCAGGTAGAAGAAGCCAAGGCGTCCTGCCTTAACATCCTCACCTACCACAGAGAGCTGCTGGTGTCCAGGCTGAGGAGTATTCAGTGCATCCTGGACAACATGCTGGCCTGTGGCTTTGTCTGTGAAGAAGATGTAGAGATTGTACAGCGAACTGTCACCAAGACGGATCAGGTAGGAAAACCAAAGACGTCTGTTAAAAAAAGGCTGTTTCCAACTGTTTCATTTTTGCTGGTTTTAAAAAATATCTGAAACACATTGTCTTATCAATCTGTAAAATATGTGCTGGTTAAAATTGAGTAGAAGGTTTGTGAAATTATAACCAGCACAGAGTTTCTGTCCTGTGATTATTTTCTAGGTGCGCAAAATCTTGGAGCTAGTCCAATGCAAAGGGGAGGAGGCCTGTGAATACTTGATTTACATCATATATAAAGTATGTGATGCATACATAGACCTCCAGCCCTGGTTGAAAGAGATCAACTACAACCCAAGCAATGACGTAGTGGCGATGAAAGTGGTTAACACAGATCCCAGTAAGTATTCCAATCACTGATGCTGCTCTACGACACCAAGACGCTCTTTTTTTATGCTTCACAGGTTTCATGTGAGGATGTTAATGTCACGGTCAAGGGTTGTATGGTAGGTTTTTTTGCACATAGCACTGGTGCTACAGAAGTTTCCATCTCTAAAAACAACCACAGGTAGTGCAGTTCATCACTTAAACAGGCACTTATACAGAGCACCACGCATATCTTCAAACATATATTTACTTTATTTGTCCATAATGGTAAATTGCAGGGACATTACACCTCTTGCTACGCAAAACATCCGTATATTATGCTTCACATGAGCTGTACACATCTCAGCAAATTCATATGGTCATACGTACAGTCTCACTTATATTAAATTCCTTTTGACCAAACAGTGGAAATCTGCAAAGTGTTTTTCTTCTCTGATTAGTGTTTTACACAAACAAACCTGGGAAGTGATGTCAGAACTAAAAACTAGAATACAAAAGATTTCTCTGATCTTTAGCGGATTGCAACAGATTCAAGTCATTGGCCACAACTATCACCTCCTCCAATCTTTTCTGGAGCCTCCCTGCAACAGCAAGAGAATCATTTTTTCCATTCAGTGGTTTGCCCTAGTTTTCATTTATTTTACTTTCATTTCTTCATTTGTGTCTTTTTTACAGCCTCATTAGCTGTTTTGGTTTTGGTTGATAACTTGAAAATATGGCTTCATTTTCTCATGGCATACAACACATAGTTATGACACACTGGACCTAACTCAGGCTGTAATATTACCCCTAAAAGCTTCCACTGCATGTTGCACTAATTCACTGTCTACCTCCTTTAAGTCAGCAGGTATAGTGCCAAGTTGAGGCATGAGATGAGTCGGGACACCTGCTTCATCATGTCGTACGGCCAGAGAGAGGAGACCCGTCTGGAGGACCTGTACACTGACACACTGATGGAACTGTTGAACGACTGCAATGAAAGTCTGGGCTTCTTGGAGAATCTGGACCAGCTGCTAGGAGACCACACAGTCTTCAATCCCCAAGGTGAAACCATCTATGTGATGGGGGATGCCGGTGTGGGAAAATCCATTCTCCTGCAGAAGGTCCAGAACCTCTGGTCCAAGAAGGAGCTGCAGACTGACGCCATCTTCTTCTTTAAGTTCCGGTGTAGGATGTTCAGCGTCTTCAAGGGCACAGAACAGATCTCCCTCAGAGACCTTTTGTTCAAGTACAACTGCTACCCAGATCACGATCCAGATAACGAGGTATTTGATTATATCCTGCGCTTCCCTGAGAAGATTGTTTTTACATTTGATGGCTATGATGAGATTCAGGAGGATCTAGACCTGATAACTGTACCTGAAATGGTATCACCAGAAGACAAGGCACACCCCCTCCAGCTGCTTATCAGTTTGCTCTGTGGGAAACTACTCAAGGGCTCCCAGAAGGTGCTGACGGCCCGGACAGGGGTCGAGATCCAGAGTAGGGTGATCAGAAAGAAGGTGGCTCTTCGGGGATTCTCCCCTACTCACCTGAAAACCTACATTGATCTGCACTTTAAGGAGCAGGTGCACCGAGAGCTGGTGTCAGTTCAGCTGGATGCTAGCCCCCATCTGTGTGGCCTGTGCTCCACCCCACTGTTCTGCTGGATTGTATTCAAGAGCTTTAGGCACCTGCACACCATGCATGATAGTTTCCATCTGCCTGAAACCTGCATCACACTAACTGACATCTTCCTCCTGCTGTCTGAGGTGTTCCTCAGCCACTCAGCCTTGCCTGCACCTTCTCTGCTGAAGAAAAGCAGTCGGTGTGTCTCAGAAACATTTAAAGGGGGGCTCAGGCCTCTTGCAGCATTTGCCAAACTAGCACTTGAGGGTATGGAGAGAGGGAGTTTCATTTGCAGCCAGGAGGAGATCACTGCGTGTGGCCTGGCCGAGGAGGACCTGCCCCTGGGCTTTCTTAGACCAGTCAGTGAGTATGATGCCAGTGGAAGCCCTGCTACATTTGAATTCCTCCACATCACTCTCCAGTCTTTCTTGGCGGCGTTTGCTCTTGTGCTGGACGAGCAGGCCGCTGCCAGCTCCATCCTCAAGTTCTTCACAGAGTGCAGCAGGAAAAGAGAATCATCTTGTCTGCCTTTTGACATCTGTATCAGTGGCTCTCCAAAGCCCAGTGAAAAGAAGCCATTTGCACCTAATGAACACCTTCAGTTCACTAATCTGTTCTTGTGTGGCCTGCTGTCCAAGGCTCACACCGGGCTGATGGAGCATCTGGTATCTCCTGTGTTATTAAAGAAAAAACAGGCCTTACTAAAATCCTACCTTTCCACCAGTGTGAAGGCCCACCTTCACGGCTTACCCCACTACCACAGTGACGAGGGCAAGAAAGTCCACGTTTTGCCCAATTTCCTGTGGATGCTGAGGTGCATTTTTGAGACAGGAAGCAAAGACATCGCTAGGATGACAGCGAAAGGCATCACAGCTGGCTTAATCAAGCTGGGTTACTGTAACGTGTTCTCAGGCGACTGCACCGCCATTAACTTTGTACTGCAGCACCGTCAGAAGCTCCTGGGGCTTGACATGGACAACAACAACATCAGTGACTACGGGGTGATGCAGCTGAAGCCCTCCTTTTGTAAAATGACAGTAGTGAGGTGAGTATAGGTATAAACATGGTTTTAACTGCCTTCTAATCTCTATTGAGGGATATTCAGACTAATTTTATAATGTATACAACTCATGTAATCAAGCACTAATTGTTACATTAACTAACGTTGTTCATCCTCCATCCAGATTGAGCGTAAATCACCTGTCTGACAGCAGCATTGAGGTTCTTGCAGAGGAGCTGTGTAAGCACAAAGTTGTGGAGTACTTGGGGTGAGTGTACACGTCAATTGTTCCAGTGTAAATATAACTAAATAGTCTTCATTCCACCCATTCACAAGGCACATGCATTGTGTGTCAGTGGTGGAAGATGTATTCAGATTTTTTTCTCAAGTAAAGAACTAATACAACAGTCTAAGAATACTCTGTTACAAGTTCTGCATTCAAAATCCTACTGAAGTAAAAGTAAGGAAGTACTATCAGCAAAATGTACTTAAAAGTATCAAAAATAAAAGTATTTTTATCATTATCCTGTATATGATATTATTAGATTATTAATGCTGCTGCATCAGTGTGTAAACTGCACTTTACTGTTGGAGTTGGTCAAGGTGGAGCTGTAGTTTTAACTACTTTATATACTGTTTAGTCCAGTGGCTCTAACCCAGGGGACAGGTCCCTCCAAGTGCTCAAAAGAGAAATCTGAGGAGTTTTGAGAGGATTATTTGTTTAGAAATCAAAAATACAAAGTTCTGCTAATGTATTGATTTGATGGACTTTTCTCTATGTCTCTATGTTGGGGAAATGTGTGTGTGAAACTGCTGACTCATCAAGACATGTGGAACATGACAAGTGTCCCCAACTTGACACTGGCTTTTTCTAATTGGTCAAAAGCTAAAAACATTGGGAACCACTGGTTTAATCTTTTAAAATAGTAGTAGTATTAGTAGTAGTAGTATAAGTATAATATGAATATAAGTATCTTAAAATTGCATTTTAACATAAGATTTGAGTAAATGTAGGTCCACTCAGTAGCTGCTGTGGAGCTTTCGATCTCATTACTCAAACATCCAGTTAAAATTCCATTTTAGCTTATCTTTTTGTTTTGAAATTTAATTCTTGACTTTGGAAAAAGGTCCCAAACTGATATGTACACCATTGCTACCAGAGGAGGGACTTGGTTTTTCTTTAAATGTTTTGGTCATAGTCATAGTTATGCCTAATATGAAAAGCTATGTTTTTAGTGAAATAAATACTTTCAGTTGCTGTGGAGAGTTTGACTCCTTCTTCCTGAAAAGAAGACTGTTTCCCATAGAGTTTTGTGTAGCGTTAGTGTTGTATAGTGTTATGCATGTGACATGTTTTGTTCAAAGCTACATTTTGGTTAAAAGAACACAAGTACACAAAAACTCTCTAGCAAGTAGAGTACTACCCCAACAAACAGGTGTGCTTAATAAAGTGAAATTCAGCTTTATGTTTTTTTTCTGAGAGTTACACAGAGAATATTTAACCTTAATTTATATTTTTCCTCAGGCTTTACAACAACCACATCACAGATGTTGGAGCCAAGCTAGTTGCTCAAGTAATCGAGGAATGCCCAAAGCTGCGAATTGTCAAGTATGTTTAGAACTTGCACTAAGATAATATTAGAATATTTAGAACGTTGTGATAACTGTAATAATGAATAAGTAATATGTCATGGTCTTATGTCTCTCAAACTGATGTTACCATTACTTTGTTCACAGGATTGGCAAAAACAATATCACTTCTGTTGGTGGGAAATATTTGGCCAGCGCAATTCAGAAGAGCACTTCTATATTTGACGTGGGGTAAGACTTCAGTGCTGGAAGACTGTTATCCTGCTGTACTCATGAAAGCAGTGAGGTTAGAAAGAGCCAATAACATCGAACATTGACTGGAGAGGCCAGCGAGGATTAATGGAGGAAATTTCAGATGGTACCAACAAATGGTTTTATCACCATCTCTCAAGTGACACAAAACATACGTAATGTCTTATGTAGAAAAACAACTCATGATTAAAATGTGATGCTTGAACCTAAATTTGACAAAACATTAGAATAGGTCCATGTTTTCAACTAACTTGACCTACAACCAGAATCAAAACTATTGGTGAATGATATGGTAAATGGGAAAAGAGTTGTATGACTTGTTGAATCATGTTTGTGAATTAAAGCATGAAAACAATACATTTTCTCTTGGAGGATGCTGCTGGCCTGACTAAGACAGGTCCTCTGTTTGCTTCCTTATGCGCCTTGTTTGATGGTTTTGATGGGGGTTTTTTCTTGCAGAATGTGGGGGAACAGTATTCGTGACGAGGGAGCAGAAGCATTTGCAGAAGCTTTGAGGCACCACCCAAAGCTTACAAACCTCAGGTGAGATGGCAGCTACCTACAAAGACAAGAAAGAGCTTCTCATTTAAAGTCATTGAATAAATAGTCATTTTTTTGTGTTTCTGTGTTCTAGTCTCTCAGCCAATGGCATCACATCTAAAGGTGGGGAGTGCCTGGCCGAAGCACTGAAAGAGAACAGTGTCCTCAGGATATTCTGGTAAGCATGTCTCTTAGTTTGAGCCAAGTGATATTTGCTGTTCTCACAGTACTCCTGTCTGTGTAGAAGTACATGTCTGTGCTGTTGTAGGTTAGTGCAGAATGAGTTGACCGATGATGCAGCTCCACACTTGGCTGAGTTGGTGGAGGCGAACACAGGTTTAAGCCACCTCTGGTAAGCAAAACACACACACACACACACACTCAGATGATGTCACCATGCATGAGACTTGTTGAATACCCTGTTCAGACATCGACTGTCAGAGACTCACCTGCTTTGTGTTTGTCTGCAGGTTAATCAACAACCAGTTTACTGTGGATGGGCTCAAACACCTCGCTGAAGCTCTCACTCAAAACACCGCAATCAAAGAGATATGGTGAGGATCAGGCGGAATTAACAATGACTTTCAGGCATTTTCTTATTCTCTAAATGGTGTGGACCAACTGTCACCACAGATGTCTTGCAGCCTTCCACACTGAATTTTGATCCATCTGTCAAAATGATAGTAGATTTTTAGAAAAAGGCAGAAAATTCTCCGTTTTATTAATTGATTGTGTAAGATAGTGTTGTTTCGTCTTTCAGAAGTTAGACGGTCTGACCTTAATGTTACTGTGATATATTGATATTTAATGAATTAATAATTGAAGTTTGCATGCAAAACTTTGAAAGGCCTTATGAAATTGTGTGTTTACTTGCTTAATGTCATGTATGTTTTCAGGTCATAACACATTGATGTCTCATTATTAATTGGAACACATTGTTGCTGAAAGACTTAATTTAAATTTGATCATAGTTTCATTTATAGTATTGAGAAGAATAATATCTCAAGTCATGATATTATAATATAATATTATAATATATTATAATACAGTTATTAGCATGGATAAATATACCATGAGTCTGATTCACAGAAATACACTCCTGTAAAAAAGTTCTCCTAAGGAAATTAGTCAATATGATATATATTTACCTGTCCTATGGAGGAACAAATTGGGAGGGCCCTTGGTTCTATTAGCAAATCCCATTCATTTTCTGACTCACAGCTGGAGCACTTTTATGTCTTGGATGGATCAGTGCAAAAGATGAGCAACTATGATAGAAAATATCTGGTTCCTTGGTAAAAGTGGTCGGCACAAGCCTATGGACATAGTTCCAACTCCCAGGTGCATTCCAGGAAGGAACATCTGAACCAATCTTTCTGTTACATGCATCGCCAACAGCACTTGAATGCTAATGATTAGAGACAAAGTTGAAATCATTTAAATTGGTGGCCACAGCATTGTAACATTGTAACATTGAGGATGTTGGTTTAAAAAAAAAAAAGAAGTTGGCATACAGAGAAAAGATTTACAGAACCAGTGGCCCCTTTCAGTTCACTATTCTACTGGCCAGTCTTTGGTACCAGGCGATGTCACTCTCTCCAGACATAAATGGTTTCGCTTTTAGTGAAAGTCACTGACAATAAAAACATCATCAACATCAAACTGGTTTGACAAAGCGTTCCTGTCCTTTATACAATCCTGTGTCTGACAAAATGTTGAACCTCTCTCCATCCTTGCTTGTGATCGACTGAGTCTTTCCAGGATGAACCTTTCATACCCAATCATGATACTATCACCTGTTACCAATGAACCTGTTTACCTGTGGAATGATCCAAACAGGTGTTTTTGGATCAGTCCACAACTTTCACAGTCTTTTGTTGCTCCTGTCCCGACTTGTTTGAAACCTGTTGCTGACATTTAGAATAAGAGGTAAAATATTAAATAAATTGTCTTTGTAATGTTTTCAATTGAAAAACCAAACCACAGCATCCCAACTTAGTGGCACACTGGAATGCCCCAGTGTTTAATGTTTTAATATCTTTATTAATTAAACAATACATAGTTGTAATAGTGACAAACCCTTTGCTGCTCCATGTATTCTCCAGCTGAGTGTTTTGAATGTGACTATGACTGATGGTGTCTGATTATGTTCCTACAGTGTGAAAGGAAACCAGCTCTCTGAAGAGGAAGAGAAACAGTTTGTGACAGAGAAGAGGTTGCGGTTCCACTAACTGGGCACTCTTGTGAGACATGTGCATGGGTTGAATATTGTCTGAATGGCAGACAAGATGTAGTGTATGTTCACTGTGTGTATGTCTTTTTTCACTTATCTGCTTCAATGGAAATACTGCACAATCATTAAATCATTCATTGCTGATGAATTTTTGCACTGAGGAAACTGTATCATGTTTCATGTGGGGGATGTTTACCTGAAATTTTGTTGTTTGACAGTTTTTCCTGTCTGTTGGGAAAAAAGGAAGTGGAAACACTGATGAACGAGAAGAAAACCAACCAACGACTTCCTTCTTCATGAACATTTATATAGAGTTTAGGTACATGTTTTGTTTTATATGAACATATAACTTTATTATATTTATTTTTTGACTGTTACTCGATGTGTGTGAATGAAAGAAGATGCCACTGTTATAATGTTTACTGTTTGTGTGAAAGCTCTTTGTACAGATATACAGATACTCTTTGGCAATTGTATTCTGTTGCATGACATCAGTGTATGAATTTCCTCTGATGGACTCTTGACAGTGCTGGTGGTGAAAAGGTTGATGGTCTCTGGTGGCTGAGGGCACTTACTGTACATAAACAAAACATGGAGCTTACTTCAATAAGGAAGACATCCCTATTCATTGCTCTCTTTATGCTCCTTATCTGTGTCTCTGAAGACCATTTTCACAGCCAACCTTTTAACTTGTGAAAGCAGGATACTCATAAAATGAATTATGGCTCTGTTCCATTGAAGTGTTCGAGTACTGTATGACAGTGAGCCATTATGGACAATAGCAGAGCAGTGAAACTGACACACCTGAATGGAAGGCAGGCATTATTTAGGTTACAAATCACCAGTCACACCTGGGCTTTCTCTCCCATGATATTTGAAAATGTTTGCTGTGAAAAGGGCCTGTTATGCCTCCTCAGTAAAATATGTGAGGCAACTCCTCCCAAGTGAATGTGATCCACAGCTATCATTCCTCACACACAGGAGGAAATCACAAAACATCATCTACCTTTTAAAGGAACACTCTTGTCATTTAGTGTTACACATCCATAAAGGAAGGGGATATGTAAGCGACAGATTACATAAAAAAAATCAGAGTATCAGATCTGCGATACACTGACTTATAGTCTCTAGTATAGGTCAAGCTCCAAAAACATTTCCCACAATGCTCGATGGTCTCTTTCATTAGAACCTCCCTGCCTAGTAAATACCCATATACAGGCTGAGTAGTACTACAAATGACAAGTGAATGGACTTTTCCATGTAAAATCCATAAAGTGCATGCACACAATGAAATGACTAAACTTTCAGATTTTCAGATTTGTATCTGGAAAAAGAAGCAGAACAGGACAATCTTCAGGCTGATTAGACGACTGAATTTTTACTCAAAAATTTGGATTAGCTTCAAACACAAAATAAAAACATGGCAAAAAATAAGTACAAGAGAATGATTGGTATCCAAAGGATTCACTCTTAATTGCTTTTTGTACATGGTTTTTACAATAGAAATATTTCAACATTTGTTATGATTCTCTGTCAGTCACATATTGAACAGCGCACATTCTCTATTAAATTTCATTAGGTAATGTTTGTTGGGGCTCAGAACTGGCAAGAAATAAATTATGAAAATGCTAAAAAGTGCTTACTGATTCTAAAGTAGCTCATATAAGGCTTATCTTATGACTGCATCCACAGTGACTCACACACTCCCAGTACAAATCAAAGACTGGACATAGAACTCTCTCAGTCTGTCCCAAACCTGAGCCAATACACCACTGTGTGTCTTCTAAGTCACTGTGCTGTGGCTCAAACACCTTCGTATAACATGGCGTACAGGGGATTTCTTACTGCATGTGCAAATAGGGGAAGCCCCGACCGGATGTGATGGTAGTTGCAAAAATAACGTGTCACATTTAACACAGTGTAGAGCAGAAGAATCTGATGTTGTCCACTGAAAGCATTCACTTAGCCTGGACAGTTTTGAAAACAATATATAGTAAATGTTCTCATAACTACTAAACAATTTCCCTGACAACTGAGCATCTCCATCCACTGAGGAAGGCCATGTGATGTGACTGAAAGCTTCAGAGACACCAAGAAAATTAACAGGGAATTTGAACCTCCCAAAATTAATTTAACACCGACCTTTTCCTGCTTCATTTTTATGATACATTTAAAGGTTTTGTCTTTTCACTTTTGCTACTGTAGGTGGATGAGTCATTGGGTTATTGCAGGCAGCTGTTAAAAAACAACAATAAAACAATCAAAAACCACAAGGAGAGATAACCGAATGTCATTATCATAGGTATTAAGGCCAGATCCGTTGCACTTTTCCTCTAAAATTCACAGACAGAAATGAAAAGACATCACTAGTCAGTGTCAAACCTGCTCACAGAAATCATTTGTGTGATCAGTAATGATGATGATGATGAGTACTGATGATGATTAATGATTGACTGCAGAAGTCAGATTAAAGTGAGAGATGGAGGTACAGTATGAGCCCTGTGAGATGTCCATCAATCAGCCAAATGTTGAGACTATTGCAACAAGTAGAGAACAACATGAGAACTACATGGCTCTGTAGCACCACTGTGTGGTGGGACAGTGTTACAGGGCTCAGCTAATCTCTGTGTGGCCGTGTCAGCGTGGATCCCAGAACTCCAAAGTACACTTTCCTTCAATGACCCAGAGCCAGATCCCTCACCTTTATCCCAACCAGGGAGTGACATAACTTGAAAAATAAAAACAGTATAATTACATTTCTGCCACGTAGGATGGAAGGTAGAGATGGGAAAGATTCATTTTACCCCAACATCTCTCAAATAAAAGGTTGTTAGAACTATCATGTCACCTGGGTGCAGCTCAAACAAAACATGAAAATATCTCATACTGACCATATTATGAAGTGGTTTGAAACAAAATGATTCACATTTTATGTCCACCTATCTGTAGTGGATGTGTGTTCTACTTTGACACTGTACAAGTAACTTTCTACACGTAGCATGGAGTTTGATGATGCATGTACCATGCAGAGTGTGAGTAATGTCTCTTAACCCAGGCCAGGGTAGTGACTGACTGGAGGAGGGATGTGGTTTTGAGAGAAAATTCAAAGCTCCCACTTTATTTTGCCTTACCTCCTCCACCACCACGTGCTCCTACCTGGAGGTAGCTTCAAAGACACAGAGAGGAATGGAGCAGTGAAAAAAGAGGGCAAGAGAAAGTGGAGGCCATATGGGACACTTCATCTCACATTCACCAACATTTTTGAATGAAATCTTCATCATGCCCGCATTAAGAACCTCCACATGAAGATGGGATTACATAAGATTGCTTTTAAAGTTGCTATTAAGGAAACAGTGAAGCAGCTTATTTGTTTTTCCAGTATAAAAATAGTCTTCAAGGGGGGTGGGACAAGCACTGGGTCATGGAAAAAAGTAGGTTGTGGAGGAAAAGTTTGACAAGTTCAGTAGGAGGTTTGGGATCCACACTGTGATTTCACTGATGAGTTCATGTCTCATCTGGTTGACGAGCTTTTCAGTGAAATCAGCTGCGATAGTTTTGAAAAAGTCTGTACACTCTAGCTCCTCCATGGTAGAGGTCTTCAGGCAAACCTGACCCCATGACAACCCAACAAACAGGTCCAGTCAGCCTAGTCAGTCCTGTGTGTTGGCCAACTTTACTTGGTGTTGAGTCTATGAAAGAAAGCACTTGATTGAAGCTACCAGGACCGAGATCTGTCTGCTGTAGCTTTGTCGTCCAATCGACAGCTTCCAGCATGATGACAACCATACTGTAGATTTATCTTCCGTAACCTGTTGACCTGTTTAGTAGAGCAAATGACCATATTAATGTTACAGGAAAGGATCACTGCGCTCACCCTAGTTTACCTGGTGTGTTTAAACCAGCAAAACCAGCAATCCCAACCAACGGTAAGCTGGCCTGCACTCAGAGTGAGGAAATAGTTAGCGCTGACCCTAAACTGCAAGGTTGCTGGTACACTCCAGACTGGAGATCTTTGTTACATGTCACATTGCTCTCTCTTGCCACCTCTCTACCGTCAATAAAGGCATAAAATCGCTCCTACCAAAATACTTTAAACAGTGTTTGAAGTTCACTTTTACTTTATCTTCATCATCATTTTGTAATGCACAAATGCACGTTTCAGCCGTCTTCAGTGTGCAGGCTCAGTGACGGTCTAAAACAGTCTAAAACAGGTACAGTAAGCAGTGTTGGGAAATCTAACATAGTAAATAACACGGCAACCGAATGAGATCACATTAAAGGCGCTCTATGGAATTTTCTTGTAAACGTTATTAGTCATTTATAAAAAGTTATGTTTACATTCAGTGTTACTCACCTTGAGCTCTGACTAATGTGTGATGAATACATTTTCCTTCTTACGAAACATTTGCAAAGCCTGAATTGTTTACATTCAAGTTTACTGGCTTGTGCTCTTCTTCACGGCTGTTGTTGGCGCATTGCAGTATATCTTGGTGTGTTGGTGTGTGTGTGTGGCCACCTGGAGATCAGCGGAATAGTGTGAAATCATGAGGCCACACTGTGTATAACATCATGTGCACCCCTGCGTATATGCACAAGATAAACAAAACAGGGGCCGACTCATTTCACTCATTGAAAAACAGATCCAAGGGACTACTAGAGGTCGAAAACTCAACAGGGAAACTTAAATTGGGGAAAAACAATGAATAAAACAAATAAAATTAGAGATTTGTACTTAAAAGAGGGTCATGTTGGCTGCACAGAAAATAGCTATCTTTAGGTTTCCTTGTAATCTGCTCAATGTGTTCCACTTGTATGACGTGACACTGCTGACCTGTGGACTGTGATAATCACTGAGGAAAGGATCGACTGAAACGTTTGAGCTTGTTGCTCTACAAAAGACTAAAGATACAGACGTTGTGAGCTTCGAAACACTATTTTGTACTCTGAGTGGTTCCATCACATTTACATCTGAAGTATAATGAAATGCTATAATACACAGACTACTCAAATTTGATCTGTCTTGGACATATTTTATATATTATAATTTTAAAGATATATTTTTTGTATATTCCTAAACACACAACTCAATTTTAAGAATAAACTTTTCCCGTTTAAACAACATGTTACTTTATCTTGTTGTATCACAAAACAAACACAAAATGAATGTTATCTCTTTAAAACAAGATTCTCATTATAACATGATAAATTGTTAAAGCGAGAACCTTACACACTTTGTTACATGTCACTGAAACCTATCTTGTTATAACGTGACAAGGATCTAGTTTAAACAAGAAACTGTTATGACGAAAAAACTGAACAAATATTTGTTTGTCTTTGTGGCAGCAGTACTCTACTGTAGGGTCAGGCGGGTAAGTCAGGGATCCTTCTCAGGATTGGGAACAGGTTTTTGTCTACCTGAGGACCTCTACGCCATGGTATACAGTATAATTAAAAAGCACTGATGATTGAGTGTGTGTGTGTGTGTGTGTGTGTGTGTGTGTGTTGTGTTTGAATATATTCACAGTTGATTGGCACCATTTTTGCAGCAGCTTCAGTTCTGCAAATGTCTGAGCTGCTCATGCAGACAGATATTTCTCCTGCTGTCCTGTCTCTGGCTTGTTTCTCCTGGACTGGTAGAATGGCAGTTGTGGTGAGACGGTCTTGCATGTCCGTCCAGTTGGTCCAGCCGCCTTGGCTGGCAGTCTGGACTCCTCTGTCCTGCCCTGCTGTGGCTGGGCATCACAACAACAAGGCACTGGTAGACACTGATGCTGAAAGAAGAGGGGGGGGGGCAGAGTGAGAGTGGGAGGGATAATCCCTCCCTCCACCCTGCCCCCACCCCCAGTACCATGCCCACCTCCTCCAGTGTCCTGGTGTACAATCAGCTGACATTTGCTGTCCAATGGCCACTCAGGTGGAAGCCCTGTCCGTCATAATGTCTTGTGTGGCTTTGAGGGTCAGGGCTGGATGTGAGGTGGAGATCAGTCTGTCCAGTCTCAGACTGAGCGTGGATGTGCAACTCAAACATAAACACAAAAAAGTCTGTATCCCTGAAGATTGCTTAAATGAGATTTGGCACACCATGGTACTACATTATTGGGTGGAGGGGGTTGGGGTTTAAACGGATCACAGTGGTCACAGTGTCCAGCAGCCTCCCTGGATCCACATTTAATTTTGTAGATCACTCTCATTGTACCTGCCATCAAACGATCAACAGAGAACAACAAACAATTAATATAGAACAAGAAAACATAAGAAAGATCCTACAATGACTATGAAGAAAAGAATCCATCACTTGGGATGTTTGGAAACACTTTACCTGTGCAAAAAAAGATTTAATCTGATGGATGCTCTGGACATGATCGGTTCACTTCAAACCACTCATCGATACAGCTGAAAAAAACAACAACAAGGAATGAGAGAGAGAAGAGTAACAGCAGAGTGTGAAACAGAATGATAGATAATAATGCAGGACACAAATACTCATGAAATCACTGTGAGAATTTCATATCTATTATCAAAATGTTTGTTTTGTTGGATCTGGTGACACCTAGTGGTAAAGGACGTTCAGTAGATAAGATATTCCTTTAGTAAAAAATTGCTTCTTTGTTTGTTCCCTTGGCAGTATTTCTGTACTAAGATGCACTGGAAGGAAAGTAAAACAAAAAGAGAAAAAGACTAACTTTGTAAGATTACCCGCTTGATGTGTCTAACTCAGACAGCTGAAGCCTCTTATCAACTTTAGGTAAACTTCGAATATATGTTTTCACACACAAAGAGAACTGTGGATTTTGTCCTCTATCACTTCCATCAGAAGTATTTTATAGAGGGAATGTTTCAATGTTCATGTGGACACCTGACCACTGGTTAAAGACAGACTTATAAATAACATGAATCTATCATTTTAGGAACAAGCAGCCATGTTCTTGAAAAACACAAGTCAGCAACACTAGCTCTAGTCACATGACCTAACCCTATAAAAGATACTCAGGTGCAAATGCAATAACGTTTTTCACAAACCTTCAAACCATGAATAGACTGAGTGGTCACCACTGACTGACTGTAACCACAGCACACATGTGCCTTAACACTATTCTACCATATTTACCCTGATCATTGTAATCAATGTAAGTATCATTTTAACACTGGAGAACTAAGAACTAAGAAATAAAGTTATGCAGCGTTTTCCTAAACAGAGCTTCATACCCTTTGTGGTAGATGCAGAGGCAGGGCAGGCGAGCGATGGTGTCTCCCTGTACTAGCTCCTCCAGGCAGATTGCACATTCTCCTGCATCCTTGGTCAGGACGTCCTCTGTAAGACAAGAGACACATCACGCCACAGGCATGAGTTAGGATTATAGGCCCCTTCACAACAAAACACCTCAGAAAAAGGGACATACGAATAGCTGTCATCAAAACTACTGTGCTTACCAAAATGAACATTAGATCAGCACGGCAGTTTGCAGATACTATACAGGACTGTCTTATGAACAAGACTAAAATTCAAAACTGGCTGCAAAAGACATCATCTTGTCACAGTATGAAATTAGGTTAAATACAAAGACATTTGTGAGTAAACAGTGAAATAAAATGCTGCAGAAAATGTTATACATGCTAAATTTTTCTACATTTAACTTTTATTTGTCTTTAACATATTTCCATTTCATTTATTGTTCGTTATTATATATATATATATATACATATTTCTGTATTTACTGTTCCTGTGTCGTCTTTAGTAGATAAGTTTATTGTTTAAATAAAAATTTCTGTCACAGATGACAAAGTTTTAATTACAACCCATGTTTATTAACAGGAAATTTAGAATTAAAAAAATTGCTTGATTTACTTTTTTTGAAGGAAAATATTGGTCAATATTTGATTCCAATTATTGGTAATTTGGATACTTGTGTCTGTAACAAAAATCCAACATCCAGCTGCTTCTACTTTTTATTTTTGCCTTGAGGGTGGACGTTGAGGAAAGTCATTAACATCACAACAGTTTAATGTACGCAGCAATTCGATGCAGTCTTCCCACTGGGCTATGATGTTTGGTGTGCAAAGTTCTCATTTTGTCCTGGGGGTGGTGCTAGGGGAAAGCTCATGGTGTTCCTCTGGCGACAATGACTGTCCACAGCCAAATTCAAGACAATCTGGCCAGTTGTCTAGATACAGTATGCTGCAGTGAATAAAAAACTGATGGACCCTTGGGTGAGGGGGTGAAAGTCTTAAAAATCTGACCTGGCATTTTCAAATGATCCCTGAAGGCAGCATTAATTTGTTAGCTCAGTGTTACTACTGGCCATTCAACAGTCTGGGATGAAGAGTCTACCTCTGCCAACCCCTGTATACAGTCTGTGTGTGTGTATGTGTGTATACACACTCAGCAGTATTCATCTTTTACTGCTATGCATAGCACTGGTCTGGGTCTAAAGTGGAAGTCTGTGTGCGTACCATTAAACCCATCACCTGCAGCAAAACGCACAGAGTCATTAGAACTGGCCTTATGTAACAGTGGATTAACCCACATAGGCCTGGAAAAGCCAGTTATTATGGGCTGCAGCACATGGCATCCAGCTCAACTGAGGGGAAAACATCTTCAACATACTGACAGTGCTGGAGAGTCATTCATTCATTCACACAGTCAGACAGACAAAGAGAGAGGATAAGAACACTGGTGATGCAGGTATTTGCTTTGTTAAAAATGTTGGATTTAGTTGCTGAGCATTATTATTGTACACATGCGGGAAGATACAGGGAGACAGGAGGCGTCATTTGTCTGTTTGTAGGTTCACGTGCTGTCGGTTTTGCATGACTACATGATGCACACTGGCCCAAAAAGACTTCTTCCATGTCACAATCATTGCAGAAGTCATGGATGTGAAAGAGAATGATGAGGACAAATGCTGCACAGTTACGTTATATAATTACTATTCAGGTTTTTTGCCAATCAAATTGCTTCCTTGCAGCTCTGGAGCAAATGCTCCAAAGCCTGGGAGTCAGGATGTGGTCAGCTAATAAAGACTGAAAGCAGGGGTAAACAGTCAGACTGGCTTACCTAGGTGTGCTTTTAACCTTGGGACAGAGCCATTCTTTATTTAGGCTAATAACTTAAGAGAAGATTAATTTTTCCATCTTACTCTCTGAGAGAAAACAAACATATTTCTTGTACGTCATATATTTTTTTGCACATTGAAATTACACAACCAAGAGAATTATAGGTTTATGGTTTATTGCTCCCAAATATGATGATAAAGAGCTGCTAGACCTTCAACAATGTCATTACTCCAGATTTTAGGAGTTTTACTGCCCCATGATGGTGTAAAGGTTTTTAAAGATGTCAGAATTTCTTCGTGTAATAAGGGTCAAATGCACCACTAAATACATGGCTAAATATGTGTCTGTGCATTCAGTCTGAAAATACTGATACAGGTTCCTTTACAAAACCATTTTTGGCAACCCTGATAAAAGGTCAGACAGTTTAAACAGTTTTTAAAAAAATGTCTCGCTGACCTTTGACCTCTGTACCGACTCCAGCATGAAAGACTGGGGCTCATAGGGGAGGAGGGGCTTCAAAGTGCAGCTTTTACTGCCGCAGGCTGACCTCTGAGCTGTAGTTCCTCTGTCTAGGCTGTTTACTAGAATGAACAACGTGGGTCTGACCGTGTCATCAGTCTGTTTCACAGCAGGTTATAAATCTGAAACGAGGTCATGAAAAATCTCAGGCTCTATAATTCAGTTCTGTGGACACAAACACAGACAGGGCTGTGATACTGTGATGTTACGCACACATGACAGCTGTTGTTTGTGTGCGTCTGTGTCATGAACCAGTAGTGGATATATTTAGGGACCAGAGGTTTGTGTGTGAGTGTGTGTGTGTGTGTGTGTGTGTGTGTGTGTGTGTGTGTGACAATAAACAGTACTTCAAGGCCAAACCACAAGTCATATTGACTTGATGTCTGGGGAATTTTCACCTGTATCATTTCCTGTTTCTGCTGTGCTGGTTTCCAGCAGCATCATTCTGATTGGCCATGTCAATCATTATCAAATTATGTTATCCCTTTGTATGGGTATGTACATGCAGCAAAGATACAGATGTTTGCTCTGTCTGTCCTGCCAGAGTACAATGATGCATCACATAAGATTAGATTTATCAAAAGAAAACATAGCTCCATGTGGCTTTGCTTGGAAATAATTAAATTTGATATATGTCACATGCTCGTACGCATGTGTGTGTGTGTGTGTGTGTGTGTGTGTGGGTATAGTGGAGGACTGTCCTTGGAAAGCTAAAAGCAAACAACTGAGAGGAACATAAACATACTGATTACAGATCTTCAGGGTCATATGAGTCTGTCTGTATGTGTGTGTTTGTGCGTGTGTGTTTGTGCGTGTGTTAAGCATGCACACAGATAGCAGAAAGGCCTGAATGGCTTATTATGTTATTAGATACAAAGCGGAGTCACTTAGACCATGACATGGGATCACACACTAACGTTCACACAGATTAACCAGTCAACATGAACTGTTAGTGCAGCCTATTAAATATGTTTTCACAAGCTATTTCCAAATACTGAAGGTCCTGATTCACTTAAGTTAATATAATTTACGATTTATTTATGATATAAATAAAAGTTTAACTGGGAGAATGTGGCCCCTATAACTGATCACTCTCTTGGAGTTGTGGGAACTACAGAAAACCTCAGTCCTCTGGCAAGTGTGCAGTGGTGTTACAGATGAGAGTTTCTTTCCTCACAAATGATCATTGGCATCGTACATTTTGACATGTCTTCATGTGACTCTCAGAATTAATGTTATTAGCTACAGCTGATAAGCCCTGACCAAAAGGATTAAAATTCTTCCTCCAGAGACCAAGTATGTCTGAACCAAATTTCATGACCATTTGTTGAGATATCAATTAGCATTGCCACTAGTGGGGCAAAAAGACTTTCTGGACACAAAGTGATGGAGAGGGTTAAATGGAGTTCTTGTATGGCAGCTGAGAGCAACAGGGTTCATTATAGACGTGGCTAAACAAAGACAGAGACACCAACTCCACCAAAAAGGAACTTGTATCTTTGAGGAAGTGCTGCATCAGCGCTTTTCACTGACTTTAATCCTTAGCTGACATTGCTCTCGATACTATAGGGAACCGATCAGACCGTGGTCATCATATGACTCATAGACAGGAAGACAGAGAGGAATCAGTGCCTTCTGATCAGGAAGTCAGTTTACTCAAAGAGGATCTCAACTGCCTCCCAAAACATCCAGCTGAAAAGGAAATGCAGAGACAAGTGTGTATGTTTAAGTTGTGTGTTCAGAGCACTGGGTCATATTGCAGAGAGCAATAAATTGTGGAATATAAATTTGAAAGATTTTCTCAAACACAGAGATGACATAAACACACCAGGGATGCAGTTGTCTGCTGTACTGTGTTGATGGTTTCCAGTCATAAAAAAAGTTTCACTGCTGTCATGGTGCTACACAGACAGTAGAAGTGGGTCATGTACCAACATGTATGCACAGGCACCAAACAGCAACATGAGCAGCATTGTTTACATGCTTTTTTCACAGAGGCAGTAGTTCTCCCCACCACCTGTAAAAAGACTGATGTGTAAAATCAGTGGAGTTCCCCTTTCAAATCCGAGCTTTAGAGTGAAAAGGGCTCTATAATGCTCAAGACTTTGGTGTGTTTACTGAGAAAGATACAGATACTCTGCGAGGCTGATATTATCATCAGATTTTAATCATTGCAGTATCTGTATCACTGTATATGCTGATCAATTAATAACAAGATTTTTCTTTAGCACAGGAATGCAAAGTATTTGCATCTGACTGAATTGCCATTTTTGACACGTGACTCGATTGTTATTCAGTCTGAAAACAGGTTCATGTTAGCAGTTTATATTGAGACGGTTTATTTCTGACAGTAAAGCTGTAGAAGTGGTTGTTTGGAGCAGTTAACAAAGTCATACAAAAAAGTATGAGTTCTTGTAAGTCAACTTACAACAACCTGTCCAACTACGTTGCCATTTTTGTGGTTCTGGCACAGGAAGCTTCTCTCCCCATTTGTAATCCCATCTACAAAGCTGTGATCGGCTCAGTTGTTTTTCCAACTGGGGAGGCAGCACAACACCACAACTATTTCAAATGCTCAATGCAGAAAATTTGGATCCCATCCAGACTTCCTGTGTTTGGAAGTTTTTTGGAAGCTTGTATCATCTTTCTTCCTCTCCCCTCTCCTCTCCTGCTCCCCTCGCCTGTTCTCTGTCCTCTCCTTGTCTCCTCTCTTCTTACACCTCATCTGTCCCTCCCTAAGGTCTCCCGTTGTTTTGTTCAATCCATGTCCCCTCTCTGTCTATCAAGGTAAACAAAAGCTTAATAATCATATGAATTACCATATTTTCTCAAATAAAGACTGGTCTCAGATAATGGTCGGGGTGTGGTTGCCACCAACATATAAAAACAGAGTGAAAAAAAACAGGGCGGATGAACTCCTGGTGCTTCTGGTCATATAATGTGCATACCAATTAAGCACAATGTACATTTCCATCTCTTTCATTAATTAATTCAACAATATAATCATGCTATTTTTAACATTTTGTTGTTTTGGGTGACACATTCCTGCATGTTTCACAATATAAACTGTGTCTAGGAATAAAGGAATGATGTCGACTGAAACACAATACAGCTTTTAATCTGAAGCGTACGCAGTAAGCATTGAGTTTGTATTCATGCCATAACAAAAATGTAATAGTGCAAACGGAGATGATCAGAAAAGGAGGTCTCATACGAAAATATGAAAAATATACATATGAAACAGAGGGAATTAGAAATAAAAAAGCCTGTCTCTAGTATTGTACAAGCCTAATCCAAAAAGCCCTGTGTGGTGGTCCAGTGGTTAGGATTTGGTGCTCTCACCGCTGAGACCAGGGTTCGATTCCCGGCCAAGGCTCCATTCTTTGCAAATTTCCCCACTGTGGGACGAATAAAGGTTTATCTTATCTTATCTTATCTTAAATAAAGGCCCCTGCAGTTGAGATAAATAATGGCCCTGGCTACTTTTTGAGAATTTATAGTAATGTAGTAATTTTTTAATGAGTAATAACTATGTTCAATTCAATTCAGTTCAATTTTATTCATATAGCGCCAAATCACAACAAAAGTCATCTCAAGGCACTTTACATACAGAGAGAGGTCTAGACCGTACTCTTTATAATATTACTTATAGAGACCCAGCAGTTCCCATCATGAGCAGCACACAGTGTTGAGGATAAACTTCCTTTTAACAGGCAGAAACCTCGGGACAGAACCAGGCTCAAGACGGACAGCCATCTGCTGCGACCGGTTGGGGAGAGAGAGACAGAGGCAGAAATGTATTATATATGTATTTTTTAAAAGCTAGGTTATCACATCGACAGTCTAACTGCACCTAAAATCTGTTCATTCAGGCCAGCAGTTGTCAAATTCAGCCATTGCAGAGGGGCTGGGGATGACCGAGGGAAAAATATGGAATGGAACCGGCTTGGCTGGATTGATCACAGAATACTTTCTTTTGTGATTTTTTTGACTGCAGTAGGAGAATTTTGCTGTGACGTTACCAGTGGAAACACTGGCACTGACAAGTTTATATTTCAACTGTAAAAAAAACTGTGAAAAGCTGTCCCGCTCAGTACACCCTCTTGGTCACAATATTGTATAAACCATATTTAAAAGGTTCTTATCAAGAATGTTTATATTATGCTTTTACACTACAAAATAAATATGGGCTGAACTCTCAAACATCTCTTCCACTATCAGACTCTGACGTGTGTAATAAAAGCAGAGGCTGACCTAAGCGCCCATATATTTTTATCATGTTACATGTCTGACTGGAGAAATCATTGTGCAGGTCTGGGACAATCTGACTCAGCAGGCTGTAAAATCTGCAATAAAACCTGATCATACCAGTTGTAACTTCAGTGTGGGGATTTTTTAAATTACCTTTACAAAACTGATACACCAGGCCATATTTGTAGGCCGGGTCTAAGGACCAAAGGGCAGAGGGGTTTAGTAGAGGAAACATCAAAATACATAAATGAAAAAAACACTTAGCACAATGATGACATTCTCCCTCAGTCACAATAAGTAACTGTGGTGTCATTAAATACATAACAGTACGACAGATCGTTGATAAATAAAAGAAGAAGCTGGCCCCAGGCAACCACAGTGTTAGTCTACAGTTTTGGAAATATTACAGAAAGATTACACAAGATTTCACAGGGAAGCAGACTGCAAACAGAGGATCAAGTTACATAACCAGAAAGCTGTGATTGTCTAGTTTCATGAGAAAGTTGGTCATTTTTTGAAAACAACACCAATGATCATCTCTAGGATCTATAAGCCTCTTGGGGGGTGTCATTATTAGCACATAATATCCCACGTATATTCTTTTTAGTGAAATTTTCTTCTATTGTACTTGTATTCGTTTTTGTTTCAGCTTGGCAACACTGTTTTTGTTTTGCACCCACACAATGCAGTAATAATTACATATAATTATACAGAACCTTTGATGTACTTAACATATATTTATTGATATTACATTTTTATTTGCCTACTGATTGTTCTGCAGCTACATAATTTTGCACATGCTCACCAGGCTTGCATGCTCTTGGCTTCTTTATATAATATTTGTAAAGTAAATCAAAAAGGAATCTACCGTTATATGTCACTCTGGGTTTGGTTAAGCACAAGACCAGGTGAAGATCCATCTCATCTGAGGACACAAACTTGGAGCACACAGGGCACTTGAAGCCTGGAGGAAAGAAAGGAAAACACACAAACAATGAGTACGTTCATTTTTTTCCTTCTCTCTGCAGACCCATTTGTTGTGGTGTTTTTGCACTGCATATTTAGTTCTCACAGTACTGCAAATATGGCGGTACTAACCTCAGTAGCTATTGATTCCAACTACTCAGTTCTTGTATTTATTGCAAATAGGATACATACAGTAACACATCACTATATGAGGATTTTACCGAAGGAAGCCCTACCAGACACACAGCTGCTCACAGCAACTTCTAATATATATAAAACATTGTCATGGATTACTATTGTGTTATATCACACAGTCACAGAAGGAAAACAGACATTTAATTGTGTTAAAATGAGTCTGACTATTAGTTCTAATCATTATCATTTTCGTCTGACTGACTGATTGATTTTGATGAAGGCTCCACCTACCTGTCCCAGATTACACATTGAGAATATTCACTAATATTAAACCTTAAGTACTTAAAAATGCATAATACCAAGAATAACTAGCCTTGTGTAGTTTGAGGTGTCATGTGAACAGTTTGTGAGGCCTCTTTTGTTAAAATCAGGGCAGGGAATTTTTAATTGCATTACTGTGGTTGGCTAGTTGGAAAAATTGCAGCGAGGCAGGTAGCACACACAGGGTTCATCAGAGGTTTTTCACTGAAAACAGCAACTTGCTGCTGTTCAAAGAAGGTTGATCAGAGTGACATTTGCAGGCTGGAAAACCAAAACCCAGTAAGCTGAATTTCCTGATTTGTTGATGTATTTGTAAAAAGGTACATGAAACAATTTTAAGGCGCCTAAGGTGCCATTGCAAAATATATAACAAACTGTGTCACATATGAAATACTAGAGAGAGCACGTGCTTTGAATAGGAATGACACCAGTGTTCACATGCTGTTACACAGATGTTGCTTCCAGGCAAAAGGCAGCTATTACTTCTTATCAGTCGGAGGAGGTGTATATAAAACTGATTTACTTGCATGAAAGGTCAAGATAATTATTTAAATGATGATTCAAATATTATCCTTGCTTGAATGTTTTCAGTTAGAGCCCAATTATCCCTTTGGTTCAATTTAAATCACAATTATGTTGTCACAGTCTCGGATGTGACAGCAAATCTTGCCGTTTCCACTGACATCACTGTGCCCTTTTTCACAGATTACCTTCACAGCAATCCTCATCCATCATCCATCATCCATCAGCTGTTAGCCTATAGCTCTGCAGCAGGGGGCAGAACGTCACACATCACTGGCACACATCAGACAGAGGAGTGTAAATGCGTGTACTTTCTACTATAGTAAAATCTGCTATAGTACTGATGAGATAAATAGAAGCAGGCTGTCCACTGCTTGTCTGACCTATTTAAGTGAATCACAACACACACATGCACACACAGGATGCCATCTCTCAAGATCTCCTGGCCATCTGCTGATGATTAGAAGTGTGTAGTCTAGCTGTATTTATTTGAGAGAAGGAAGAGGAAGAATTCCAGCTCTGCATAACTCGAAGTCATTCTGAAAAATGCTGAAAGCCAGAGCTCAGCACTACCTGTGAGGCTGTGATGACTCATCCACTAAACTGTATGGGATGCTCTCTCCAGGAAATTAAATTGCTCTGTGTGTCCTCGCACATGTCGGTCGGTCATGCTTGCTCTTGCCAGCGTTAAAACTCTCCTCCTAAAATCACACACATAGGCTGTAATATGTTAACATACAGTAAACGACAAAAGTGTTATTCATAACCCCAGAGCAATGTGTATGTTTTCCTTTCCTCTTATTTTTATTGCCCAACAGGAAACTGCTGTGGTGGGATTCATACCCACAGAATTAATGAAAACAAATAGTGAATTAAGACAACAAAGTAGCATGATCTGAAACATCTGCTGCCTTGAGGAACAAATGCTGAAAGCTGTAAATTCCCAAACCAACACTGAAGAAAGCTGGAAATGTTCGGATAATGAGGCAATAGGAAAATTATTAAAAGCTTATCTTTCTCTTCATACAAACAGATGTTTGTGAGGATTGGGAGTGTTTAAAAAACATCATCACTACGCTCTGTTAAAAGTAAGTGAGCTGTAAGTCTGATACTGTAGTCATAAGAAAACCTCAAAACGTATTAGTGTCAGTATTTCAGATGCTTTTTGAATTTGCTGCTAACAAGGTTAACCCATAAGAGCCCAGACCGATTTCATAACTGCCTGGAAAATGATGGGGGACATACCACAGACCAGGTGGAGCACATAGAACACATTTCTGACATTCTTTAAAAAATAAATAAATATATATATAATAAAATAATTTATAATATTTTATATATATCATATTAATATTTCATATATTATTTTTGTTAATTATATGTATTTATTACTACTTCCTTCACTTTTGCAACAGGTCACACCACCATTTTTGGGGAAGTCATTTCACACCAAAGTCACACCAGGATGTTTAGTATATGGCGCTTAGGGACTTAATGAGTTATGGTCAAGCATAAAGCTGTAGAAGAAAGAGTTTGGAGCAAGTGTTTGCTACACCCGTGTCATCATGGGTTGACAGCTCGGCTGGTGGGAGCCTGGTCTCAGATGAGGGTTAAGGTTAAGGTCCAGGTTAAGGACTTAGCATGTCCCAGCAGTAAATCATGCATCACCTGCTCTGTGGTTATGTGCACACTGTCCAAAACAATTAATGTGTACATATTTGTGCAAATCGCGGTAGCCACTGATGTACCACACTCTAAAGAGTGCTGTAGACAAATCTACAGCAAGCACATGGGAAGGCCACAGTAGGAGTGTATGAAAGCAGGAGGAGCTACATGTGGCATCTCTCTGTTAAAACCTTTACAGACAATATATGTCGTTGTAGTACAGCATGTGTGTTGTTGATTGATCAAATCTGTCTGCCACTGTGTTTTTGAAGGAGGGGGATGAGGAAGTGATTGGGTCAGGTGTACCACAGTCCAAAAATCCAATCATCAAGAGGATCCGTGGAGTCAATCAGACAATGATGCGGTGTTTCAAATCAGTAGAGGCTTGTAATTGTAGAGGGTTGCTAGTGTGCACGCATGACTGAGTAGACAGATGCTGGAACCATGCATTGGGGCTTTAGGGGATCGGGCATGGTGCTAACAATGCCACCCAGTATAAAACACCTGTTACGAAAAAGTAAAAACAACTGCCTAAGGCCGACTGGAGGCCAGAACACAAACGAGAATGTTCTTGGGTTAAACACCATGTTTGAGTCCGAACCAGATTTATGAGACATCTGAGGTAAAACAGGTTCTCAGCAAGATGACCAAACACCACCTTGATATCCTGGGAATAAGTGTTCAAGTGATGAGACATGGAACTGTTATCCTTGGGAGCCTTTAGGCATAAGAAATCCCTGAAGAAATGACCTGGCACAGAACAAGCTAGACAAGATGAACTTAAGTCTTATCTTGCCAACGATAGGGATCAATGCAGGGAGCTCACAGTGGACTTGTGTGCCACAGGGAACAAAGAGAATGAAATGAGTAAGTTAGGCCAAATAAACAGTGACTACGTTGTTTGCATCTCATATCAATCCCCACTGCAAACACATTCTGTAGGGATGACTGCATTGTCTGCTAGTCTGTTGTGTGATCATTTCTGGCGCTCCATACTGACTGGTTGTACAAATAATGCAGTCATCTCTTACTTCATTAGGTTGAGTAAGTGAAAACATATTGAAAGATGTGTCTGGTTTCTGGATTTCTGGAAGCTGCAAAAAAATGAATGAAAAAAAAAAGATGGGCAATTTCCTGTTACAACATGACAACATACATGGCAGCGCAAACTACTGAGGGTTCTTTCTTCTACTGGGGAAGTTACAAAATATGATGCTGTCAAGCAGATCACCCCCTGGTTAATGACATTCATACTGAAGTCGCTCTTCTCAGGCCACATCAAACTATGACAGTTACTACAGTGAACAGTCGATTCCATCTCATAAAAGACTGAAAGAACACTGACTAAACAACCAAAAAAATAAGATCATATGCAGATCAGATGCATAACAATAAATGGGATGAGGTTTCGCTACATGGCAGCTGGGTGTCTTATACTCCCGCTTCTATTGTAACTAAGAAGTATACTAACTTAGAAGTATATTTTTATATCATGTTAGCATCAAACACTTACTACAGCTAAGGATGATGGGAAAGTATTGGACAAACAGAAATGCTGACCTTCATTTCAATTCAATTTAATTTAATTCAATTCAAAGATCTTTATTTGTCCCTGGGGGGCAATTCAAGGCATGTAGAGCAGTTAAACAACAAAACAGTGACCTGGTCATGGTGCGCGATGAAAGCAATCAGAGCTTTTACAGTTAATCCAAAGAGGGACATGAATGTGTGTCCCAAATGTAATACCACTCAATTTAATAGTTGTTGAGCTTTTTTAATAAAAAGTGGCCTGGGGATGCTTGGAAATCTCTAGGTGGTAGAATGAAGAGCTGGATTGGCTTCACTGTTCTTCTGAACTGCCTCTAAAATCACCAGTGAGTTGAATCAAAGCCTTTGGACACAATATCAACAACAATAGAAAATGATAAATGTCAGAAAACTCAGATTTATGGCTGGGCTGTTGTAGAGACGAGGCTGCACACCATTGTGATGCAGGTTCAGTAAGAGTCCCATTGCACAAGATGACAAGGCAGCTCATTTCTCAGCACTCTTGTTTTTTAATGTTTCTGGTTTGGACTAACACTGTACACGAAGACTTGGCATGTCTTCATTCATAGAGGTGTTATTTTCCATTATTCTTCTTAAAAAGATAACAAGAAATAAATCTGGATGAGTATGAAATGAAAGCTGGAAAACGTGTTAGAGCAAATATCTACTCATAGCTTAGAACCGGCCAGAATTCTTTTTACTTTTGAAACTACAAATTGACAGTCACTGGAGTGCTCCTACAATCAATGATTTTCTCCTCCATTGTATTCTCTCTGCTGACAAAGACCAATGTGACGCACACACTCAGTTCAAGTTCTCCTGAAAGGACTCCGAGCGAGCCAACAGCCACTTGGCCACAGCTTTAAAACTTTACACACTGTTAACCAGGATTCTTCACAGTTTTGACTGAATAAGCACCATATCTCTGATGCCCATCTAATCTGCTGTTTGGAGAGCATCCCAGGGTACGGTGTTCATTATCCACTGTCCTTAACTCAGCTCTCCTGCATCCCCTGAATCAGCACATCCTGGACTCCATGCTATTAAATGGGATTTATGAATCATCATTTAATCGATCAGTTCACTGATCATCCACCAGCCCAGCTGCACCCCGCCCCTCTAGCTCAGTGTATCACACACAAACACAAACCCCTATAAGCGTATGCACGAACACAGGCACTTAGAATCACTTTAATTCTCACTTTATTTTTTCCAAAGGCAGGCAAAATTCTCAAGTTGAAAATTGCCTGGGATAAGGAGTATGTAGGTCTTTCAGAGGGCAGATATCAATCAGGACTGACTAAATTACCTCCTCTCTTTCTGCAGCGCTCTTCACTGCCGCGTGTGCTGAAAGTCTGGGAAATAAGGACTACAGAGGAAACTGGGGTTCTGGTCCACGAAGGACAGAGTCATAAGAAAGGACAAAAAAACGTCAACAATATGAATATTTTCAGGTAGTTCCAAAGAATCATCAATCTTTCTGACCATGATGGTAATTTATAATATTCTACTCTATGCACCACCAGTTAAAATTAAAGATAAAGTTTTCCTATAAATGAAGACTTTGCTCTGTATAGGGTTGGACTCAGATAGCCGCTTCCATTTTAGATGTGCTTCCAAATACAAATACAAAATACTGGGATTTATTAAGCTCAGAAGCTAACAAATCACATACTGAATCTCACTGTGGCTCTTTTGTATTTGCAGTGAACAAGACATTCAGGTAGCAGTATTACCTTATTTGGTTGAAATGAAACCGTTGATGACTAAATGCAGGTCATGGTAGCTGTTGGTAATTTACATGTGGGGCCCTTTTTCGTGACAGTGCAACAACCAGTGCAAGCAGCGCTCTGACTGTCAGGCATTTCCCTCACAAAGAAATTTGCTTTGCCGGTCTGTGTGATATTTTGGCAGATAAATCAATAATCAAAATATTTGTTGTGTACTCCAATGTCATTGTCTGTTGTAGCTATCAGTCAAAATTGCAGTTTCTCTGCCTTTTTGACAAAGTGTGATTATAGGCCTCAAATGAATGTAACTGAAAGCTGAGTCTAAATACAAATTTGACTATTTGACTATCTATACTGGACTCAGATTCGATAAAATGCTATGTATCCCCATCATTAGATTAGTGTCAGAGAACTAAACAGAAATATGTGAGGCAGCAGAGCTGAGTTGATGCAGGAAACAACTGAGGGTCATTCCATTGATAGCTGAGCTGAGGAACAGTTGCCCTGTATAATTCATATTACTGGCACCTGCACTCCAAGGGACTTGAAGAGGGTAAAAAAAGGAAGTAGAGTGAAAATAGAATAGGAGGGAGGGGGGCTGAATAAATGTGCTTTCAGTTGCTGGGAAAATGGGTTTAAGTAGGGTAAATGATGAGAGCCCTCCCTTCTAATGTAACATTGCCTTCTACCTACGTCAGTCAGTGTGTCTCTCCATCTCTCCCTCAGTAAACATTAGCATCACACACAAACCCAGAGCACCAGGAGGCAGCCGTGGAAAGACCAAAATATCCCACTCAGGTCCAAGTAAGGTCATTCAGAAAATAACACCTTCCACCGCAAACCAACACTGTCACCTCAAAAATGACCAAAGAATAGCCCGATAACAATGAAAAACTAACATTATGACTTTTACAAATATATTTATTACCTCATATTATGAATACGTTCTTACTATTGTGGCCAAACAATGGTCTAATTTAAACCCATAAGAACCCATGGTGACACAGGTGTAACAAACATTTTGAATGCCCTAAACTCTTCCTTACACAGCTTTATGCTTGACCTTAACTCATGTCCCTAAGCAACATATACTAAACATCCTGGTGTGATGGTGGTGTGAAATGACTTCCCAAAGAATGGTGGTGCGACCTGTAGCAAAAGTGAAGGAGCCTTGTCTAACCTGTACACAAACATAAATGTAAGAACAACTCCAGCCTTCACTCTTTATGCTAAGCTAGTCTAATCCCCACTAACATAATTATAATTATGAGCAGTTGAGTCCAAGATATCAGCAACATGACTGCAAAGCCATTGACAGTGACATCTGATCAAAATACATTGTGAACACTAATAGAATCGATCCAGCTCGTGTGTTGTTATGTGTTGTTGCAGTGTTGCAAATATGCAACACAGCAAAGTAGCAAATTTATGATTTTTTTTTCTGGCATCACTACATGATTAGCAGTGGAGTAACCATCATAGAATTATAATAATAATTTGCCCATTCTACTGATATTGCATGAAAGCAGCATTAATGGACATGAGAGTGGTAAAGATCAATCCCAGAAACAAAGCAAATTAGGCTATTTCCCAAAATGTTGTACAAAAGTACACAAAAGGACAACTTGATTATTTTAAAGCCATTATGTGTAGAATTAAAATTTCTGACTCGAGCACTGCCAGCTGAAAGTAAGAAAGAGAAATGAGTTTGCATCACGAAAAATGCCTTGAGAATAATATGAAAGATACTATAACCACCTAAGAATCTGAGGGCTGTAGGGGGGTTTCCACTTTCACAATTTTGGTCACCAGAAGTGACAGTAAAGGTTCCACCAGGTGGTGTGTGCTGTTAATCATCTGCCATCTGAGACTCAGCAGATGGACAACACTTAAGAAAAACAGGAGGGCGGGCAGGCGGGGGTGAAAAAAACCAGCCGGCTGGCAAACAAACCAAAGGCTTTAAGTGCCTGCTGACTGGCTCTTTATGCTGTACATGTGGACAGGGCATGGCTGTATG
Organism: Holacanthus passer; assembly: GCA_025331565.1. NCBI lineage: Eukaryota > Metazoa > Chordata > Actinopteri > Pomacanthidae > Holacanthus > Holacanthus passer. Next base: position 435,888 of record JAFREQ010000214.1, on the reverse strand, counting down.
AGTGTTGCCACAACAGGCACTGAATACACTCACACACAGTAAACTTGGCCAAGTTAGTGTGAAAAATACACTACCCGCAGTGTTTTTACTCGGCCTGTGTGTGTGGTAGGTCTGGTCTTATCAGCAGGGGAGCGGGAACACAATGAAACAGTGGAAAGCAGCTGATTGCATGATAATCAAAGACTGTGAGAGGTAGTGTGGATCATAAATCAGAATTCCTCACACCAGCACTGCACACCATCATAAACACCACCATTCTCACTCTCACATATATACCGTCAAATGCTTTACAGTGGTGTACATGAGACACAATAGTTGAATGTATAAGAAAGAGTTGGTGACATGTAGGGGAGATACTTTGAAAATATAGTTAGCTTGTTAGCTGAAGTAGAAAGCCAGAGTACAAGCTACTAAGAAGAAAAAGTAAAGATGAAAGCTGCGCTAATCAATATTTTTTATATTAACAGTGACAATTTTTAATGGGTGAAACATGAAGCATTTTAGCATCTTTCAGCTCAGTGTTTTCAGGCTCACAACTCTACTGTTTGTTTAGTCTCTAGTAGTTTGGCAGCTGATTTCAGTTAAAAAAAAAAGCTCTGATAAACCCACTGCTTCTACCTGGTCAGCACCAAACAGCAGACAAAGTTAGAGACTGAACATAGCGGAGCAGCTAAAGCCAAAGCACAGATAAGAGGAGAGTAAAACATCTCGAAGTCAATGTTTCTCTGTGTTTGCTGGGTGTGCAAACTGTTTTCTAAATTAGTCATTACAATGTGATTAGGGGAAAATATGTTAATTTTGTGTATACTCCTTGTTCCGCTACCTTCAGGTGGCAAAACAAAATCAATTATTGCACTAAACACTCATTATGAACTCATTATTACACCACAAAGCAAATGAATCAGGCCGTCAGACACTCCACTCCTATCTCACTACTTAGTGGAAAAAAACCTTGCTGCCAGAGACTTTTCATGACAGTGAAAATAGTTACACTACAAACACTACTAGGATACGTGGATAAACCAGGAAAGTAGCTACATGTTGGAAGTTTGTACATCCAAACTGTGGTAAGCACCTGTCACATGTACCTCTTCATCTAATTGGCTCACCATGGCTGCACCTTCTTGGTAAAGGATTTAAAACTGATCCACTTCTAAGTACAGAAAGATGGCAATTTCTTTATATAGGTCTATTTATTTGCACACTGAGGAGTTAGCAGTTGCTCACATCAGTGACTAAGGGTTAGACTAACAAACGTTCAGGACCGCCATCGGTGGATTTCTTTGCAGAAGCGAAGTACACTTGCACAGAGCTTTGTATGTAGCTGACCAACTGCAAACTTGACTGTGAACAAACAGACAGAAGCAGAGTCCACTTTCACTACATTACCAAGTGGCCCACACTGCCTGCTTCACAAAGACATGAATTGAATTTTGCTGTGTCAAAGCTAGGGGGAAGCTGTAGCCGCTGGGCCTTAAGCTGCCCGTATGCTCCATCAGAACTGCTTGTCTGATGGTCAAACAGCTTCGGAAACCTTCTGATGGTCAGCTTTTCACCCCGCCTTTGTTGCCACTTGGAACAGCTATAAAGACTTTTAATTTCCTTTGTAATTGGACAACACATCACACGAACCAGTTCTACCATAACCCAGCCCCTAAGGCATCAGTATACTTCTGACAGGGCGCTTGTTGGATCATTGAATCGTCTACCCCCACACTTTTTCGATGTCAGAACAGCGACTGGCCAGGTGTGTGGAGGTGAGAAAGTACGCTCCAACTTACAAAAGCCCAACCCACGCTTCTGAACATCTCTTTAGAAAACCTGTGGGTGACGTCAGAGCTGCTACATCCATGTATTCAAATGAAGGGACTCAGCAGCAGGGATTAGGAGAGCAGGTTGGGTAGCCAGTGGCTTATCTCATCAAGATAGATTTCTGCTAACCTGGACTGACCACTGAGCCACTAACACCAGCATGGCTCAGCTCAGTGGTGCGTGATCTCCTGAAACCTCACACCCACCTGTGGACATTTCTTCGGTAAGACACAATATTATTGTTCTCAGTACGAGAGAGAGTGTGCAGGCATCACTGCATCCTTGTTAATGAATAATGATAGCAACAGTAAAAATCTGTCAGACGGTGCTGTCTCCCCACTAGCCTCACTGACAGCGCCAATCTGGCTTTAGCTCTTTGCACAAAACAGACTGCCAACAAATCCATCCTCGCTCTGCAGATGGACTATTTCAGCCAGATTCTTTGAACAATCTCACGGAGCAGAAACAGCCTCCTGCTGATTTTCATCAAAAGGAATGAAATAATGCAGCTACTGTTGGGGAAAAAAATACCCCCAAAATGAAATTACCAATGTTTTGTCTACAACGCCATTCATCAGTTGTGGCATGCAATTGTCACAGCTTGATCTCATGGGAAATCTGAGCTTAGTTATATGAAAAGAAATGCAATCTTTTTGTCACTGTATGCATGAAAATGTGGAATGTGTAACTTCCACCGGGGCAGCTTTGCAGAGGACAACTTCTCTGATTGTTAGAAGGCCCAAAACTCGTTTTTAACTGTATCACAGTATTAAACTCTGTAATACTGTGACACACATATTCCTGTATTATTACATACCTGTATACTAATGCATATACAGATTTATATAGTTATCTGTAATAATAATAAGCAATTCTATTGACAAACCTCTCCAAACCAATATAAGACATCAATATTTAATCCCTTTATTAGTCCCACAATGGGGAAATTTCCATTCAGGCTGCCACTACAAGGCACCAACACGCTCACACAGGTGGGTGAGCATACTCTGGCCTGGAATCGAACACGGGTCTCAGGAGTGAGGGAACCGAATCCTATCCACTGGACCACCACACAGGGCTATATACAGCATTGGCCTGCACTACGAATGTACAGGGTGTGACCAGCTACTGTTATTGTTTATAGTTCCTCGGTTTCTGAATGCTAAAAGGAAGTTTTAGTTTAGAGTTTGCTCATGATGGGAATTATTTGGTCTTGGAGTACGGTCTAGACCTGCTCTATATGAAAAGTGCCTTGAGATTAATTCTGCTGTGATTTGGCATTATATAAATAAAAAGAATTGAACTGAATTGAATCTCTATTTAGATTTATGGCCTATTCACACCAGGGAGCAGTACAGCCAAAATCACCTGCTTGTCTTTGTGTAATATTGTGGTTCTTGGTGGCGTAGTGACTGTCAGTCACTCCCGTAGATTCTCTCTGCTGATTGCTTTGCTCCACCTTTGTTCATCATTATACACAGCTTTGTTCAACAAAACAACATTGAAGTGGGGACATAAAGCCATCAGAGCTAGATCATTAGATGAGCTCAGTCGTTACTGTGACAATAACTTCACACAGTTTATTTCAAAGATGTATTAGTACCATTGTCGCTGCTTTTTCTTTTGTGAAACAGTGAATACTCAAAAGGAAGAGGTTTATTAAAAGTGAATGGTACAACACAATAGCAGCCAATAGCAAGTCAATTGTCAGCACTGTCAAGACATCTGGCTATTTGTCAGCAGTGTAAATTTACAGGTCAAGTGGCAAAGGGAAGTTAATTCACATAGAACTGTTGTTGTTGTCGGAGATATTTAATTAGGATGTGTTTTAGGGCTTCTAGCTGTGAATCTGAAAATGTCACCATATCACATAAAATGATCAGGTTGTCAGTGAGTTATTTCACTACTCACTGTCAATGGGGCATAAATTACAACTGAGCTGTACAATATCATAGCAGTATCATACAGGATGTAGTGGAACTTATGATACTGATACTGAACATAATTTAGACCAATCACAATGACCCTTGAATTGGCTGAAAGCAGCTAAACCCCTCCCAGGGTCATCAAAACAGCTTTGTATTTCTTCTGGCTAGTTCTGACTGATTTATACGTAATTACCATATTACGACCTAATCAAACTAACATTTTAGTGCATTTTACAAATGATTAAACTGATTGAACCTTACTATTTGTTGATATGGTTTGGTGTTGCAGCTCACAATCACACTGGCAGCCTAAGGTGAGTTGCAGTATTCCACCAGAGCAGACAGCTGGTAATGTTTAACCACAGGTCACACAGGGACAAATGCTGCATGCTGTTTTCAGTCTGGCCTTGGTGTAATAATCTACATATTTCCATTTTGTAGTCCTTAAGGATTCAGTCACAGAAATATATTGCAGCAGTCCTTTATGTGCCTTACAAGATTTATTTCTCAACACCCTCTTTGCGTTATGACAGCAAAAGACACAGTCCATGATTAAAGTGTAGTTTTCAATTTGGAAGCTTCTGATTTCACTAACATTTGGTACAAAATGATTTCCTACACACAAGAACGTAATATACACATGACAACATGTTTAAAGCTCTACTAGCAACCCTCAGATACTACAATATTAATCATATCAGCACTGAAATCCAAAAGTGGTTGATGGAAAGTTTTCTTTCATGTTTTAGTGGTTTATGACAATGCCACTGTTGTCTAGGTATGCTGCTGCTGTTCTAATGGCATATGACACTTATAAAAGGTATGCACTTGCCACCCACAGACAAATACTACGTCTTAAAAAAAAACTCAGGATATGTGACATAATGGCCAGACAATATTAATGGTAAGATCAGAAGAAGTTAATCCATATAAGAGCTTAATAATGTTATGGTTTTTATACAAAATGTATATACAAGTGTTACATTGTTATTAAAGCTTTGTCCAACAGGCAATGCCCACTGTAATTGCTGGTACAGAGTTAATATGAAGCTAATATGTGGTAAGCCCTGTCAGCTTGGCTCACAGACAAGTATAAAAGGACAGCAGCTAGTTGCTATGTTTCAGTTAAATGTTATGGAATAAGCAACCAGTTCAACATGATACCTACTGGTGTGGAACGCTATCTGTCAATAGAGCAGCGTAGCATACAGGCCCTGTACAGGCATGGCAAACCCGAACGGGTGATTTAAATCATTTTGCCAGATTAGTCCTCGTCTCAGGACGGTGTGAGCATGTACAAACTGTGTTTTGTTGCACCTGTTACTGTAAGAAAATCTTTATCATTCCTATTGGGATATGGAGTTTGGTGATGTCACCTTCAGCCTGGATAGAGCCATAACTGAAAACTCTTGTGTGGGTGTGCAATGCCTTTAAACAGAAGTGCTTGCTGAACAATGTCTGAACCCCCCCCCTCTCGAATTGAACACTGCAGAGGTGTGACTGGCTGTCGCATTGTGTTTTCATCCATGGCTTTTGGCAGTCATACAAATGTATGGGAGGCGCTGTATGGAATGGATAACAGTTTGTTGCAAATTAAATGCATATCACAGAAGAATACTGCAGCTGGTGTTGCTATTGTTTGAAAGACATGTACAGAATACACTTTAGAGATATATACACCTCTCTACAACATTTAAGACTGATTTATTAAACTTTTGACCCAGCTATAATTATTTTTTGCAGGAACTAAGGTCCTTAAATCCTATTCATCCGCCTGGGCTCAGTCCACTATGAGCACATCCATGAAATCAAAAGTTTGCTGCAATTTAGAACTGTATCCATTTGGTAAAACCAAGCTGCTGAGCTGTTATCAGACTCTGTGACAGCAAGCTGCATCCATTCAAATCACACACTGACAACAGGAAAGCATTTCCTAAGCTTACAGCTTAGAGTCTGGCAGGGACGGAAACAAACGACTCACACATAATGGTTATAGACTGTGGACTATGACATTATCTTCCTGTGCACACAGACTGCCTGTCCAGGAAATAAAGCCAGCGCATAACTTTTTGTTAATTGAATGATTAGGTTTAATTCAAGGATTTGAAGACATCCAGAGATCATATGAGACCCTTGGCAGACTGAGGACACAGTGTACTTTCACAGAGATATTAATATAAATATCTAGATAATCTTGATGGATTATCAGGATTTGCTCTACCATTGTAACACTTAAATTTAAATATACCCAAATTCTTAGTGATGAAAAGGAATCTGTACATAATGTGTATATAATTGATAAAGAACTGGGTCAATAAGGGTATGGATAAGCTAGAGATCAAATCCAAACAGAAACCCACCCCAACAGCTTGTCAGTAGCTTCACCCTGGCTTTGGGAGGATGAGCAAATCAAACTTCAAATCCCTTCACTATAAGCCTCGATTAACCAATGCTATTTTGTGTTTATTATTTTTTATGGTCTCTCACAAAAATGTGAAGCATTACTTCAGGACATAGCACTTACTTTATTAGTAAGAATCTTTGTTTCACTTTTTTTCTTGCTAAATTGTGAGTGTAACGTGTAAAACTACCCCAAGACCCCAAGATTCATTTGTGAATCCATCTGAGTTCATTCATCAATACTGATCTGACTTACATTGGGTATTTCATAGGTTAGATTTCACTGTTTGTAGACTATATTTGAATTTCACTTCTTTTAAACTAATAATAAATAAAAGCTTCAATATTTCTCCAGTCTTAGCTTTAACTCATGGTCACAGTCTGGAGGAAAACAACAGAAAGCACTACACATATGTCACATATGTGTAATAGGCTAAACCAGACATAAACTGCAACAGCATAAAATACAACACCCAGTGCTCAATCTTCTTGCAAGGTCTTTGGATAATCCAGAGTAATAGGAAATTGGCAAAGAGATGTTGCTATTTAATTTAATTTAATTTGAATGTCATTCTTCATTACTATATAAGTGAGAAGACAGTGAACCAAGCCTTTAAATGAACTGAACCACTACTACACCATGCACACACACACACACACACACACACACACACACACACACACACACACAGTGTAGTACAGGCTGTGTTATTCCATTTATCAGGTTGCTGTGTAGAATCGATTTGTTGCAGTTTAAACTTAATCTCTATATTTCTCACAGGCATCATGCTCTGTCAGCGTTCATCACACCCCAGTGAACAAACTGACCATTGGCTTAGTTGTTGGGTTGAATGGTACAAAGCTGCTCTGCTGTATTTTCATCAGACTGTTGAGGCTGTTAAATCTGGATGAGTCTTTAAATTAAGATCCAGCACCATTAACAGAGAGAACACCACACCACCTGCTAACACAGCCTGCAGACACATATACGCACGCTGTGTGTGTGTGTGTGTGTGTGTGTGGACATGTATTACTCATGTTGTGGGGACATAAATCTGTTTACACATTCACATTGTGGTGATTTGCCTTCTTTTGGGGGACAAAACGCAACTCCTCATAACGCAAATCATTACATTTTTGGGTGAAGACTTGGGTTAAGGTTTGGGTAAGGGCTGAGGTTGCAAGTAGCAGTTAGGGTTAGGGGAAGTCTCCAGGAAATGAATGTAAGTCAATGTAATGTCCTCAGACGTGGAGGAAACGTGACTGTGTGTGTGTGTGTGTGTCTGTGTGTGTGTGCGAACATGCACTATTGATTCATCCATGCACCATTACAGAGGAAGGAAACTTGACAAGTTGCGTTAATTATTAGGCGCCTGTCTGCTGACTCACAGTTACATTAACAAACTGTGTGCACAACCTTATATGTAAGTACTGTGCATGCATGTGTTTGTTTTAGTAAATACACTCACTTGCATCAACACTAACATGGGTAACTTACCGCTGTATTTTTAAGTCCTTAATGTACTATGACAAAGTAAATAATAAGAAAAAAAGGACTGTGTTACAAGTTGAGTCGATATAGACAAGTTTCTCGTTTACAGACAATCTAGGATGCATAAGGATCGATGTCATGACCACTTAATTATGGACATTTTCAGGGTTTAGAAATGAAAGATTTTGCCTTATAAAATACTGTATAAACATATATTTGTATACAGCACTTGTGCTTATGTTTCAAAAACTTTTTTAATCAAAAATCCTGTCAAAGTCCCTGGCACTAGGTATAAGCCAGATGTGTCACATTAGTGCAAAAGCTCATATTAGATGGCTGCAGTGTATAAAGGCAAAACTTCACTCACAATGAAAAGTGTAAATAGAGATTTCAATATTAATATCAATACTAAGATTAAGACACAAAAATAAATTTGAATGGTATTTCAAATGCTGTCAGTCCTTCTGGCTTGTTTTCTGACCCCCTCGTGAGCACACATCTCACTGATGGTGTCTCAGAACCCCATCTATAGTCATTATGACTTATGATTATTTGGGCTAGATAAAGAAGGACAGACACATGGAAAGATGATAGCTGTACATAAAGGTCCAAAATCTTGTCCAGTAATCATCTAATTACAAGACAGAAGAAGTGGAGATGGTGGGAAGTTGGTGTGAAGACAGTAGGCACAGCCATTTCCAAATATTTCTGATCGAATACTAGAAGCTTACTGCTATATCATTCTTGTAAGTATTATGAAACAAAACAAAAGTGTTGGTAACAGGTAGGACAAGAGAACTCTCTCTCAAACTGATGTTAAGCTCTGACGGTCTAATTATGCCTGATAAATCAGGGATGGAAATGAGTGCCTTGTATTCCTCTCTGATGTTTTGACTTTCTTTAATTCTGTATCAGACATTTTACTACCATATTACACAAAACACCATTTAAGCAGTAATCACTGGTGACTCAGTAACAGCTGACTTTGATTGGTATCACATAAAACATTGTATTCACTCAGGATCCGATCACTGTTAATATGGCTTCCTGTATATTCTTTATTCTGTTGGAAACCGTCCAACTCGACTGCAGCTTTTTGTCACTTCTCCCAGCTGCAACCACCTGCTCTCATCCACTTTGCTGTGAGACAAAATTCCTCTCAAACAAGCCTTTTGTCTTGTTCAAATGTTTCTAACTCTTAGAGAGTTTATGTCTTTGCTCTGTGAGCAAACGTTTTCCACCATTTGAGTCCATTTTAACAAGAAACTATGAAGCACAGAAGAACCAGCCAGCCAAAAAAACCCCTAAAAACTAATTTCAAAACCTGGGGCACTCCTCACCTGCAGTACTGACTAGAGATGATTGGACACCTAAAAATAGCCTTGCCCTCTGATTGGATAACCTTAACATGTGATAAGGAGGGCTGTGACTGACCTGTGGAGGCTGTGCTTGAGTTGGTAATGACATAAAAGCAGCTGATTGAGTCACCTGATCAGTTTTAGGACCTGGATTAAGTGAACATTCAGCAATCAGAAGACTTCAGGCACTGTAGCCGTTAGGGCTGATCGATGAAACCGACAAGAAGATGTTCACAAGGAGTCTCACACTGTTTATCTTAACAATGTTTGGCTCAGCTCGCACATGTGAGTCATCATCCTCACACATGAATGCCATTAAAAGCAGCAGGGGACACTCACTCACTGGCCAGCATCTCCATCAACGTCTGTGTACATTACATCAACATAATTCTGCTTCCTTGTGGGTGTGGTTATTGAACCAAAGCACTTTTGAGTATGAATCAAGTTCAAAAGGTGGCATCAAATGCTTTGTCAGATCTGTGCTTGGACTTGTTCGTGTATTTTTTAATCTGATGATGTTCTGCTTTAAATAACTGAAACTTTTTAAACTTTTGGCTGAAATGTATTTGGTGCATGAGATGAGACGTTTGTTCAAAACTGACAAAAAAAGGTTTTAAACATAGCCAACACAAGTTCTCATAGCCAAAGAGATGTCTTCAAGTTGCTTGTTTTGTCCAACCAACAGTCCAAAAACCCCCAGGTATTAAGTGATACACAGTGGAAAAGAGAAAAAGCAGCAGCCTGTCCAAAACCACAAAATGTTTGTCATTTTCTCTTTACAAATTGACAGAAAAATAATCAGTTATCAAAACTGCTGTCAAATAGATTGCCTAATCAATGCAAGGACCAATAGTTTCCGCATTATCCATCCCTACGACTTGGCCTGAGAGCTGTAGGTATCTCTGAGGACACTGAGGTCATGTCCTGAGTATTAACTCTGAGAATCTGAGGGTTTGGCAACCTGTTGGATTTTACTTTTTACAGCGTTGTAAAGCTAACACACAATATCTTGAATAGATATCTTTTTGGCTGATTCCACTATTTATTTATTTTTTATTTTAAAGAATTTTTTTGGTTAATCAATAAACTAAGACTTCAGTATGTCCTGGCCAATGCAGACACAGCTATCAAAACAGACTTTGGTAAATAAATGTAATTAAATGTATATTAAATGAATAAATACAACAAATCCAAAAAAAGTTAAACATTGTATACACTATATACATTTTAGTTTTGGTGTGCATCAAATTTTTCTGATGTGGGCTGGGCAAGACTTGGGGTCATGACCTTGGCAATCTAAAATCCCAGCTCTTGTTTTGATTTTCCCATTCAATGACCACATAAGTTTTCAGATGTGGCCTGTTAAAAAGATTGCTGTGAGATTATTTTTTTCTGCTGTCACATGACACCATCTTCTGATTACATCAATTTGAGTAACACTGCAGAGTTGTGTTTCTGAACACAGTGCTCACTCTGCTGGTTTGACATCAGTTCTTTATCAGATACTGTAATAACTATGTGAAATGTTTGTGTTTTGTGTCGATCTCTTTCAAAATGAATGCAAACTCTAGTTGATTGTACACTGTGGTCCTGATCCTCTGGACCCTGCTGTAAACACCGGTGTGTCAGTGTCACGCTGTGTCAACAGCACTCAGGGGCTGTGCCCTCTTACCTCCGAACAGATGAGGCGAGAGGTGTGCTGGGAGTGATCCTATCAGCAGCCGGGGACCTTCGTGTCCTCCTCCGGAGCGCTCCCTGTCCGCCGCCGCCGCCGCCTCCTCCGGGCTGCTGCCGCCGGACTCCTGGGAGCTGTAGGCTCCGCTGCTGTTCGGAATGTTGATGCCGGACTGAGGTCTGGTCCCGGAGCCGCCGGAGCCCCCCACGGACCTGGCCCTGGCTCCGAGGTGCTGGCCGCTGCTGGACGTGGCTCCGGACGCTCCGGACGTTCCGTACGCGTGGTAGCGCACCGGCCCGGCGTGAGTCCGGCTCACGTTGCTGCTGGACGTGCTGGACGGCAGGTCCGAGCCGGAGTAGGCTCTGGTCCGCCCGTTAGCGGCCGGGTTAGCGGTCGGGCTGCTCTGCTTTGCCCCCATGTTGACCTCCAGTGGCCGGGCTGTGAAATGTGAGAGAGGCGCTCAGAGAGCCGCTGCGGGACGGGGCGCCAGATCCGCCTGAGAGAAGCAGCACTAACTGTGCGTCGCTACGGTCCCGTCCACACCAGGACACTGCGAGTTAGTGGAAAGTTGTCCGGGCCATAAGTGACAGGAGCTGAAGACGTGTGTCAAACTTTAGCAGCCGTCACATTGTACACAGCCGTCAGTAACAGCAGTGGCGCCGCTGCAGGTAACGTGGATCCGTCCGCCGCTGAGTCGCCGTGGACCCGCTGAGCTCCGGCCGCTGCTCTCCGCTCACCGTCCGCTCCGCCATGGCCCCCGAGCAGCGTGAAGGGGTGAAGAGCCGGGCTCCTCACGCCTCCCTGCCCCACAACACATTGCTCTAAAGAAGGAAGTGATGGAGGAGAAAGCCGTGCATAGAACCGTCTGACCAGCGGCAGCAAGGAGACTCGGTGCGCAGGCTAGCCGACAAGCTAGCTGAGCTCACAAGTGCTTCCGCTGAGGAGTTTCAAAATAAAGCCATTGCGGCGTTTTATAGGGAACGTTGACTGTTTTCAGTGTTTTAGGCCAGCAGCAAATACTACCTCCTGTAGTTTTTAAAATAGTTTTAGATAGATGCAAATTATGGCCATTTTGGAGGCTGTACTTTGTGGGGCTGTTTGTATTGTGCAATACTGAGAAGTGTTTCTTAGTCTACCTTACTTTATATAAATTGGGTGGACACCTGCCAACTTGATATTGGCTGATATCTTATCAGTATTGAAGTCCTGAGCAGCAGCATTTCACTGTTTAACAGGCCAACAGTTTACAACCAAGCTACCAACTCTAAAATGTTACTAAGTGTTAGCATCAGCACGCTAATATGCCCACTAAACAATTTTAAAGAGGTAATGTTGTGATAGTTGTGAATAGGTGTAAACCTGATATTTAAAAAATGGACCAGCAAGCAAATGTTGCCACCAAACTGCTAATGTGGCTAAAAGAAAATTTGCCAGTGCTCTCTGGTGGAAAAACGATGTAATAGCAGAGATGATTCAGGATGTAGACTGCACATGTTGAGTAACCTCCTGTATCTGTGTCACATGGGTGACATGGCCGCCCCTTTAGAAGACGAGCGGCAGGTCCTGAGTCTGTTTACTCCAGTGGAAAAAGTGAACATGAGCCCAGACTATGACTGATTCTTTTGTCTCATAGTCAACAAAGTAAATATTGGACACCTTTTTCACAAGCCACCTATGTCCTAAACATTCTGACACTAAAATTACACTTTTCAGACAGAAAAATCAGAATTAATTTTGTTCGAGATTCTGTCTCTGTCCTAGCAACACACTCTGTCATGAGATCTGGCAATGCAGATATCACTTCCAAATGTGCTCTATAACAATATTAAGCATATTATGCTAGCAGATAAAAATGAGCAGCAAAATAAGGCACAAACTTTGATTTTGTACTGTATCCACACGACAAAGCTTCCAACACTTGTTGGGGGCTGTTCCCACTTAGGAAACAGGAAGTGTAGACCATTTCATATCTGTGTATCTTGTAATGTGTCATCTTTTGCTATAGAGCATCTTTGGTAATTGCAACACTAAATGACCTCAAACATATCTTTTTGTTTGCTGCTTTCTCATTGTTCATTGCCACTGACATCAGCTGATACCTATGGAAGCTGAGTTGTTTGCAATCTTTCTTTAAAAAGCTATTATCTCAAGATCACAAGTTAATTATAGCATATATAGAAACTTGAATATAGAGTTTTGTTATCTTGAAGGTTGTGTCCTCTTATTACATAAAATGTTTATCCTATTATTGATCAACGCATCAGACTGATCCATTTTCATTTGAGTTCACATGACATCCTGCTGAATTAGGGTCCAAGTCCAAGGTCACAGTCAACAGGTGTCTGTAGGCTAAGTGGAAATGCTGTGGGAGTCACTATGTACAGTGGGACGGGCTTGCAAATCTCATGGCAAACTAGATAGCTTTAATAATGCCTTTACCTCCGCCATCATAATAGGCTTTATTTGAGCAGCTACTGGCTGAAGCAGAAAGATGGGAGATGGTCAACCTCTCATCTCTGGCCGCCTTAAAACAAGAGTGCTCAAATGACATAACTCAAATGAACCAGACACTCATTTTTAAATTCTCCATAATTATCCTTTTGTTTTCTCCAGATAACAAGAAAAATTGGCCCGTTATCACAAGAAAATGAGCTTTGCTATCTCGAGATAACAAAACAATTAACTTGTGATCTCAAGATAACAGCATTAAAAACAAACTGCAAGCACAACCATTCTCAGCTTCCATAGACAGATAGATAGAGAATCAGTCCGACTCTAATAATTTTACATTATGAACCTGTAGATTTGTAACCTACATTAAGTTCATGCCTGCTTTTATTGTTATCAGTGTTACTTATCTTTTCATAGTAATGGGTTGCAGTAAACAATAAAACAACAACAATAAAAGCAGCCATGTTTAGTGAATTTCCATAATCCCAAGTGGGTTAGCAGAAAAACACATTGAAAAATCTAAAACTCTTTGATATGCTTTGAAAACTGTGAGCATTTATGTAAAACATATCATCCTTAAACTTGCTACAAAATGTAGAAAAACTTGGATGATCCTTTGAGGAAAAAAAATACTGCTAATTGCTCGTGAAAATTAGGTTTCTTGGTTATTTTGTAGTTGTAGGTCCTTTCAAGATGCCATACACAGTATATCTGTCATTTCGTACGTATGATCTCTACTACTATGTTAAGAAACACTACAGGTTCATGAACTGCTTTTATGAGGCATTTGCACTCCAGCAGCTGGATCACAATATTCAGGAAAGACACCAGACCCTTTGGTATATTTGGATACTAGCAATGACTACTATTTGAAGTTGTCTAGTGTCTGGCAGCTGATATCTATAGATACACTGAAAGAACTTCAAAACACACACTAATAAAACAGATGACCTATGTGGTTAGTAAATCAATCTGAGCTGAATCTGCAGCTTTGTCCAAATAGTGGAGATCAGTATTTACAGTACATTTGCCATGTTACTGTACACAGATCCACTTCAACTTCAAAGCAACTTCACGGCACACTTTGCTCTGGACTGAACGCACATTTATGTTTAGTAAACTTTCATTTCAGTTTATGCATACTTTTCAAGCCCATGTGAAGTTTCTAAACAGACATCTTCCATCTTGTAAGACTGGACAAGGTCCATGCGTTGTGAAAGGCCATTTTACAGTCTGTATCACAAGCCATTTCACTTCATATCTTAAATAAAAATACAACTGAATTAGACACTTGATACAATGTTTTTTCCCTGTAATACCATAATCTGTAATACCATTTTCCAGAAAGGAAGTCATGTTCTTATTTTGAAATCCAAACGGATCATCTTTTCTCTGATGGTGTGTGTATACATGTGGAAACTTGACAATCTTTGAAGAGCCGCGTCGGGTGACGTCAGCAGCAGCGCAGCAACGTCAATAACAACCACAGTCTGACGCTTCATTTGTGTTCTTCCTCCTGAACTCATTCTCGTGGTTTTAATGAGAAAACATGTAGTATTAAATTTGTAATGTAATTATACCATTTTTGATTTGCTATCATCTTGTTAGTGCAACTGCATCCATTAAATAATGTCAACAGTTATTGACTTACTTCAGTCCCTTTAATTTTCTCCACTTTCTTTTTTCTGTTCTTGGAATCTGCTGCAGAATGACTTTAAATTACAAACACTAGCAGAATGTAAATTATTGCAAGGACGGAGTGAAGCATTCTAGTGGCTGCAGATGTTGTGGAACAGTAGGCCTATATGAAGACCTCAGATTTGATAATGCCTGCAAAGAAAGGCAGTAAAAATGTCTTCATTTCATTTGCTTGAAAAACACATCAATTTATCACAATCTTTTTTTGATTACATGCATGACTTTCCAACTAGTTAGACTCCTTTATTTTTTTAAAAATACTTGTGTTTCAAAGATAAAAGTGGTACTATATTGTACAAATGCAGTAATCTTGGATTAACTACCAAACTGTCAAAGCTGCGACACAGACATTTATTTTTCTTGCACATGCATGCAAAGAGGAGCGGAAATCTGACCGGGAGTGAAATTTTGGCACAACACCCGGACGCATAACATTGAAAATAGTTCCCAGATGCAAGCAGCGGAGAAGGGTGGCATGCTGTGATGCTCTATACACTATCCACTAAATTAAAAAAAGGACGCAATTCAGATAGAAGCAGCTTGTGTTTACAGGAAACACAACAGGGCATCAAGTCCCCTGTTAGAAAGTACTGTTCACTTCCACTTAGGCAAAATACTACCAGAAACACAGTTCACTTTAGTGTTGAAACAGCAGATTCTACCTGGACACAGTGTTTGCAGTGCGTCTGATTTGTCTGCATTGTGGTATCACAATCGCAACTTTTCATTGGGTCCGTGGTTTTAGGTTGGCAGAGACACAGTTTGCTTTCTGTGAAAGACCAACCACTAAATTTGTGTAAATTCTTTGTGGTAAGTCTGCAGAACACGTCAGTGATGGCTTTGAGGGCTTCTAATGGCTTTGAAGGCAGAATGACTTTCTGTCAACAACAGCAGGCACATTCAGACAGCACGGTTCATAGAGCCGGTGTGGAAGGTGAGTGGTTTTCTCACCCTCGACTGTGGTAATCCTTCTAATCTCCTCTGTCTGGAAATAGCTCGGGTTATCTGTGGGATCGATCAACATCCATCACCACCTACATAATGAAGGGGAGGACAGGGCAGCTCAGCAGCCACACAGCAAAACCACAATTACATTAGCCTTAATGGCTTGTGTTTGTTTGAACTGTCAGTGTGGGGGCATTATTTAGGTGTTGCTGGTGCTGGATGGTAGGAATCTTTTTGGACTTGGTGAGTGCTGGCAGGCTTCTGAAACATGAGACACACAAACTAAAACCCTCCACTAAAACACAGGACACTACTAATGTTATTTACAGCAAACTCAACCAGCAGTAAAATATGCAATTAAACTAATTAGATTAATGATCATTGTTTTCTTAACATTGCAGGTGGAAAACAACATCCTCAAGCGGGATTATTCAGTTTTTCAGAGGACATGTCACCAAACCATTATACAGTATCAGTGTAACTCTGACCTTCACCTGGCGTGGTGATTGTGGCTGGGCTGCAAGGTGTTTTGTTGCACCCCCCAGAGGTCAGAAGTAGGTAATGACATTTAAATGCCTAAATAATAAAATTATCGTGAGCAATAATATTACTCTGGACTGAACTTACTGTACAACATTCAAAGCATTTTTATGTGTTTTCAGCTGTGTTATGATGCCCTTGGTTATACAATCTGACAATATGTGCTTTCACAGGTTTAGTTTTCTTTTCTTTTCTTTTGGTCATGTTCAGTTGCTGTAATAACTTCACTGTAGTGTATCTGTATCTACATACTCTCTTAATACATGATGTAATGTCAGCACTTCAAAGCCTCTCTCATCTCTTACCTTCAAAAAATTAATCAAAATAAATGCCTCTCCCCAGCCTTGTGCAACAACTGGAATCAAGCTTAGAAGCCTGTGTGCAACTTATTAGAGTTGAGGGCAATGTGAAATACATAGCCCCTAAAAATTCATATTACTACAGTCCTGTGCTTTTACAATGTCGTTCAGAGCATTCATGAGACAAAATCTATAATACTTCAACCACAAAACCCCATTGGTGCATTAAGGTCAGATAGATCAATACTGGCTGTAATTAATAGTTAATTGATGCTTAAAGTAATACTTAGAGCATTATTGATTGTTTTTTGGCAACTTGGGGGCAATGGAACAAGCTGTAAACACGGACACTGGCATATTCAAACCTTCCATTTCTGGGAAAGATCCTTGAGAGGGTTGTTTTCCAACAAATTCACACTTTTTTGATTCAAAACAATCTGATTAATGAATTTCAGTCCACGTTTAGATCACACCACAGCACTGAGACCGCACTTATTAAAGTCTTAAATGACATATATCTGAATAATGATGCATCTAAAATGTCTGTCTTGGTTTTATTAGACCTCACTGCAGCATTCAACACAGTCAATCACAACATACTGCTTGACAGAAAAGTGGATAGGACTTACTGGCACTGTGCTAAATGGGTTCAAATCATACCTACAAGATAGGGACTACTTTGTCTCAATTGGTAATCACAAGTCAGAGCACATAAAGATCAAATGCGGAGTTTCTCAAAAGTCCATTCTTGGACCACTTCTGTTTAATATGTACATGCTGCCCCTAGCTCAGATTACAGAATCTCACAACATCTCTTATCATAGCTATGCAGATGACACACAAGTATATATTTCAATGTCATCACATGACTATTCAATTCAACTACAGTTCCCTACTTTCACTGAGTAAGTGTATTCATCACATCAATGAGGGGATGTGCCAAGATTTTCTCCAGCTCAAAGCAGACAAGACAGAAGTGATTGTCTTTGGCCCCAAAAAGGAAAGGTCAAAGATCAGGGCTCACCTTGACTCCATGTCATTGAAAACTACAAATCAAGCCAGAAATCTTTTAACCACCTGAGAGTTATCACTAAGTCTGCTTATTACCTCCTGAAGAACATTGCCAGAATCAAGGGCTTTCTGTCCAAACAAGACACAGAAAAGCTTGTCCATACTTTCATTTTCAGTAAGTTAGATTATTGTACTGGTGTCTTCACAGGTCTCAACAAAAAATCAATCAGGCAACTGCTGCTGCCAGAGTCCTTACTAACACCAGGAAACTGGACCATATTACACCAGTCCTCAAATCATTGCACCGACTTCCTGTAAGTCAAAGGATAGACTTCAAAATCTTGCTCTTGCTTTATAAGGTATTGAATGGTCTTGGACCAAAATACATCCTAGACCTGTTCAGATCATCAGGATCAGGTTTACTGTGTGTTACCAGAAACAAAACCAAACAAAGTGAAGCAGTATTCAGTAATTATGCACCTCATCTATGGAACAAACTTGCCAAATACCTGAGGTCTGCTAAAACGGTCAAGTCATTTAAATCAGGCCTGAAAAAAGTATTATTTACTACAGCTTTCTCAGATTAGTGATTTCAGATCTTAATTATTCATTCTTGGATTTTATTTCTTGTATTTCTATGCCTCTGTAAAGCACCTTGAGTTGCCTTGTGTATGAATGGTGCTATACAAATAAATTTGCCTTGCCTTACCTTAGAAAGTTGATATGGCAAATGTTTCCTATACACAGACAAGGTGAAATATAGGCATTTATTTTGAATTGTGTCCAGTATTCTCCATGTTCACCAGTTAACCTCTAACTGGTCTGTCCGCTGCTTGGTGCTGAATAGATAGAGTGCAGTGGGTTTATCAGAGCATTTTTGCTTCCTGAAATAAATTCTACATTAATCCCAGTCTTTGTGCATTGTGTATTAGACATAGGTGGGTCAATAGTAATTCACAATTATTTGGTAGTTGAATAGGTTATTTGATATTGATCTAACTATTAAAACAAAGTAATTACAAAGGTTTTATTCAAAATCTCAAATGACAAAACCTTGATTTATGACCAAATACTGGCAAAACACGATATTCCCATTAGCCACACCTGGAATTTATGTTAAGTGCTTATAAGTAAACGCATGCTAACATTCTAAATTAAGTTGGTGAACTTCCATCTGATGGAAGAATCAAAAATGACACTGTTATACACAACAGTGCAGTAACTGCAATTAGGAAGGGCTTAATTAATCTGTATTATGCAGATTAAAATATCTCTCTGAGTGTACACATATATTACTGGGATTTGTTTAGTACTTTTTCTACCAATATAATTCTAGTTTTCGGTTTCTATATGTATTCATTTTAGTAATGAAATTATGTTAGTGTAAGTTACTGAATACTGATTGGTTCATACATCTTTAAAAGTAATTGCTATTGTTACCTTTATGGCAATTATAATCTCGGAATCAGCACTCAATATGACAACAGTAGTTTTTAAATATGTTTCTTGCATCAGTATTGAATTCAGAAATTGTTATCAGATGGTGTGCATGCACAGTTTTGTAATGCACACATAGTGTGTTTGTTCCTACTCCTGTTCCTCATTAAAACAGATAATTAGCATTTGGAAAAGTGGAATCAAGATGTCAGAGAGACATTAAGCTGCAGAGCATTTCATCATTTAGAAGGATGTGAAATCAGGTCTTTGTGAATCTTGATACCCACCCTGATCCCGTCATCTCTTTGACCAAATTGAGCTGTACTACTCCTTTTCAAATCCCTCATCTCATCAGCTATAGATCACACCTTTACTTAGAGGAGGACTTCAGGTTGCATCATGGATGGCCCATCCAGCCTGAGTCACAGCCCAACATTACATCATTCAGGCATCACAAATCTTATGACTGCGTCTGTTTTGGTTTGCTTGGTTTAGTGCAGGAGATTCAAGCCACAGTCTCAAAACGTATTTACTGTTTATGTTCTCAATATAAAATAACACCCTGAAATGAGAACAGTCAAGTGCAGCTATTTTACATTTTTATTAGGGATGGTGATTTGAAGTACCTGACAGAACTCCACCAGGTAAAAGCAGAACACTGCTCACCCCTGCTGGCCAATAGAAGAGAATACATCTCACACAAAAAGGGAAAAAATTAGTCTAACACTTATTGATGATTCGAATAACAATGAAACCGATACAATCCAATTATGTAATTTAGTAATCCCACTTAAAGACATTTGTTACAGGTGACGGAGTTCAGTTAGGAATCCCACAGGATCCTGCTGGAAAGAAAGATTAAGATTTGTTGACCAATTTACACAGCGATTAGTGATAAACCAGGTAATACCTACTGTGTAGTGCTGCATTATGTGGACCACAGGTAATGCAGCATTATCCTTTAATTTCTTGACGTGCCTGTTTAACCACAGCTGTGGAGGTTACAGTACGGCAGCTGACATGATAACACTATGTGACCCTTTTTGATTCCCCTGGTTTAGGTTTTTAAAATGTGTATGCAAGTCCTTTTTTTTTTTTTTTTTGGTTTTTCCACTACAGAACTTTTCCAAGGGACCAACAGACAGGAACTTTACCTGCATTTCAGGAGGAGGCCATGGAGGCCTGGGTCGTAATTCAGTTCCTTGCCACTGTTAGTGATGATAAAAACCGGACAAAACAAACAAAAAAAAGGACAAATCTTTTCTGATAGTTTTTCAAGCCCAGTACATAGCAGCTCATAGCAGGCAACAGAGAGTACTATTTCCAATAAAAAGCTGCAGCCTTAAACTCTGTGTCCAACATGACAGAGGCCCTCACCTGCTCCAGCCCACTCTTGTATATCAACGTAGAAATGTGAGCCTTAAACTGTGGTACAAAATCACTGGAGAACTTTGACTAAGAGGAGTTTAGGCAGTGCTGGTGGTAAGTGAAAACATTTGAAAGTTTGGTATATTTAGAGGACCCACGGTGAACACAAGCACCTTTTTCACAGTCTTTTAGAACCACCATTATTAAAAAGCCTGCACCAGCAAACACTCACTATTGCTTCTAATCAAATTATAGCCAGAGAGAAGAGGAGGACTTGGGATGGGTGGGTCCAAAGAGAGAAATGTTCTGTACTTCCTGCTGCCAATTTCTTAAAAAATAAAAAGCTGTTGGAGGATCATGATCTGAAAACTGTTTCACTTGACTCTCTCTCTTTTCTCCTCATTTTAGCACACTTCTCCTCTGGACTCCAGCCAGCTGTGTCCTCTAACACATGCAGCCTGAGGATGAAGCTTTAGACAGAAAGCAAACAGCTGAAACAAACATCCTTCAAGCGGTAGCAGTCAATAATCACACAGATGAAACCATAGAGAGAAAAAAACACCCAAATGCAACTCCTCAATGGTACATCCAGTGACTGTGGAGATATTTCCTCAAGGCTACTCACTAGACTCTCCTGAGCCCATTGAGAGCAAATGTGCATGCTTACTTCTATACACCACTGGGTGGCAGTGTTGTTTTAATAAAAGCAGCTCAGGCGCTCCAGGACAAAAGGGTATTCCTGTCAACAATACCCAACACAAGCTGTATGTTGTAACAGCTATGTCTGTAAGGACATAGCTGTTACAACAAACCTAAACAGTAAAGACTGGATTACATGATTTTATTTAACTCTTAATGCATCAGTTTGACTCAATACACCCAACACAAAATGAGCCTTTGTGTTGTGTTGATCTTTAGTTCATAGTGTTACTGTGTGTGGATAACTTGGATATTTTACTCAACAGAAAAGCTATGTCATATACAATAGAAATAGTACACAACAGTATTCATCTTCCTTCAGCAATATGACTTTATTATAGCCTATATAATAATTTACATACTTATAAGAGACATTTTGCACAACTGCACCCTCCTTGAGAACATTTCAGTCTTGGCAAAGTGTTGTGTTTGGTTGTGACCATGGAACTATTTCATGTAGAGCAGTGGGTCTCAAAGTCAAAATACCTGAGGGCCTCTGGCCAAGCTGTCCTCTCATAGACACTGAGGATACATTTCAGCTATAGAACTACAGCCTTTGTGTCAGTATATAGTTGATTATGGTAAAATCCAAAATGAATGAGGTATAATCTTTGTCTTTCTATGTTGAGTGGAGTAATGATTCTTAAAGGCTGCAACTTTCTTCTCACAGATGAGTCAGGAATCAGTCACATCAACCTCCCTGTTAAAATATTAAATTGACCCCCCCTTTTGAAACTGTCTGTCTAGGAGTTACCTAGCTGGCCAACCAACTAGACTGGGTTGTGAGCTTGGTATATTAATAGTCATGATCAAAGTGAAGTGGTTTGTGGTTTATGAGAACCAGATCCTTGAAAAAGAGTTTGATACTCCTGGGCACTGTTCTTCAAATTTGTCTGAAGTAATTCAGGCTAACATTGTGTTATAAAGCTGTTATTATGTTAATGCCCATCCAGCTAATTCGGGTCTTTGAAATTAGTTTGAGGATTGATTTGTTAATCCTGAATGAAGTTATCTTGAATAAAAATGTGCTCTTATTTAGAAATAAAGGCAACATGAGTAGAGAGTTGAAACCATGTTTAGCATTCATATGATGGCTGAGTGCTAATCATCTGAATACAGTTACATGAAGTAGGTGTGATGAAGTCCCCCTCAGCCCCCCCCCATCAACTGAACTTTCCCTCTGGAGTATCAATAAAGGATTATCTTAGCATGCACTGGGGCAATACATTTATGGACATAAGCCTCAATCTATCTGTGTTCCTGCATTGTTACTGCTCCACAAGGTTTCCACACTTTCACCATGGTTAAACAATTGATATTACCAGTGAATGTGGGCAAACTACATGTGATGTTGGTGCATGACTGGTGAGGTTCAAAGCAGCTGTAAAGTGAATTCTGCAGTTAATCGTGCAATACATTAAAATTATAGTGTCAACATGACAAATTCAGATTTTGAATGTTGACTTAAATGTTCTTTTAAAAGGGCCTTTCCATATATTCTGCCTCACTTGGTCTTTTTAAAGTCAGAATCTTTTAGTTGAGTTTGTCTTTTGGCCGACAGTATCTCAAACTACATTTGAATTTGTTGTTTTTTAGTGTACTGAAAACTTGTCTCTTCTTTTCTTTATTTGGAGTTTACCCTATTCTGTCTTGGTCATGATCCTGTTAACTGTTAATGAGGTGCACTTTTGCAGGTTTAAGCTTAAGGACATGAACTCTGACAGCAGTTCCAGATGAAGTTTAGCAGGTTCAAAGGAGCAGAAATCCAGACTCCTGTCAAACCCTCAACATTCTGATCTGGCTAATGTGGTTACCCACATGCAAAGAATGGGCCCTGATGTCTGTTGGTGTCTGCTATGATTATGCAGTTCTGGAGGTGACTGGATTTGTAAGTTGCACATTTGAATGCATTTTAGGTCGAAATAACAAAGTAGTCAAGAGAGTGTAATGTCAACTTTACACAGTCTTCTTACATACAGTGCTAAATGTATGAGTGCTGCTCCAATTGAAACACTAGAAAGATGATCCTTCAATATGTGAATCATGCAAAAACGTTTGTGTGCTCGTCCCTTCAGCTCTGCGGTTTTACATCTCTCAGGGTTGATGTGAATTCTGATCATGTGTAGCTCTAGTTTACAGGCACATATTATCCGATTACATAAGTGACCACTGAGTGACCTCAGTAATACACTAACACTGCCTCGGTGTGTTCTGACTCCGGCTGCAGCACTCTGCATTCCAGACAAAAACTTGAAAGAAGAAAAAAGCTTTTAATTAATTGCCTGACATATTTTCCAGTCCTTCTCCCAGCCAATTTGGTGGGAGATGTCAATCAGGTGGATTAGGCTTGTTTTTCTGTTAGCCCCTGTGCTGACAGTGGGAAATGATTAAAAGGGGAGATTATGTGACAGCAAATTTGTGTTGATATCATTAAACTTTCATCATGGACTGGGTTTAAAGCTCTAAATTGCTTATTAACTCAGCTTTTTGTGGCTGTTCGCCTATCAACACTTCAAATGAGCCAGATATCAGAGCGGTTCCCCCCCAACCCACCACATTCCCTGCTCTTATTCAGCTGTGGAAACATCCTTTGTGTATCACTGGGATAAAAACATGGACACACGTGCATGGATTTTCTACCATTTCACTCCCATATCTGGGCCTTCTCTGCAGTGTATCCATAGTCATACAAAGCCTTTGCATATGTAAAAAATTAACTATGAAATAGTTAATAATGAAATATTGTTGTTATATGGTTGTAAATTGTGTTTAGTAATATTCTATGAAAGTGAATAAGTTTGAATATTGTACTTGATTGGTGATTATGGTATTTATACAGGTCTTGAAGGGCTTTATTCGGACTTGAAAAATACAATACTCACATGCTCTTCTTTTGTCTCACAGTTTGGATGGAATATCATGTGGTTTGGTTTCATTACATTTCGAGTTGTTCACATTGTTGGTAAAATGACACACTGCCTTTCTTTATATTGCTCTAACGAGATGACTTGGCTTTGGAACCACCATACGGCTAAAATCAGAGCTTAGTGTCAGAGTTGATTTAACTAGCCCCTCTAAAACAACAGCTGGCCCCAGTCTGGTCCCTGTAGTTTAAATGAGATAGAACCGCCTGTGTATATTCACACCCTTTAATCTTTTATCATCACCCTGTGCTGAGTTCTATCAAACTCTGATCATAGAAATATTTCTAAATGTTTATCTGACCTGACTCAAGTCTGTTTCAGTATCACACACTATGCTTCTTTCTTTTACTCTTATTGCCTCAGCGTGTCTTCATTCATTGCTTCACTGTTGCACCATAACCTTTATGAAGGTCAATGAGCCACTTGGTCTATATTACAGATATCACAGCAGAAAACTGTTTTCTGTAGTGATCTAGCATTCTGTAAAAACTTTACTGCTTCCTGTGGGAATGTTGGGGATTTTAAAAAGATGTTTGGGGAAATATTAGAAATGCTTCTTTTCTCTCAATTGACAGTTGAGCTTGCAAGCCAAAACCCTACAGGGGCACGGAGACACGATATAAACATATTTCTGCTGGTAACGGAAGCTTACAAGCCAAGGACTTTTTTTTGCATGCTCATATTGTAATTGCATCATTGCATATTTTTGAGATGTTCAGCGTGCTGCTGTTAAGCAGCAAACTGATATTAGCAGTGCAAGTCTCCGCAGTTGATCTTGGAGAAAAACATCTAATTTATTTTCAGTTGAATCAACAAGGAAATATGGCAGAATACAACTAATTTTCACTATGTAAGAAAAACACATCCACAACTCACACCAGGTTTTGTACAAAACGTCATCTTTTACATGAACACACATATTCGTCATGCTGCTTTATCAAACTGAGGTATTGTCTCAGAGCTGATCCTTAGTAAAAAAGATAGTAAAAAATAGAAAAAGACTACAAACAGATGAAGGCCCCACTGACAGAGCAGAGATATGTTCAATGTAGGGCTGCAACTAATTATTACTGTCATTATAGATTCATCTGTTTATTTGATTTTATTTATTTTTTGATTATTAGATTAACGTTTTGGTCAGTGGAATGTTGGAAAATTGATAACTGATAAAAAAACATTCTAACTTTTTTCAGATTTGAACTGTTTTCTTTCAGAATCAGTATGAAGAGGCCAAACGCACTGATTTACTGAGACAAACGTGTGTGCAAAATATTTTCATTGAACAAAAAATAGCATGTCTGTAACTGCAAGATAAATATAGTTGCCTGTAGAAAACAATCAAGTTTATTATAATTTAATAACTTGCAGTCACAATAGTGAACGTGCACAACATGTATTTATATGGGCAAATTACAGACAGGATGAGCTGCTGCACTGAGCCAAAGTAAACAGCCTTTACTTTCATTGAAGTAATCCTGACTTGGCTAACTTGCAATTAGCTCTGGCTCGTCTGTATGGGAACACACAGTGTGTGGTGTGTTCAGCCTGGAGGCCAGGCATCCTACACCATGGGAATATCTCTTTACCTTTGTTTGGTCTGTCAACACATCATGTCATAATTTACTTAAGACAAGAGTGCTTCAGACAGCAGCCGACCCAGCCTCTGCAGAGAAGTTCTCCCTGTGTAGGCTCAACTTCACCAGCTGGCCCAGAACACACTCACGCACGCACATGCACTCACACACACACACAGAAGGTGGGAAAGACTGCCAGTTCAGATACAATGTAACACCAGAGACGGAAACTGCACTCCTGTTTTTAAAAAGCCATTCTATTTGAAACATAAGGAAGAGCAACAAAGAGCTTTTGTGACACACACCCTGGTGACCATATTAACAATGCACCGCTCTGGGGTTAACAATCACTCTGAACAACTGAGCCCACTTCTACATGTACAACACAGCTGTCTGAATAGCATGGCTGTCTTAACTGCGTAGGATTTCTGTGCCTTATTTTAAATTAATATTGGTAAAAGTTACTGTTGATCACTTGTGAAATTTATGTTGTCTCCTCTTTGTTTGTTTGTTTTATTTGTAAAAAGTCCGTCTGAACAGGAAACAGAGCAGAACTAAAAGGCAATAATGCATTACACATTGCTTTGGCCACAACCTAATGAAGCAAACTACAGGTGTGTGTTAATTGTCAAAAGTGACTCAACTCTGAGTTGAGATGAGTGAAAATGTATGATGTTTTGGTTTTATGATCAATACAAGCTCTATAATATATGACAGTATGACAGAGATATGAAAATCACACCCAGAGGAAAACATGAATGTGGTGAAAGAATTTGACAGCTCATTCAATAATATGCGTCTGCAGACGAATTGTAGATTGCTGATTCGAATACATCAATATTCCAAATACTAATAAATGCTCTATTTAAAATACTAATAAGAAACATGTTTTTTCATGGTTCAACATCCATTAAGAAGCATTCTCTCTGAACACATACAGAAATGGTGGCACAGCACATTACAAAGATGTTTTAGGTTGTAAAACATTTCTTCCGCTCTGCAACGTATAATGGATGCAGGAAGAACACCTGCTAAAGGTAGCGTAGAAGAAAAGTGAGCATTGCTTTCCCTGTGACAGAGACCGGCTGAGGGCAGGAACTCTGCCAAGTGTGCCCTGTCTCATTTGCATGCATGGATGGCATAGTATTAGCATAGTAATAGCGGGAAAAAAAGTGCGGAGAACTAACAGGAGATATTTGGCAGCTGATACTCAGGGCCCAATTACAAGCGTTCGCCTGCATTCTCCTTTACTCAGGGGCTTTCTCATCTCACAGCCCTCTGCTCTGCTCTGCTCGGCACAGTGGGCCTATCTTCAAACTGTCAGCCTGTTTAGAGCTGCAGATTGCTGTGTGTGTGTGCTTGTGTGCGTGTGTGTGTATGAGAGAGAGAGAGCGAGAGAGAGAGAGAGAGAGAGAGAGAGAGAGAGGAAGCAGACCAGCTCTGCACTAATGAGGACAGGGACAGAGACAGCTAGAATCCTCTCTACTGCCTCGCCTCTGCAGCTCTTCCTGCAGAATGGAGGAATGTAAATAAGCTTTCAGTATTCAGACTAAATGGGTTGGCTGGAGACCTGGAAAGTGTTCTAGAAAGAAGGGTTAAGAAAAACTGGACCAACTGAAAAATGCCTGACTTCAGTTAACCTAAACTGTTAATTGACTGAAACTATTTTACAACTTAGCAGTAAAATGAACAATGGAATTAAAGCTGAATTAATCAAGGATTCAATCGACCTGCACAAGATGTGGAGCACAGATGATCCACTCACAATGAGGAGGACAGGTCTAATGGAACAAATGTGTTCTGCACATGAACAGGTATATGTTCAACAGAGTCCTCAGGCAAACTGAGTGTACTGGATCATCATCGCTGCTGAATGAATCTGTTCAGCACATAAGCTCTCTCTGGTCAGGCTTTTTTAAAGACCTTGAAATCAACACAATTGTGATACGATAACTGTGGATGTTTAACATATAACCTTCAAAGTTTGTTCTTGATCTTTGGAAAAGTAGTTTGACCAAACAAACAAACAAAAAAAGTTTCACTTGCCAGCTTTTTCTGGGGCTTTCAACCACATCTCATGGTCTTCATCAACAAGTTGTTCACACATGCATTGACTGTGAGACAGATTTCATACTCTTTCTCAGGCTAACTTGTCATCTTCCCTAGCTCTGATGCAGGTTTTTTTCAGTCTAAGACGGGAAGGTGCAGAGTGTAACAAGGCTGAGGCAGCACTTTTCATGGATTGTCTCTAAATGCACCAATTATCATCTGTTTGAACTGAAAGCTTGCAAAAACAAATCAATGTGATGTGTGTCGAGGCAACGAGTACCAGCCAATCACAGCACACAGCACTACTAGCCAATCACAGCACACAGCACTACTAGCCGGTCACAGTAAAGTAGGGCAGGACTAGGCAGAACACTCCTGGTAAAAAACAGAATGCAACCCGCTGAGCATGAGTGAGCAAGGCTGGAGTGTGGATTGTTCGCACTGTCTCTATGTCTGCGTTGCAGTTATACTAACATGAGTAAGCACATTCATCACCAAACAGCTCATTATCTCTACAGGCAAGACATGCTTGCATGTGTTGTCTTTGTGTGTGTGTGTGTGTGTGTGTAGCTGGTTGGGATGGTTCATGGATTCCAATTACTAACCGCGGACTTCAGTCATGTTAATTTGACAGATATGCAACCCCCACCCCCTAAATATGACTTGAGCTTAAAACAAATTCGGTTGCCTTTTCAACTTTATAGTCAGTTTTGTCTAACTAAATGTCAGTTTGTCTCCCGTCTTCAGATGAAAAGTGAACTCGTTGCAACCTTTTCAAAGCTTGTTGAGTCTTTTCTGTTGATGAGCCTCAACTTCCCTGCCATCATTAAACTATGCTGTTCTGAACCCTTCACCTCACCTGAGATTTAAAATCATGAAATTCAATTCAAAACTCATCTCACGCAGCCCTACGTCTGTCTGAAACAACACACACCTGCTAGGTAACATGACCTTGCTAAGCCAAAGGCAACATACTGACTGACTCTAAGTTTGACTTAGACTCTACCAAGCACCCCAATTATACCAGTAAAAGCTCTCCCCCACTCCATCTCCCTGGCACCTGCCTTTATTCTCTGGTTGTTGGAGATGGAGGTGTGGCTACCTGAACCCAACAGCAGGGTTAGGGTTAGTCTCTTTCAACATAAAGCTATGCTGTGAGGTGAAGTCAGAATCAACTCTTCTAGACAAAGTCTTGCAGTCATGTAGCATCTTCTCTGTCTAAATCTGAACAACAGACTTATCTTAAAATATTTCATTTTCCACTGAGAACAAAAAGAATGTCCAACATTTCTTTGTTATAACAGGAAGAAACTTGACAGTCATGTGATGTGGCTAATAGAAAGATCTTTCAATCTTAGAGCTGTTTAGTGACACAAATAGCTATTACACATTCTGATGTGAGACTGACTTGGAAAGGAGCTGCTTACCCATTCTGCACCTCTTACTCCGTGTCACCTTTCTCCTCCTGCTCTGTTAAAATAAACCTGTTCAAGATTGTGTACTTTCTGGCTTTTAGCAATTATGCTAGCTAACACTAAGAACAGGGAAGGCTATGGGGTGCCAAATGTAAAAACTTGATTACAGTTTTCAAACTGATATATTTTCAATATTTAGTTCATTTTCTTCACATTTAGCTCATTTTACACACATTTGAGACATAAATCATTTAAAAATTTGGTTATATGTGAACAAAAATCAAATGTTAAATCTAAATATTAAATCTAAATCTAAATGTAAATGTTAAATCTAAATCTAAATGTTAAATCTAAATGTTAAATCTAAATCTAAATATTAAATCTAAATCTAAATGTTAAATCTAAATATTAAATCTAAATCTAAATGTTAAATGCTAAATCTAAATGTTAAATCTAAATATTAAATCTAAATATTAAGTCTAAATCTAAATGTTAAATGCTAAATCTAAATGTTAAATCTAAATCTAAATATTAAATCTAAATCTAAATGTTAAATCTAAATCTAAATGAGTCTCCGAGTGTAAAGCTAAATATTTAGAAAACATGCAAATATCCCACGCCCCTTAAAGTCTTCTCAAACGCATAACCACGCCCACACCAGAGGGCTACGGGGATAGCGATTCAAACATTCGGTTGCATGAGTTTATTTGTACAGTAATTACATGGACAAACACACTTCTGACAGTCAAATGGTGTTTTTTTTTAAGAGTCCAGTGAATTGTTCAAGTTTTTTTCAGAAAACTGGCTATTGATTTCACAAAGGGAAAACATTTACATTTAGATTTAGCATTTACATTTAGATTTAATATTTTGATTTAACATTTGATTTTTGTTCACATATAACCAAAATTTTAAATGATTTATGTCTCAAATGTGTGTAAAATGAGCTAGATGTGAAGAAAATGAACTAAATATTGAAAATATATCAGTTTGAAAACTGTAATCAAGTTTTTACAATTGGCACCCCACAGAAGGCCTATTCAGTTGGTCATTCTGGAATAAAATATCTCAACAACTATTTGACATAAGCTGAAATTTCCATGGAACTTCTAGCACCACCACAAGGGTAACATTTATGTTTTTGAGTGATATTTCTTGACAACAATTACATGGATTGCCAAACATGTCTCCCTTAGGATGAATTATAATAACGTTAGTGATTCCTTCACTTATCACCTATCATCACCATCAGGCCAAAACTTTGGTTTAGGACTAACACACCTACAAAACAGATGACAAAAGCCTCGGATGCACTTTGGGTTTAGTGCTGATTAGCAAATGCTAGCATGCTGATGTTAGCATACTGACATACTGATATAAGATGGTCGACATGGTAAACATATCTGCTTTGCATTTGTGTGTTCGTGTTGTCATCTTGAGCCCATAAGCATGTTGACAAGCATTTGGTCTCTATAGCTAATTTCCCCACTCATGACAACTGTACAGGGGGTGTATTTTTTTTATATATGACTCACTAATTAAAATATATTAAGGCTTAAAGTTAAGCACAATTAAGGGCTGTGTTTATGGTGTAGGTGCCTTCTAGAGAATTTTTATGCAAATATCAGACAAATGATATGGCTCACTCTGCAGTTAATTGTAATAACTGTCCAGCCTGTTCCAGTGTTTTCATTAACTAGCTAATTAGCCAACTAATGAATTAGCCTTGGGTTAGCCCTTGACCAGCTGTGTTGTGTCTTGGTGTGTTTGTTCTGGTGTTTGTGGAGCTGCTTGTTGGCTGGAGTTTGACTGTGCTGCTGTGTCGACTGTGTTTCTCTCAGGTGTCCAGGGCAAGTTTCTCTGGGGGAAGACAGTGGAGGTTGATGTAAGCTAACGGGAGCGTCTGGTAGCCACAGTTATTAAACTTGCTGCACCGCAGTCAAAATGTAATAGAGTTGTAATTTAGGGTAATAACGTACTGTGTGAAAGGTCCACCACATTAGTTAGTGCACTTTTAAAAAAAAAAAACAACAAAAAAAAACATTTTTATTAATATCATTGCTAAGATTGGCATTTGAAGTTTATTACACTCTATTGTGCAAAGTAGTAGAACCAGTGTCGAAGTGAGCCGGTACCATAGGGTCAGCCAGCTAGCAACACAGAGTAGCATACAGACTAGCTTGTTGGCCTTAGGTAGCTTGGTAGATTTGATTTAGGTGGGCAAGTTTCAGCAACCAGGCTTCACCTATTGTCCATTTTTGGATTAGCCACGAGTTAGGCACGAGAGTCCGCCACAATGAGCTTCACAGTGGCTCTTCAGAAACACATGTGTGCTGCAGCACCCACTTTGGCAACCATTTTGTGAGGAAATGTTTGCTTTGTTTGGAGTGTTCTGTTTTTGTCGCAAACATCGTTGACATGCGATACCCAGCACAGACTGTTGTGAATCCCTGGACGTGATCGTCATCCCTCAAACACTGAAAAGAGAGTGTAGAAGAGCCAAACTATGAGCCCATAAATGTGGTATGTCGCCTGTTGCAATCTTAGGTATCTGCAGTAGGAATCTGGCAATAAATACACAAATTCTGATGTCCAATTTTATCTCAATAAACAAACAGGATTTATGAGCAGACGATACATGTGTGACAAGCCATTACCTTGAAGTAGTTAAACATACTTTCCAGTAAGTTTCTGCATTCCTCCTATAGGATATTTGGTCTTCCACTGCTGCATGGAGATGGCTGCATGATTAGGAACAGATCATATTTTATCTAGCGCTGGGCTCCGGCCTCGGAGTGTCACACATGTTTACAATTAGCCAGGAGACGAAGGTCCGGCTGCGGTCCGCCTGTGGGGAGGGAAATCATGAGTTCACGATCTTTAAGGGATTAAAGCTGCATCTTGGGAGAAGTGTGTGTGTGTGTGCAAGGGAGAGAGAGACAACAGAGAGCCCATCTGTTTCATTCATCTGAATGTCTCCTTACTTTCCTGAGGTCTTGCAGGATATGTTGCACCTCATCACAGCATGCTGTAATTCACAACAAGGGCTGCAACTGTAAAACTATTTTCAACTCTATTGTAAACTATTGTATATGTACATAGACTTACCTATATGTTGAGTGTATGAGTAGGTTATATGGTACACACAATGTATTTTATGTGATGCATGTTACATGTATTGTAAATATGTCTATATTTAGAAAGGGCATTTATGATATTTATTTATGTACCATTACAAGCAGCAGACTACAATATCTGCTGTATCGTCGTTCACATATTATATACTCACTAAAAACTGACCCAGATCCAGTGTGCATTTGATACTCTAGTGGATGCCTGTGAAAGCCCAGTTTGCGCAATCTAACGGTGTATCAGATTCACTGCTCACATTTTCAAGCTTACAGTAATTCTTGCTGTTATCTGACCACAAATGGTAAAACAGTTATATATCCTATAACTGTATGGAGGAGTGACTTTACATTGCATTATTTGATTTTGCACTCCTCTACTCCTCTGCTGTTTGTTTAAGGTGTCATAATAAATATGACAATGTGTACTATCAGAGTGGCCTCGTGTTGAGATATTGAGAGAATTATCACAAATTCTACAGTTCTCCTCAGCTGCAGAGCATTTTAGCCCCTTTCAGTCCACTGTTTTGGTTTTCTGTGGCTCACAACTTTCCTGTTTGGTTGAGTCTCACTCTCATGAATCTTGTTTCCAGGCAGCTGGTTGTAGTCTGATAAACCCACTGTACACAAACTGGTGAACACAGTGGAGCATTTAGCAGGTAAACAGCCAGATATTTGTGGGTGGAAACCAAAACAGAGCTAAAAATAGAGTTATGAATGGCCTTGGACATTTGTCAGATGTTCAGAAATTCAAAGTCAAACAAGAAGAGCATACTCAGCAGGGTGCAGATCTCCACCAGGCAGCAATGCGTGGCTCACAATTATATCCACAGGCATTCTGGATAATCCATGGACTGGGCTAGAAAGGCCGTAAAAATGATCATTCTGATTAATAGCGGATGGGTTGCAGGTGGGTGAAACAATAGATCATTAAAGAGGAAAATATTAATGACATTACCCGCAGCAATCCCCCCACAGCAGAAACGTTAAGTGCATCTTCCCATTTAGAGGGACACTGCATGTGTTATGCACGTGGCACAGCTGCATAACTTCATTGATTATTTAAGTCTCCCAACACGCTGAAAGGATCGGTCAGGGACTAATGTTAATTAATATTCTGTCTCCTTCTACACATCCAAAAGTTCACACACAGTCCAGGTTCATACAGTGAAATTGTTTGTAGTACAGCAGCCGTCCTCCGCCGTCCTGATAAATCCTGAACTCTATGAGTGCTGTCTAAAGAAAAATTATTTCGAAAGCTAAAAGTTTAATTCTGTTTCCTCTGTCCTGACAAGTTTAGAACTACAGTTTTTATTTTTCACTTTTTCAATGTCCCATGATATTTGCTGCAGTGACATTACCGCGAGTGTGGAAACATTTTAAATGACTGAAAGCAGCCCCTGAAAGCAGCCTCTCTAATCATTAAAGGAAAGCATTCAACATTCATACATCAATATAACACACAATAAAGATATCACCTGGAAAGCTTGGGGTGCTCGACATAATTTAAAAGGCAATATAGCCTACAGGGACTGCTAGAGATGGAGGGAAATGTCCTTGCGGGTGCGTGTCTCTAAATTAGTGAATACAATTTTTTAGGGTTTGTAGGGTGGGTGATTTTTGCATATATTCGAACAGGATGACATCAGTGCTGATCCCCACATCGCAACCTCCAGGTGTGTCTGGGGGCAAACCAAAGCAGCTGCTGATCACTTGCAGCCCCTACTGGCGGTTCAGAGGAGTGAGCAGTCAGTCAGTTGCAACAACGAGAGTAGTCAATAAAATAGATTCTTCAAAAATTGTGAATCAGCGCAACCTGAAGAGGTCCTTTAGCATACAGTCATAAATGTGCACAAAAATATTAGACACACACACGACCGAACGGTTTGTTATATCAACTTTATAAGGTCATCACATGTCAATGTTGTGTTTACAACTTGTTCCACTGGCCCCAAAGGGCCAAAAAGTTAGAAATGGAGATTTAAAAACAGGTGTTCAGTGGAAGCTACACCAATCAACAGTTTACCAAACACAGGACCATCACGCTTTCACGCAACATCACAAACCCATGAGCCACTGTGCTGTCACATCTGTTTTATCTTTGATTTTCTACTACCAGCATGTTCATGTGGAAGCCATCGGGGTGAAGCATGGATCACATGGGCACCAAGTGGGCTGGCTTTAATCGACAAATGTGAGAGGCCTTAAGGGCTAAATATGGATTTGACCATGGGCTGAAACGGGCTACAACATGTATGACCCATATAGTATAGTATTCAGATAGTATCCCCCATGGCAAGCCTATGTGGACTGCCTCTATCCACCCCATTTGTGTTTCTTTCAGGTTGTGGTAAGGTTTGGTGATAGGGTTCCCTGAGTTAACAATCTGCAAGGGCTGTATTTGACTCCCTTTTCCTCTCATAATGCAGTTTTCAAACTACAAAATGGCTTATTTGTGTTGCTATAATGGAATCCAAAAGTAAGGCCAATACTAATATAACAAACATAAGTACATCCTTGATCCTACTACAGATCAGATTTCCTTCTGATTTGTATGAATAGTACTGCTCAAATCAAATAAATAATTGCTTTACACATGCAACTTGTATTTAAATGGGCAAAGAAGATATTCCACAGCTTGCAAAAAGGGGATGACTGAAATGCATTCCGCTTGTTTGTGAGATTGAGGTTGGGCTAAGCATTGTCAAAATGGATTCAAACTCGACCTCCATCTCGGTTTGCTCAATGTCAACCAAAGTTGGTTTGTGTTGCAACCCTGAAGGTCCAGAGTAACACAAAGCCAGAACTGAAAGTGACTCTCAGAAGACAGGAGGAACGCCCTGAGGGATGCAGTCATCTGGGATTACTGGGCTGGAGAATCAGCATATCGTATTGCCATTTCCTTGTCTTTTACTTCTCACTCCTGTTGTAAGAGAGCTGCTTCAGCTGGATGTGCTGAGGCTACTAACTCATATCTGTTTCAGCTCAATGTCTGAAAGCTGAAATTTCATATGAGACATGTTAGATTCAGTGGTTTCTTCAGCCACGCTATTCCACTCTTTAGATTGCTCTAAAACTATTCACAAGGACTTTCACATTCATAGTAATTTAAACTCAACTCAAGCGAAGACACTCGAGAAAGCCGAAATAACAAGAGCCAGAAAAAGCTATTCTTCAGTGTAATACAGTCTTGCCTAACGTAGAAAATTGGTGCGTATAACAACAAGTTAAAATAACTCTGAAACATTAGTGTAATTTGAGTAAATCAAGCAGGTACTACAAGATATTGATAACATTTCCTGGCAATGGCAATCAAACTAAGGTGTAGGCTCATACAAACCCAGTGTGAAAATGGTCTTTGATTTTCTTCCTCCGATAACTGACAAAGTTCTTGATTAAGTGATAAACTGGAGCTGGAATTCATAGACAGCTTTATCCACTTGCACAGTGCCAGGAGAAAGGAGGCAACAGTTACAACCTATGGATCAAGGTCATCAAACAACTGTTAGAAAGTGAGTATAGAAGTTCAGTCTTTTCAGCTGGTTCAAAGCTCTGGAAAAAGCTAGTAAGATAAGATAAATCTTAATTCGTCCCTCAGTGGGGAAATTGGCATTGCACAGCAGCAAAGATGATAAAGCAAGTTAAATTTCAAAAATGAACAATATAAACAAGCCAAAAAAAAGGTATTTACAAATTAACAAATTTACACGAGATTATTTACAGACATACACGAGACATACATGAGAACATGAGTATCTTATGTATATCTGTAAATAATCTCGTGTAAATTTGTTATTTGTAACAAAGTAAGTGGATATTGAGTTTTTTTGGTAAGACAAAGTGTATCTTAATGATACATTCGATTTTTTTCCTGTTTTAAAGTACTTTTTTTGTTTTTTTGATCTGGATGAAAGCCATAGCGTCCTGGAACAATTGGGTAAACAAAAGCACAAACAGAGAGATCATTTCTATGAAAACTGGCAGCCTCTGCATTGCTTTATGGCACAATGGGACATTGTTAGCTACTGGAACATGATCAATGAAGATGTTTTTGAACATTTCCTGCCAACACATACACATGTCAGTTATTGCTGAGTTCTTGACACTCAGTAACACTGCTGGACGGGCTGTAAACAAAGCGAAAGGTCAAGGCCCCCTCATGCTGTGCAATTTTGGTCTGTCTGAGGCGTAAGTTGAACATTTTGAGAGAAACATAGTAAAATCTTTGGTCGTCAATCCAAAACAGTGGTCTTAGATCACGCTGTGAGACGCGTTGACCAATGGATAATTTAGAGCTTTGGCCACCAAAGACAGTTTGCAATAAAATTCTATGAGAATCAGAAGTTTTGGCTCAACATTTCACAATGTGACTGCTGCTACAGCCAACCGCTGCAAACCAACCAATCAGAATGCACACACAAAATGGTGAAGGTGAAACAAAAAAGAAGTTCATGGGACTCTGGCAAAGAACTTGTTTCACTGCATATTCAAACATAAGAAGGGTGCAGATGGATCACATGAGCCAATGACGTGTAGTGCTACAATTCACCAGGCATTTGTGCAGGCTGACACAGATTGTGACCAAAATATTATTAGAGCCATCTTTCACAGTGTGACATCATCCACAATGGGTGTAGTAGCACAGGGTAAAGGTGCCTTCAGTCAAGCTTACTTGGAGGAGGAAATGAAGGCAAAATGTAAATTTATCACCCCAACAGTCACTTGTAAATATCCACCACAGTTTAAAGATCTGCCAATTAAGGATTATTAACAGCATTAAGAGTGCGCTCATGTTCAGTTTGACCTCCAATTAAAGTTGTTTAGATAATGTAGTTAAACTGTTTGCTTGTTAAAAACCTGTCTGACTGTGCTTCTTGCCCTGTTGGACAAATTCAGAGATCGCAGCAAATACTTTGATGAGTGTAATTGTAACTCATAGAACTGATGGACAGAGCTACGAAAACTCTAGTTAGGAGATCTCCTGCGCATATGAATGATGGAAATCTAGGCAGCCATACTGTCTCTGGCAGTAATTCAAAATGTATGGAACCATCGCTACACTTGAAATTCTTGTTTTCTTTTAAATATTTAACAAACCTAATGTTGCTTGCTAGTGAGAATCAACATAAACCAAAGTGTCTGTTGTTGATGGTAAACAAGTTACACACATAGACCTTCATTTTCACAGCCATATATCAATGTCTTCCTGCATTGCGCATTGCCATTCAGTGTTACTGTGTAATCCATCATTTTCCAAGAATTTTTTTAGAATTAGAATTATTTTCCTTGAAATAATGGAGTACATACTAACATTCAATGGCTATTGCTTTACAGCTCATATCAGAGACGACTTTGACGTCCAGGTAATTCACAAAATTTGATACAGTCCCCCCTTTATAACTGCATAGTTTCAACTTGACTACCTGATGTGAATCCATATTGGTTATCAAACACTGTTACCAGATTGAAGCATCCTCTTTGAAACAGGAGGCGCTGGGGTTTCAGCCGGGAACACTGTGCTTTGAGTGAATGAACGCAGCATCACACTGAAGACTCAGTGGGAAAAACAGTTTATTCACAACCAGTCACTGCAGCGTGTGTCAGGTCACAGCTTTGTTTATCAGGAACGCAACATTTTTTTCAGAAACCCAAAACACTACACATAGCATCTTTAACATCTTGAGATAGTCTCTGGTTGGGCAGACACACATACACTCATAGTAGACTGTGTTGACAGGAATCTAACATCTTAGTCCCTTGCTCTGCATGTAATTACACACTTCTTGAAAACCCTCCAACTTTGTTTATATGAGAACTGGCCGACAGTGCTCTCGCAGCCTGCTAATGAGCAGACATGGGGATATGGTGCTAATACTGAATATGTGGAGTGACACACATACACTCTGTCTCCTCTCTGAAGGCTACCTATCAGAAGCAAAAAGCAATGGAAGGAGCTGGAAACCTGCTGTGATTTATTGCTCATCTGTGAACCCTCACGCAGGCTAGGGATAGTTTAGCCACAGCCAATTAACAGACTGCACATTACAGCCAAGCAAACGTAGTTATGGTAACATTATGATAAGACACATACTCTGTGGTTTCACAGAGTTTCTCTGTCATGGGTGTAAATTTGCAAATGTTGCTCTGCAGTCTTTTCTAATTATCACTCCATGAATGTTTACCCAGAGACCTCAGGGGAATATGCAGAGGGGAAGATACAGATGGCACTGTTGAAGGAAGCACACTTTGGTAGCAGCAGTTAATGAGCCCTTGACACAGTCAGTGTGGTGAGCTGATCTTTGCACCCAAGATTTGGTAGAGATGAGAGAGAATAGAGATTTTATTAGACATCATCTATTTGTGTTTTAAGTATATGGCAGAAGCATTTAAGCTTTACACTAGCAGCGTGGAACTGTCATGGACTGCTAGTATAATGAACACTGCATACGTTCTTTAAATAGCATATTCATATACATCACAATATTTGTCAGCTCCACATAGTGCGAGTGAAAGTAGCAGTCATAGTAGAATGTTTTATAGAATGCTAGTACTATGAAAATTTACATGCGTATGTTAATCAATCCTGTATTAAAGATAAGATATTCCTTTATTCGTCCCACAATGGGGAAATTTGCAAAATATCAAGACATAATATTATATATTGATACTTCTGTGTGTCATGTAACAGTAAAGTGTTTTGTGGTTCAAGGCCCTTTAAAATTGAATTACATATATGGCCTCTAATGATCTTGCAGGTTGAAATTATGATATTAACACACACAAAACAAAGGAAGAAACAAACAAAAAAATCTCATCAGATCTTGGGATTGGATCGCTGCACTACTTAAGACCTCAGATTTGTTTCTGCTTGTTTCATTATATGAATAGCTACCAATCACCTAACAGTGAAATGCCTCAGTCAAAGGTGAGTGACTGGCAAGGATCAGCCACACTTAAAAAAAGTTATAGTTATAACATGAGAAAAGTCAGAGTAATCCATCCAATTAGTTTTGTCACAAAAAATCAAGTAACTAATTCATCAAACAAACACAGTCATATCTTTGAAAAATCTCAAACTGTGTCTTTTACAGGAAGCAGTGGACCCTGCTGTGCTGGATTCTATTCTATTCTTTCTGGATTGGAAACCGGGAGCTTCATACCTGGCCCTGTCCTCCGCCGGCTAAATGAAAGTTTGAAGATAGACTATAACAGTAAATGCTGTTTTTTTAATCTCTAAAATAACATTAGCTAACAGTCTGCACAGCAGCAGATAGGAGTCATACTTCTTTCCTCACTTTTTTACATTGATAGTTTCATTGCGGTTGGTTGCTGTGACAACTAATTAATGCGAGCCTGGGGAAAAAGTTATCCTCCATATTTATATACATTATGCAGACCTACTGGGAGAGTAGAGCAACCATATTGGGAGATCTAGATTGATTTTGACACTGAAAGCACAGTGCGATTTGCCTGTTTCATTACAGCTGTCGCATAACTTGATAGCCCCCTAAAATTATGCTATTTACATTCACAGAAGCAACCAAAAAGAGTACCCTGCAAAAGTATCGGAGGTCCAGACCTCATGAACCTCAGTGGCAGCTGAGGTCCTTGCCCGGATAAGATATCTTATTCAAACATGGAAAAAAATGCATGTTACTGTAGGATGTAAATCATGCAGTTGACATTGCAGCCAGAACGCAGTTAGTTAGACTGTATCTGGAGGTGGTCCTGACCTAGGATGTTTGTTCAGTCTGTCAGCTCTGCATATCTACTCAAATCACAATGCAGAGGACTGGAGATAACAAGAAAGCTCGGCCCTTGACCAGTTGTCATTATCCACATAATGCATCCGGATACAGATTGTATGTTAATACCAGGTGAAAATGGCCGAATAATCTGCCTAATAGTTTCTGACAGTGCTTGTGTACAAATGACTAGAGACTA
Source organism: Holacanthus passer (assembly GCA_025331565.1). Lineage (NCBI taxonomy): Eukaryota > Metazoa > Chordata > Actinopteri > Pomacanthidae > Holacanthus > Holacanthus passer. The sequence goes on along the minus strand of JAFREQ010000214.1, from coordinate 395,741 downwards.
AATGAAAGGCCAGCATGGATCATAATTGATCAGCTTCTCCAGACACAAATTTCAGGCCTGTAGTTCTGAAGATATCTTGCTCTGAACTGTGTTGGCCAGAAAGATTGCTAAAGAAATATCACCATTCTTTCACCCCACTGCTACAGAGGCAAAATATACAGTACATATAATAATATAACAGTAAGACTGAAATGTTCTTCCTTTAACCACTCCACATTTTGTGGGCTCTCCACGGGGTTCTTTCCGTACGGGAATTCTCCGGCTCAGACCACCCTGCAAATGCACACCACGAGACCACTAATATTATAACCATTCAGAGGACTCTACTCTACTGCAAACAACAAGGGCAAATGTGATGCCAAATATTTATTCCAAGCCAAAGTATGACAGCTTTACAAATCCGTTTTGCTATAATTTAAAACTTACCATAGACACACACACTAGTTTAATGGATATCAATGCCAAAATGCATCCAAAAACCACTCAATTCCATCAGATAGAGGACAAAGTAATAGCTTTACTTTAAATAGCTCGTCTCTGCATGAAACCACAGCAGTGTATACAAGCACTGTGTTTATGCTCGTCCATATAGCGAGATGCCTAAATCTGTTCTTTTCTAAGTTACAACAGATGTTATGGATTTACCCCAAAAATACACATGCTGAGGACTGTGCAGAATTAAAACAGGGTCTAATTTGGACTTTTTCTTTAGTATCAAATGAATCCAGTGTTTGCTTGTGTACAGTTCAAAGAGTAACTGCTGGTAGCTAATGCTTCACCTAAGCCGGCAATAAACTCTCTTTATGGCATCATTACATGTCCTGTTTACATCCAATTTTAGAAGTATGCTGGGAGCCCTAGTTGTAAAATCTCAAACTATATTCATCCCTGTAAAAAATTATCAATTGAACTGACTGAATCTATGTTTTTTAAAGGCCTGGTCACACCAGGATCAATCAAATGATTTTAATTCACACACAAAGTAAATACATACTAACGACTAATCACATACTCATCCAAGGGTGTGAATAGCAAACCATTTTGACAGAGTTGACATCAAGGGAAGGAACTTTGCAAACAACCTAGCTGGTGCTAAATAACTTGTTCTTGAACTTGATCTCGCTCTCTCTCTCTCTCTCTATGAATAAGGCTTAAAAAAATCATCATCCATCATCATTATTGATGGCCATTATCAAAGATAAACTCAATGTAGAAAGATCAGGCCACAGCAGTTTGGCAGCCACAGCAGTTCAGCAAGTCATCATGCAATACCAATTGGTGCCATCTACTGCTTATCTCGATGAACCAACTCCTAATAATCGCATAACACATGCCGGTCACACACAGGAGCATCTTCAGCAGCAGGATGTTGCCACCATGAGGCACCATAGCACACCACTGGAAACCATTAATACTGGGATACTGTGACTGACCGGCCCTAGAATATTACAAGACCACTGGTGTGTTCGAGGTCAGCTGTGAGCTTCCAGCACCATCTATTTCATGAGGACACACTCATAAACATGGTTGTGCCACATTCGGTTGAGACCAGGTCTTTTCATTAACAATATATGTTTGGACAGAACTAAGACTATTGATATGATTTTTACATCCCTGGAGCAATGACACCCTCTTATATCCATTCATGCACAGATGATTATGATGTGTTGAAAACATGTGTACATGCAGGGAAACAATCCAGATTGTGTCAATCAAATTGTGTAAAAGTTTTTTTTTAACACTTTCATAAAAACCAACTCATGGCATTTCTGAGTAACCTAATTGAATTTTCTCAATCTAGCAAAGACATGTAGTGACTATGCTGAAAACCTGCAAAAAAAATCAGGTGAAAACTGAAAAAAAAAATCAAGCTAGGGTTCAAAGGCTTAGGCGTGGTTCCATGTTATATGAGCTACTTCCTTACTTTTACCCAAGTAGCAAATTAGTTTCACTTTTACTTCAGTAAATATAAAGCAGGACTTCAATTTCAGTAATCGTGTTTTTAGACTTTCCAGTCCTGCTCGCCGTGTTCAGTGTGCTTCCAGCTTTCTCAGGCGGAAAGGAGCGGAGCTAAGGCTCAGTTCACCTTGACAGCCCAGCCCCAGAGAGAGGATCTGGGTTCAGAGAGCTGAAGAGGCAAACGCTACAGAGGTGTGGAAGACACAGGGCCGACAGGGTGAAAGAGCTGGAGAGGAGGGGTAAAATAAAGAGGTGGAGTGAAGCTTTGGCTTGTGTTTGACAGCTGGCAAGACGAAGAGAAACACAATACACCAATGGGAAGACCACAGAGGGAAAGAAACGTGTGAATGCACATGTACGGGTGTAATATGCACTTTAATGAGTGTTTGTGGTTGGGGTTGAATGCTTGTTAGGACAAACCCATAGAGAATCGTATGCAAGTGTAAAAAAAAAAAAAAAGGTGCATGTGCAAGAAGCTCGACTGATAACTAGATAGCTTGATAGATACTTGTCATGAAATTTACATGGCCACACAGAGCTGGCATCTATGCCAGGCTGATGGAGTGCTGCCCTGACACACCTTTGAAGTCTGAGCTCAGCTTTTTCCTCACCACTGGAAAATCTCCCAGTCTCTCTCTCTCTCTCTCTCACACACACACACACACACACACACACATACATATCACATCTCATCTGTGCACAGCAGAACGCAGCACTGTCTCCCTGCGCAGGTCTCACATAGGCGCAGTGGGAAGTGAAACAGTGATGAGTGTTGCTCTGCACATGTGAGACGTCGAAATCATTAATCCTGCAGCAGCTCAGTCTGCCGTGCATAGGTAATCATTGCATATTATTATCCATCTACAGTGGTGTCTCCAGTTAGAGCTTCAGCAATGCTCCATTTATCTGAGGACTGTACTTATTTTGTGGCATTTGTCAGCCCCAGAATCGTGACTCTGTGTTTACATGAGGACACCCAGGTTCAATTCGGACCTAGTAAGGGAACCCAGAATTTACAAGAGAAAAAGTGAGAGACAGCACACCTGTGTAAACTTGGTATCCATGCCCCTGGGAATACAACTACTTGACAGACAAAAGCCTCAATCTCTCTTGTTCTGTGGTTGTTCGGTTGCTTCCCCTTTACTGCTTGGCTCCCCGTTTCTGTGCCATTACTACTGTCAATGATGCTGACAGTATTTTTCAACTATAAATGATGCTACTATTCAGCAGTTTGAGCTGATGAGGTCCTCAGGACAGGGTGCTTCCTCTGCTAGACCCATCGGAAACTAAACGTGGACACTTGCACTCAGATGCACTTCTATACTTACTATAATCTGCATATGCAAACACATTCAAAATATGCCGCTAGAAAGCGAGATGGCAACCTCACAATGGCAAGAAGAGTTTTCCTTGGTGTTTTGAAACTACTACATCTGTTGTATGGTGATATGGAGGTTTGGTGAAAATAACCACCATTTATAAAAAGTGTATTCATTTCAAGGTGATTTAAAGAATAGTTAAAGAAACTTCTAGTGACATGATATAGTGACAAGATGGGGACATTTACAGCGACAAATGGTTCAAATTTGCAAAGAAAACAAAGAGCAAAGACTTATGGATGGATTATGCTGTTGTGTTCCACGATGAAAAACATTCAAAGATACAAAGATACACAGCTTTTTTCACAGCCTATGGGCTTTTCTTCTGTAAATCTAGTATTTTGTCGAAAAGGATCTCAACCTGTGGAGCTAAAGAGATAAATAACAGCACTGTGCAGAGAAAGAACTGACAGCTGCTGGTTTTGAGGACAGGCAGGATAGACATGTACCTCTAAAACATGATGCATCATTAGTAAGATGCTGAACAAAACACAAAAATCAGTAGCCTAAGTGATAAGCCTGTAGGCCTATGTTCTTTTCAGTTTTGTAGTTCTGATCGAGTCAGCAGCAGCTGCAGCTGTTTGCAGATTTCCATATCCTCAATCATATCGTTTATCCTGCTGTAATATTTATTTCCAAATGTTTCAACGGCAGCACCCCTATTGCGCACATGCTTTGCACTTTTGAAAAGACCACCTCCCACAGCACACATTTCCTCCTTTAGTCTATTTTTATAATTTGCAGTTAGGAGGGGTCCATTTATTTTGTGTGGTAAAATGGTGGCCATATTTCATATGTCTTTCACAGATTAATAAATTCATATGAAGGTGTACACTTTTACTTACTTTTTGTAAATAAAGACCAACCTCTGCTACTTAGTCATAACCAGTCCAAAGAAACTGTCATGGTTTTGGACTGTTGTGTTTTTACTAGCTTATTTTCAGTGTATTTTAACTTTTATAGCCCAGTGTTTTTGGTTTAGGGTTGTTTAGTCTTTTGCTCAGGCTTTGCTTTGGTGGCTGGAGGTGTGGTCTTCAGATGCTAGGGCTCTCTATTCTCTCAGCTGTCCCCATTTTCACCTCATCACTGGCAGCTTTAAAACACTTCTGATTTCTCCTGCAAGCTGCCAGATCGTCCCTGTCATTTCCCCTGTTTTCTAGTGCTTTGTGCTTCCTGTGCTTCCCTGTCTTTGCCCCTGTTCTCCAGTGTTTCTTTGACTTCTAGTGCCTTGCTTTTCCAGTGTTCCCCGTTTCTCCTGTTTTCATCCCTACCAGCTCCACCAGTGTGTCTCCAGAGAGCAGCCTCAGCACCGACCAGCCTCCATCCACTGAAGCAACTCCGCTCCACCTGGACTTCCTGTGTTTAGTCACCTTTTTGTTTTTCTTGTATCCTGGAGTTTCCTTATTAAATAAATCCCTTTTACCCCTTCACCCTCAACTGTGACTCGCTCCCAGATCCAATTAAGAATGGACTGAAATCGTCACAGAAACAACATTATAATAAAAAGATATAAACAACAATGTTAATATCATCTATAGGGTTATACAATATAATACAATATAACACTGTTATGATATACAATACTTGCAGTGAGCAGTACAAATCAGTGCTGAGGCTTGCTGACGATTTCTACTAAATAGCTGTCTCTTATGTTGCAGGCTACAGAAAAATCAAAGACTCATAGAGGAGCTATGGAAGCTCACCTGGGAATTTGGACTGCACCATCCTGTGCAGAGCTCACTGAAACTCATGTCATTCTAATAGCTGGTATACATTTAACAACTTTTGCACAGCTGCACCATCAGAGTTGGAGCCAGCACATCTAACACAGTGTTGAAATTACATGCCCGTCACTCTCTGAGGTATTGCGATGTGTTTGAAGTTGAGCAGCTCCAAATTGTAATTCTGTTCTACCGGAGAAAATCCTTGTCCCTGACACATCTTTAACAGTCTCTTGAACCGTTTTTTTAAATAATTCACAGCATGAAGTGAGCCATGCGCCTGCATCTCCCCCTCTTACCTACAAACTACATCCTGTAATTTATCTTCTTTCTACACATATGCCCACCTTTTCACCTTTTCAAGCACTGCCACTGAGAGTCATTACTCAAGACATGAACTGCCTCCCCCCAAACCGCCACCCCACTCCACCCACCTCCACGTTTAGCCCTGGGGCTGGATATCTATAATTCATCTTTTATCTGGCACTCACAGTCCTGCTTGCCGTTCCACACAGCCGTTGCCCACTTCACAGGGTAAAGCCGCCTGCTGCCGCTCGCTTTAATACAAATCTCACAGGGCACCTAGATATTGATTGTAATCCAAGGTAAACAGCCTGGTTTGCATAATCATGCGTTTCACAAGTGAGCATCGCAGCAACGGAGGCTGCAGCGCTCAGGCTTTGGTTTCAGGGGGATATGGCGTGCCAAACTGGCACCAGCACCACTGCTTTATAGGGTCTTAATAGCAACAGGGGGCCTGACCCCGGATCATATCAAAGGAAAAATGTTGTTAAAGGAAAAACTGTGAAAATGTGCATTTGTGTGTGGAAGTAAGAGCTGGAACAAGAAAAGGCACAAAGCTTGACCTCCCTGTGTGGTGCAGTTTATGACTTTTTCCAGCTCAGGGTACACGCAGTGCGCTGAATGCAAGCCAAACATGCTAACCCTAATATATGAGGCCATGCTGTGTACTGCGTATCCATGCTAAACAAGTTATTTATGCTCAGTGATGTAGAAAGACAAGACGTACCAAATATGAAGAATAATTCTGCGACAATAACTAACTTGCTGGAAGAGACTGAACTTACTTCACTGTGTTTTGAAACTGTAGTGTTTGTTACTTGAAAGCCTAGTCGGCTGGTGAATGCTCCTTCTTCTAGGAAGAGTGCAGTGCTTGTCAGTGAGTACTGCTTCAAAAGTCCAGTATCAGTCGGTCTATAGCTGTTCTCTGTTTATATCTGTATATATCATGTTGTTAAGCGTTCAGAGCAGTACTTGTTCACTCCAGATATATTCACTTAACAAGGACTTCCAATGACAGAGCATTAAATCATGCCAGTGGACAAGACCATCTGTCCTCTATTCCTATTTGCAGCGTCATTGGACCATGGTAGTTATTCAACCTACCACCATATCAGGAATTATCACTGTCACTTCATTAGAAAATCTGACTGAAAGCTGATAATACTCTACTTACAAAATGAGACAAACTCACTTTTATAAACTCTCAGCCAGTTACAAAAATGTTTCCTATCAGTCTACCAAGTTAATTAGTCTAAACTTGAGGTACACACTCCAGGTGGTAGCATACACTTATAACCTTTAGCTATGTCTAAAGACTGTAGCCATCTGGTGACTAGTCTTAGTCACCAGATGGCTGTAGCCTGATTTGGGATTTTAAAGTGTGTGTTCTGATTTTATTAATACTGACTTGTCCATATGTGGAACGCAGTCGCTGTAATCATTCCTCCTCTCCGTACGTCCAGTCAAAATCCCTTTGTAGCATGACCACACTGTAAGAAATACACAAAACAAGACATTGTGCATTACAGTGCTTTCAATGCTCATTTAATTGCTAATTGCATTAAACACAAAGTACGTCAGAGACTACAGCAGGTTTTGATCTTAAGATGGTGCTAGATGGAAAGTTAAGGGATCATCAAAGTTATTACAATTCATCCTTAGGGGACCATGAATGTAGCTAAATTCATGGCAATCCACACAACAATTGTCAAGGTATTTCAGTCTAAACCAAAATGGTGGCCTGACTGGACTGATGGACATTAGCATCCCATGTTCTTAAGTTCTTATGTTTATTGTAATTGCCATTATAATAAAGGCTTTAATTTTGTTAATAGAAGCCTGCCTTTTGATTTTTTTTGTCCAGTCCTTTTACAGTGGATGACCTGCATTGAAGAAGGCCATCCGCTTCCTGTCCATCCTTAACCACTAACCCCACATGACTTGGATTCATTACTGAGCTCAGGATTACAACAGTTAGAAAACTGGAACAGACTTCCTGTCTCATGGGCCCCATTGCAGCGGTTGGGATGAATATTCTGCCACAAATGAATTATACATTTAATACGCTCCTGGTGTTTCCCAATCTCACTGATTCCATAAAATGGACGGTGTCTATTTATAATTTCACTGAAAGAGAATAAAGGCTGTATCAGTTTCCACTTCCAAGAAAACCAAACACCAGGGGATCTGTCTGGCCCTGATTTCTCTCTGTATAGTGTATTTTTCAAACGTTGCTAAACATGATCAAATGACTAACTCAAGACCAGTTATAATAATTTTTTATCAGGAAGAAAACTTTGTCTCAATAATACTTCTCTGGTTGCAGTTGACATTCAGTACAGTTTTATTCCTCGTAGCAGTACCTCCAACTTGCTCATACGTTCCAGTGATCACAACTGGGATTGTTCAGGAGTGGGAAAGCTGATATGGGTTCTTGTCCTCGTCCTATTTGATCTACTCCTAACTGGCAAACCATACTTTGTAATAGAAAACACACCTAATTCGTGTGCCTACCAGTACAGTCCAGTTTATCCACAATGGATATTTTAGTAATCTAATATTATAACAATATTCCCCTCCAAAGATCAAAGTATTTCAGTGTTCGCACTAGATCTGTCACATGATCTCTGAAGTGCCTCCTGTCTAAAAGCAGCTATAGTCAAGATTTCTACCAAGAATCTGAATAGATTGTGCTTGGACTTGGATGAAGAACAATGAAGAGCGTTATATACTGATTTGGTTCAGACGAGAGTTGCAGAAAAAGAAAGCATGCAGTGCAACTTTTACTTTGACTTGTGAAAAAGAAAACTTTTTCTTTTTTTTTTGTTTTACAGCTCAAGCAAAGCAGAACACAAGACTCTACTAGCGGTAGGATCCAAGTCAAATTACCCTGAAATTTGCTTTGACTATAGATGGTCTCTGGAATACCTTTTCACTTTAATTTGGTGACCCTCTGACCTCTTTTCTAACCATCAACATCAGGCCAGAATTTACACCGACCAACACTTTGGTCCATGAAAACACATGTTGAAAAATTCTCATGAAATTTGTTATGGACATTTATGGGCCACAGTAGGTTGGTAAATGAACACAGTATGCAGACATGCACAGATGGTGTGCTCTGTACAAACACAAACATCACATTTTTTTGCAGTAGTATTCATCTGAATCTCGTCCCACTGTATGCACACACTGTATGCAATATGGGCAAATGAGTTGTTATGGCTGTTTTATTAGCTTTTTTTATTATAGACACTTCAGATGTTTTTTCCACTAAAACCTCTATTTTTATTTCTGTTATTCGTTTCCACCTGGACCATTGGCATCTACTCAGTTTGTAATCAAGCTAATGCTTAAGAAAACTTAATACAAAAAGTGAGGTAAGTTGGATGATTAAACTTTTTTTCAGTTACCCAAGGCCAAAATTTCACTACCATAAAAGAAAAAAGTCTAGCTAATTACAGACTTGACATAAAATTGCTGTAAAACCATTTTGTTTATAACAGCAGGCTCAAGTATTAAACCTTGATGCCATTCTATCTGAGACCAACAGTTAATGTTGGCTTTTGGTTGTCATTGAAGCATGATGACAGTCTTGCCCTGCTTTTAACTCAACGGTTTGCTAACATTAACCACACTGCAGTTACCATGTACTGGCATTTAAGGTAATTTAGGGTTTTGCAGAATTAACCAACATCCACTTTCTGTTTGGTAAGTTGGTTGTATAATAATGACCTATTTCTGAGAATAGTGTCTTTTTAGCTGAACTGTTGGTAAGGTTTGACCAACATAAAAATCATTTGTAAATAATTCCTAACACTTTACTTCATGTGTAATGAGTATTCACAGCCTCTAGGGGCAGCTGAGAGGGACTGAGTATACTGTCGGTCATCAGTTGTGTGTCACCCTGCTGTCTGCTAATCCTAGTGTGTTTGTTGTGGAGTGTGTGTGTCTGGGGAACTGCTGTTTCACCCTCCATCTCACATCATCACTCAGGAACCACAGCGAACATCAAAGACAAGTCTCTACTGCCCATTACACAAGTCAAAGCAAATGAAAATAGAAACCTTAAGACTAATGAGAAACCATGATACTGTAGGTTTAGAATTCCAAAAAACATGATGGATTTAACTAATTTTACACAACATTAAGAAATATATAGATAAAAAAGGGTCCTTGTATGGTACATATACATTTGAAAGTCATTTTCCTCCATTGTATATGTGGTGGAGATTCGTATTAGTGGAGACTGTTGAGGTTTCATGGCAGAAGAAATCCCCTGTTTTTGCTCCAGCTGCCTAGGAGCCATGACATTGGGTGGGCTAAATTGGTTTCCGTTGGCCTGCTTAGTAGCAGAGATTGAGTCTCTCTGAACTTCTGCCAGATCAGTTTGGCACCCTAACCCCTTCAGTGACTCTGTTTTTGTCCTTCTGCTGCCCTGCGAAGGTCAGATGAATTAGCACATACCTTTCAACTCCACAAGGGTGCAAGTCATGGCCTCAGTGCTATTTCCAGTACCGTGCATAGCTGCCATTGTCACAAGGACACTTTTGGAAACAAGAGCACATACTGTGACAAGTTCACATTGGAATTCTGTAACACTATTCTGAATAAATAATGTGTCGATTAGATATATTCATCCACCATTTAACAGTAGCATGAATAAAGCATTTAATTCTACTTGACTGACTTGTGAAGAGGTTATCAGTTAAGAGGCCAAATGTATCCACCCATCCACCTGCCCTGACCTCCACACCATTACTTTCCACACAGTTGAACTGAAAAATCAACATCATTGTGTTTGTTATGACTGGTGTACATATTTGGTTAAAATCATAATTACCAAATCAAAAAATTTTTACAGGTTGCTGGACAGTTAAGGCATGTGTTGTTACCTGTCGTCTAGCTCCAGCTGTGACCTCAGCCCTTCATATGTTACACTGTGTTTTGAATCAGAGATATGGACCGCCAGTGACTCAGCATGCTGGACGACATTGCATTGCAGCAAAAGTTGAGTCCAGTGCATCTTTTTTGTCGGACGACTACAGCACGTCTTATAACCATGTCGGCTCTTAGTTGTCCATCAACCACTGCCATGGGAAACACCAGAGTCTGGCAGTTCAGAGTTTCCTGTCATACTATGATTTTCAGCCTGATGATATGCTGCAATTTGAAATGTAATCATTATTGTTTTGTTTTATCACCACATTTTAGTACATTATCACATCACGTCCTTTGTGACACTACCTTCAGACACTGTCTCCACAAATGTGTCTAAAACTGTGCTCTCCTGGCATTTATCAAAATATGCACAGAAACTGTAGTGTCCTTATCTTGGTCCAAGCTTTTTAGTGCAGTGTCTCTCCTTTCAGAGATACTGCAAAGTCTATGAAACTTTGCGAGACCAGACTGATAATACTGTTGACTGATCTGCTTCAGTTCAACCTTACAGTACATGAACCCAGGGTGACTGACAAGTTGAATAAAACTAATGAGACCTGAGCTGAGCCAACTGGTAAATAAATCATGGCGCTCAGGTGTGTGGCACAGAATTTTTATGTCCGAGCTGCTGCATAATGTCGTTTTTTTTTTTTTTTTCAATGTCATAAAGATTTCTGTGTGAAGTCACAATGACCTCTTGAACTGAGACACAGTCTAAAGATAAACCCACGAGACACACATGACATATTTTATTACAATCTCTCTGCTTATTGAGTTAGCTCCTGTTAGAACAGTGAAGAGCAGGATGTGATGAGGAAAGGACAGCCTAATCACACCAAAACCAAATAAAATATCTGAAGACGAGATGATTTTTACACTTTGTAGTGTTGAAGTCTAAAAAGATTACTGTCAATGTAAATCATACCTGATCTACACTGTGTATATGCATTTAGGTTACCCAAGAGCTCAACACCTCCCTAACGAGCATGTGATTCTGCTTAGAGTTGCTGATGAAGAAAGAACTATAGAATGTAATTTATAGAAATGAATAGCAAGCCATGCCAGAGTTCATATAGAAGGCAAGAAGATGGTGCACCGAAGAAAACACTGAAAACTGAACTCATTTTCTATTGCTATTATGAAAGAGAGAAAATAAGAAAAGAAATTATGTAAAAAGGATTTTTAGAATTTTCAGCCCAGTCTTAAAAACTGATATATAGAGAGAAACGGAAAGATATGAACTATGATAGCAAAAACTTCCTTGTAATGGAGTTGTATAGATGAAGAATAAATCATAATGAATTCTCACACTAAGTTTGCATATAGAGCTTTTCCTGTGGTGCCTCCTGCTAGAGGTGTCTTGCTGTGTTTTGTCCCACAGTAGAGTCCAAAAGATGCATTCAGACTGAATACAACATAACTTTCTGCCATAATTTATCCATGCAAATGTGACCTCATGAGTCTTGTTTTCAATAAGCATAAACTGCACAGCCAATTCACAAGCTGTACATACGTGAGCTGTAGCTTGCTAGCAATGAGGAAATCTGTAGTTTTAGCTTTGGTTTTATTTTTGTTGCCCTGTACATTGGTTCTGTTGATAAGACTGTGTCATCACTTACGTACTTGCTCAGAGCTCAAAAGGCTGCAACATTGCTAAAAATACATCAAAACATGAACAGAGAAGTTGTAAGTGAACCCCCAGAAAATCCAAATTTATTTGAAAGACATAATGAAGGCCAACTTTAAATGATTACTGACAGTTACCCATCACAGTTTATAGACTGACTTCCTGGTTCAACTTTGATCTATAGTACTTGCCATAGCTGTGAGCACTTAGTTTTCCTGTGCAATGAAGCATTATTAGCAACATTGCAGGTGTAAACTTTCAGTTTTCCAAATAAAGTAGTTTAGATACTGTAATCTTGATATGCTTAATATGCTGTTTTCCAAGATCTCAGCGTGAGTGCAGTGTTATCATAACTGAAACCACCAGACCAGGGTTACAAACAAGCTGTAATTAAGTGTAGTTTTCTGTTTAGCACCAAACGTGTTCACACCCGTGTTGTGTTTGTGTGACACCTCAGACCATCCACACTTTCACTGCCCCTCAAATTTGCTTTACATTCAGTCTGAACACTATTTAAATATGATGATGTCATTCTGTTGGTCTGTCTGCCCATTCAGATGTTTGGGCCAGAGAAAGATATGGCCCCCAAGATGATTCATAATTATTCTGATGTCCCCCCCTGATCTTCTGTCAAGTGGTGCCATGAGCACATCTTTGGATTTGGGTAACAATTATTCCATGAGGAGGTATCTGAAAAACTAAAGATTGCATTTTCTCAAAGTTTTCTGTTGAAGAAAAGTGTTGGTAACACTTTTCTTTGGTCTTGGCAATGTCAACTTTGCACATAAGATACTGGATATGGTATCATATCAGGGGATACCTCTGGGCCACCAGTGGGACTTCAGAGTTTTATTCTGGAGACATTAGCATTAGTCTATTAGACTCCCATAATCTTCTTGGGTTGAAATGTAAGCTGACTGCATATGACCCCATGTCATATATGTGTTTTCGCATGTCATAGTCACAATATGGTCTTATTGGAAATGTTCTTCCTGTCCAATGTTGAGGTGTGTCTATTATAGTGCTGGCCTGTAAGCTCTGGGGCTGCCTCCAGATGTACTGGAGCATATGTCCATACTGAATGAGAGTAGCACAAAGGTGGAAAGGGAAGCCAGCTTGTTATCTGTCCAAGTCAACCTAGCAGCTGAACTAATAGATCTGCTGCCAGATAGACAGGAAGGCTGGATCAGTCATTCAGTAGTGTCTTTACATATGCAGCTGGGGCTGGGAAGATGAAGAAATGTTTGGACTCTGTGCAGAAGACTAAGTTTCCTTTTGTCAGTTAGTTTGACCAAAGGTAGGCCTCGACATTAATCTTGGACCATATACAAATCACATCTGTAACCCTTTTTCGAATGTTGCTTCATGCGTTCAGACTCTTTTTGTTTGTCTTTCCAAAATGGAATTCATTACAGGTAAACACACACCCAGCTGCTTAGAGATCAAAGGATATTTGATTGGGAAAAAGAGTGGATGTAATGAGGCTTGAATAACATAGATCACATGCACTGGTGTGAGAGGTCATTGGTTTCAAAGAATCATTCAACATTTAATAAGACCATCATATGTTTGCTAATAAGGGCAATCCTTGGTGAGTATGTCCCTTTCACTAATGTTAAACCTGGGTATTATCCAACCACTTAGGGTGTTTTCATACCCGAGAAGGGCATGGTTAGGACAAACAAGCGTTGTTTTCCAATCCTCTGATCTGTCGACTGATCAGTTAGCAGCAAAATGTGTTACCACAGCAACATGTGCACACCTCAAAAATCTGCACGCATGTCAAAATGTTGTGCAGATGTCTATGAATTATAGATTAGAAGCTTAAGCCTCCAACTGTGATTGATTGTTTTTCCATCATTAGTGGGACCTATGAAAACGTGCACACACACACACCCATTCACATATGCACCATCCATATACATACACATATACTTTATACTGTGCATATGTAGTTTATAATCATAACGATGACAATCATTGTGAAAATTTATAGCAATTAAAACAATTTAAAACCGATACCAGCCAGCTAATTAATGGTACCTCTGTGAGTTGGTTAGAAACTCCGGCTGACTTCTGTGTTTATAGATGGTTCTGGAAAGAGGTATTACTTTAAAAAGAAAGTTTTATTCTGTATTATTCTTATTGTCAATAAACCCCATACAAAAAAAACAAACAACAAAAAAAAAACATCTTAATCCAGATCTCAACACTCTCTGACTCCCCCCCTACACTGTCTGTGGCCCTGAGTCCATGTGTTTGTAATGAGGGTGAAATAAAGGAAAGGTTAACAAATGTATACTTACATTTAAAAAAAAAAAAGGGACTCAGTAATTTCCTTAAACAGCTGGGCACTGCAGTTTTTATCAAACGTTGCTCAAACAGAAGGAAGCTGTGCATTTGTTGAGAGCTATTTCAGCAGTGGATTAATACACGTTTGGTGCTCTAGGGAATATTTGTGGCAGCATGACAGTGTGTGTGGGATTGAATCAGAACGAAGCACAATGCGTGTGTTCATGGTAATGAAGGAACATGTCAGCCAGTGCAACAGTGTGGATCACTGATGTGTTTTTAATAGCTTTAGCACAACAATGGAGCTCTATGGTACAGAGGAAGAAGACATATCAAGCTTTGATACACACACAATACTTGTTAGTGGGATTAACTCATTGTTGCTGTTGGTTTTTATGGAATTTGTTGACAATATCACCTTATCCTTTGACAGCTCTAAAATCAGAACATCACTGTCCACATAGACAACAGAGGTTTGGAAAAGGATCCAGTCCATACACAGGACAGGTCTGCTGAGAGTTAGCCCAAAGTACTCCCTTATCCCAGATCACTTCCTCATGTTCCATCCTAATAGTCATTATGGACTGTTCATGCAAGTTTCATGACAACATACCTCTCAGATCCAGATGGTCAGGTCAAGAAAGGTGAAATCATGAAAGTTGGATGAGATTTGTCTTAAAACAATAAAAACTTTGATATTGTGGTTAAAATGTCTCAAGAACTTCAGGATTTCAAGAACATTTCTTTTGGACTGGGTAACAGCCCTTTGTTTGAAAAGTTCAGACCACTTCACATTCTTGTGATAAATATCACAATATTGTTAATTAACAAAAGTAAAAAATATATATTTATTAGGTCTTATAAACCCACACCGTGTGATTTGTTAGTGATTTTTTTTAATTTTTATCTCTGGCACACAGTGTATCTTGCTCAGTAAGAACAAAATAATTTGGCTGACTGGCAGGGTGTCTTCGGATCTGATAACAATCTGAGCTGGCTGGAATTCCCAGGAATTCCAGTTGAGGAGACACCGAGGAGCCATGTCTCACTGGGCAGGTTTCTCTGTCTCCCTGTCAGTGACTGGCTGTGCTGACAGATCCCATCAACGCTCTCAATGCCGCTCTGCTTTCCACATCCTCACCAACACACACTCTGTGCATGTGCATACACTTGCTCACACTCAATCATTCACCATCCTCTGACTGCCATTTGGTCTTATCTCACACAGATAGTCATTAGGTAAATCTGTGTGTAATATAGCAGTGCATGTGAAAGCATATGAGCGTCACATATAGAAGTTGCTGAGCTCAAACGTGTGATAGGCTGCAATGCGAGCAGCTTGTTTGTGTTGTTTTTGCCTAACCTGACACTCCTGTGTGTTTTCTCACACCCTTGGTTTGGCCCTCTCAGTGTGCTGTATCTTTTCTTTCTTATCAGTGAATTCCTATCAGGTCAGCCAAACATGTCAGAGTACAGTGATCTAAGACATTTCTCTGCTACTCTGCTCGGCAAGGCTCAGCGGGGCTGGAAGAATGCAGCCCTGCCATATCACTGTCTTCAGCGATTACAATATGCCTGTGTGTGTGTGAAATGTATGTGTGGGTGGATGGCTGGCTTTGAGAGCAATAGATGTCTGTGTAAACATGAGTGGAATAAATATAATAAGTCAGTGCATAATAATGCTAGTATGTACAGAGTAGCTAAAAATACCTGCCCAATGTCTTTTTGTCATTGAAATAAAATAAAGAATGTAAAAACAGCAAATCTCCAGTGGATTTAGTTTGACATTCATTTCTTTTCTGTTTCTTTCATGAATTGTTCTGAAAGTGTGGTTGGACAAGTTTTGAGGCCTGGTCACAGCAGAAAATGGCCCAGCAAAGTCCATCATGTCCTCATGAATTAGACAACATAGCAATAGCTCACAAGGCTAATTAGCAAGATAACTGTCTTCCAATTAGCTAATGTGGTTTCTACAAAATGTCAAAACTATTTACACCATTTGTTCGGGACTCCTGCCCCATAACTGTCTGCAAACCATGCATTAGTTTGTGGATATTAAATTCCACTCCCATAGAGTAGGTATATATAAAAGTGGCTGGTTCTAACACAGCTAAAAAGCTATTATAGCTTCTATTGATTTGGACTGTTCTTCATTTGCTATTGCTCAACACTGCAATTGCTTGTGGTTGCAGTACCATGGTTAACCACTGGAACAAATTAGCAGCTAACTATTCTCAGTGGATTATGAGCTAAAAAAGCTCATAATGCTAATTTGCATATATGTGATGTCATAATGTAAGCATATAAAAAAGATTTTTTTGATTAAAATATTTAACTAATTGACTAATTAGAACCCAGATAGCTCAGTCTGTAGAGCATCAGACTTTTAATCTGAGGGTCCAGGGTTCAAGTCCCTGTTTGGGTGTCAACTTTTTAAGAATTTCCTAGTTTGTAAAGTACATCTATCTATCTAACTAGCTTTATCATTAGCCATTATTAGTCAAGATGCTCAATCTCAATCAATATGCAAATCTACTTTCAAATACCAAACCAAAAGCTTTTCTAGGCTGTTGTATAGACTATTGAACTGAAGTGTCATAACAGAGAGGATCCATACGTTTGAATAAATTCACTTGTGTAAGGTCTTTAAGATAAGATATTCCTTTATTAGTCCCACAACAGGGAAATTTGCAAACATAAAGTAAGTAGTGAAGTTAAATCATTTAGAACAAAAACAAAGACGTGGTTCCCCTGACATACACCAAGGGTGTTTGTTAGGTATGACCATTCAGAGCTCATTAACTTGTCTAAGTTTTCTGACTCATTGTGTTATATCCAGCTCTGTTAATACATCCATGGCCCAGAGGTGTCCACATTCAGACATTCACCTTATTTCACAATGAAAAGAAGCACATTTTCTGAATGTCATGGTTCTGGTTGTTCATAGCATATGCAGATTATTTTGACTGGAGTTTTTGACTCCTGCCTGCTTGCACTGATTAAATACTCATTAACTGGTTTTCCTTTATTTACAACACTAACTAAGAATCTCAAAAAATCCTATGTTGTTTCATTCTGTTCTACTTGTGTTTCTGGAATTCTGCAAGTCAACCAACATGTAACCACCAACAATTTCATAGTGGTGACATGGAGATGGCACTGTGCAGAGGTTCAGCAGAGTAGTACATCCCATTTTTTATTCAGGCTTCCGCCCTGAGACTCATTTAGTCAAAGTAATTAGAGGGTTGTGTCAGCAGTACTTCTAGATTGAGCAATACACTATAATTCTGGTCAGAGTTAATTTCTCTCTACTCTCACATGACAGTTGCCACACACAAAGCTGCCCTCATTGACCAATACGCTCATGTGTGCACATACACCATATGAGCACCAATACCCTCACATACACACAATGTGTGGTTACACCACTGCACAGTGTACCTCCAGTCTTGCAATCAGAGTGTTGTCCACTGAAGAACTGCAGTGACTTTGGCTTCTAAATAGGGAGAGTACACACATCCATACACACACACACACAATCCTATCTCACTGGGAAAACATGCACAGCACTCCTGAGCTTCCTCCAAAAGCAACCTGTGTAATGAGGGTCCCAAAGGAGTCAAGAGCAATAAACACAAAGAGTGAAGTTTGTTCAGTTCCAGGTAAAGCCCAGATTGTCCCCGACCATCCAAACAGATGATGATATCTCAGGACAAGCAGAAAAGTGAGCCATATTAAAAGTCTCTGACAATCCATGTCCTTTCTGGCTGCGGCAGTGGGACCACAGACTGACAGTAATCGAGTCTTGATTACAGCAGTGATAATGAGCCAGACACAATAAGTGTGGTAAGTGTTGCAGATCAAGACCGTCCAGGTCGACTCTGGTGCAGTTAGTTAAGATATTCCTTTATTCACCCCACAGTGGGGAAATGACAAGTTTATGGTGTGAAAGCAAAGCAATCACAGGGTGGCCTCGATTTTAATCATTTGATCTGTTTGTCACTATTTATTTGTAATTTGACAGTTGCCACAACTGTCCAATCAATGTGTTACTTGTCAGTCCCCATGACCCACATGCAGGAGTGTGTGAAAAAAAAGTGGCCAGGGAATATAGTACCTGATGGCCCACTCAGGGTCCGGGGCGGCAAATGATGGCAGGGGATGCTGGCGGTAGATGCTGGTGGTGGATGCTGGTGGTTTTATTCTCAAGTACACAGTGGTCTCTAAACCAGGATTTGTAAAAGTTAGTAAAAGGCTGTGATGGTCTTGTCTGAATGCTTCAAAAAGATGGGGCTTTAATTCATCCAAAACATTCCAAGTATTGTGAAAAGAGAACATGTTGAAAAGTATACACCAACAGCACATCATCTGAGTCACCATTAAGCTGATTTTATGTAGGCTGCATGTGAGTGAACATATTATTCTGTAGCCCTACTAACTGTTCACAGATAGTAAATGCAATTGAGATGTCATTACACATTTCCTCTGCATGCAGGCTGTCTCAATTTCTATATTATCCAACAATACCCACACAAAAAGAATAAAACTGACATTCATTTTAATGTTGATGAATTAGCAAAGTAATTCAGACAGCACAGCAGCATTTAGCTCACCAGCTTTAAGGGAAATACACAAGAGCTAATGTTAGATCAGATGCTCAGCTATTTTATGAGTTACTTAGCCATGGTGATGTTGGCTAATGCCACTGAGCGCCGTCTGGCCCTCGTCCATACACAATAATGACGTTTTACAGCCAAACTAGCCTACATGCGTTGTGCAAAGAGTTAGCAAGCTAGCCAAATAATGTTATCACATCACAGCCTGTGTAGCTTCCCCCTCCCGGTCGCGTTGTCCTCTAGACGGCGACGCGAGCGGAGCTGATGCAGTAGCAGAAAATATATTTGTCAACTTATGACACTCAGCCGCATCTGTCTGTAACGCTTGCCTTTTCTTGTCTCGTAGCTTTTCCGCTCCTTCCTTGCGTTTCCTCTCCATTTTTGGACGTCTGATTGATTGACTGACAGATGCAGAGGGAGGAGGGGACCGAGGCCCCTTGCCTTCGGCTGTGATTGGCCCACAGCTCCACGACCGAGGTGAAAGGGGTGTGACACACCCATGTAGGCCAATGTTGATTAGCCAGACGATAGAGAAACTGTAAACATTGGTTATCATATTAAAGGCCAGCCCAACTGCGCCGAAAGTCTTTTTTTTCCCCCTTCGGCCAGTCCGCCCCTGCCCACATGACACTCATACCTATGTCTTCTGTTTTAACTGTAATAAGTCAGTCTAAAAACTAAGTGGATGACATATATTTTTTTCCGTGGTCAGGACCAAATGAATGGAACTACAAGTGTGAAAGCACCATCAGAGAATTTTCTTGGACTTGGTGAAGACCAAAACAGCTAAAAGGAGAGTGAAATTTTGACTTTCATTCCTCAGGTGGCACGAAACGCAACTCCAAAAGAAGGCAAATGTTGCTTTGTGACTGTTGGATGTGTATAAAGGCAACTGTCTCAAGGTTCAAGGTTCAAAATTCATTTTTTTGTCATCCTACAACATAGGGTTGCACAATGAAATGCAAGTTGTATTCCCTCTATGCTACACAAGAAAAATATTTTTTATAGTTGAGTGGTTAGGGATGAGTTTTTTTGTTCTGTTTTCTCACTGGCTGCATAGTCCTCTCCATGACTAGTAAACTGACTTATATGTTTAAACCTGGTGGAGTGCCCATTGAAAATGCAGTCTGTAGTCCATGTTGTGTTATATTGAAACAAGAAGTATTTATAACCAGGGGCTCTGTGAGATTATACTCAGGCACCGCTGTTCTTTCAGCTGAATCTTTAGCAGGTATAATGTTTGCCATGTTCACCATCTTGGTTTAGCGTGTTAGCATACTCACATATGCTGATATACAAACACAAAGTGCAGCTGAAGCTGATGGGAATGTCATTAGTTTTGCAGGCATTTGGTCATAAACATAAAGTGTTGGGCAAATTAAAATTTTGAGCTGATGAAAGCACTAGATTAAAAGTTAAGAGGTCACCAAAGTTACAGTTCATCCTGAGGGCAACATGAGTGTCTGTACACAATTTAGTGGCCATCTATCCAACAGATGTCTAGACATTTGACATGAAATGGTGGCGGCAGCAGAAAAGTCAGTGGATCACCAAAGCTGGTAGGATTCAGTCTGTGAAGATCATGAATGTCTGTAGAAAAATTTTTTTAGGCCGCTTCAGTCTGGTCCAAAGTGGTGGACTGACAGACTGACTCGAGGCAGGTGTTGCCCTCAAATACAAATTATAAAACTACCTAATCCTTCGCAGTGACAGTTCTTATAAGCTTCCTGAGGGAATGGCATCAACTATTCATGCAGGTATTGTCACTCATCACATTAATATTCCAGTGTAAGACTTGTGTCAAGAAGCGGAAATTCTCTAACAAAGAAGAAGAGAAAGCTCAACATACACACGTGGGAGCAAACAAGGATATGTAGTGAAAGTGGAAACAAAAGATCAAGAAAAGTAGCTTTCCTGCCAGATAAGACTGTTGTCGTATTAGAGGAGATAGACAAAAGAACATTTAGGTTTAAGTTACATTGATAGTACAAATACATTTCAATTATAGGACGACTTTGTCAATCAGTAACATTTTCATCAATCGACATTCATCAATATTACTGTATAATGCACTCTTTCAACATAACATCACATCATTTTCACTTTATTTCACAAATTTATATTTTGAAATTTAGGCCTCGGCTCAGTCAGTCAGATTGAAATAAATGTGGTCACAGATGGCATTAATTAGCTAAAGAACCTACCTCTGTGTTAATACATTTTTAAAATCCTGGCTTTGAGACCAGCTCCATCATTAAAATGCTATTTACTGGTAGACAGATCAAGAATTTCTAACCTTGAAAGGCACCAGTTTGTTTAAACTGTATTTTTACCTTTTGCATTTTAGCTTTTGTACTTTTATTCTAGAAAATAAAAGTTGAATTAAGGACTTTTACTAGTGTTGGAGTATTTTTATGCTGTGGTATTTTTTCCTTTTTGTTTGATGAGCCATCACTGGTGCTGACAATATTGTCTTAACGTAAGTTGTTTTTTTTCCATAATGAGGTTCTGCTCCCTACTGTGTGGTGTTTGGATCTTCTCCTTGTGTCCTCCCGTCCTCCCACAGTTCAAAGTGAACTGAACTAAATTAAATAATATAACTAAATTGCACAGAGATGTTAATATCTGGATTTAGGTATTGGAATTTTAAAGTTGCTTTCTTAATCTGTTGCTAAAATGGGACGTACATGCAACACTACCTTCTTATCGCTCTACAGGAGCGTTCCAGTAGTTCCTGTCAGCAGCAGCAGAAAATGAACAGGTTCCCCCTCTCAGTGCTGAACACTATCCTGAGTCTGTTAGCCCTCTTTGATCCAGAGGTCATATTACTCACTTATAATGGCTACATGTCTGTCCATCCTGAAAGAGGGGCCCTTCTTCTGTTGCTCTTTCTAAGGTTTTGTAAATATGCTCTTATCTAAATTGACGGTTTAATATTAGTGGGTATTATATGCTGGACAGAGTGTAAGGTCCCCTGAAAGTGATTTGTGATTTTGGACTGTATAATTAAAACAGACTTGAATTGAGTCAACATGCTACAGCCATGACCGTATGCTCCCTGTTATTCTTTAATATCAACTTCCATCTCCTCCAGCACTACCTTTCCATGATGAGGCAGACACACCCTTCTTCACCAGAACTAGCCAAGCATCAAGTCAATGGTGAGTCATCAGTTTAGATATTGAAATCTAGACCAAAGTAGTAGACTGACCGACTGGCATTGCCATCCCTACAGCCATGATATGATTATGATAATGAATCAGAGATAGTGTGAAAAAAAAATATTAGAGACTCGACTTGAGACAGAGACAAGACTCGAGATCTACAGACTTGAATATTTGTACTGTCCCTTTATTTTATTTCCAGTTCTGTGTTGTGTAGATGACCTTAGGTTTGCTTTGATTTGAGACCTATTCAGTCTTTGTTAGCACCTTTTCTTCTGCCTCGGCTGCCTACATGATATTATTCTGTCTACCTGTGACTTCCTCTGCTCAGCTGGTCCCTGATGATGACATTCAGACAGGAAAGAAGTAGAACAAGCAAACAATCAATTCAAAAACCTCAAGTGTTCTTGCAGTTTTACTTTAGTCATCACTTCAGTGTATACATAGCTTTCAGCAGGGGTTCGATGTTGAGTTCCTCTCTTTGAGCTTTCAAACTCCAGGTATTCTCTGAACATGTATTTGTGATGTAAAACAATCATTTACCCATGCATCAGGTACGTACAGGATCAGGAATGTCTGAGATCCAAAAGTGCTGTGTTGAGACTGGAGAGCACAACGCATAAGTAATTCAACACACCATTCACAAAACACCTTTGTATTTTACCTGATGATGAACTTCAAACATGTCACAGTATGCTGTTCTTCTTCAAAGCGCTGCCTAGTTTTTACTTTATTATGGCCATCTAGAGACCTGTACAGACCTGGAGGAGAGAAAGTTGGACTTAACATCAATAAATCATTACCAGACATGAGGCTATTCACTGAGGAGGCTCTATCGATATTTACACTGAGGGAGAGATTCAGACTCCAGAACAGGATGGGAACATGATTAAAGAGAGATAATGGAGAGACAAGAAAGAAACAAAATCAGTAGAATATATTTTATATTTGGTGTTTGTTCACTTATTTTAAAGATATTTAAGATAAATTTCAACTTGAGACTTATTTTCAAAGTTGGGGCCATTGTTCCCATCGTAATGGAGACGGAGACAAAGCGACTCCAGCTGGGCTGCTGCGTGGGAGCAGACACGCCCTCGAGGACGACAGCAGAATAATGCTGCACCTCCCTCCCTTTTCAGAGCAACTTTCCTCCAGTGACTCACCAGAACTGAACTTTACTTTTCCCGTGATGGGGAGGGTTGATGCTATAGATCTGGGCAGCCCAAAGCGGGGTATTGATTTGTGAGTCTGATTTGGCCCACCAGATGTTTCTAACGATTTTTTTTTATTCTAAAATTTTTAAGCTGCTTTATTTTTTTGTGAGATAAAATGCTCTTTATAAGTAATTATTAATTATTTTTCATAATCTGAGCATGGTGGGTAGTGTGACACTTTGCACAGTAAGTAAGTCATTTAAGGGTACCATTTTGCATCTTAACAGTACGGTACGATACAGTAAGTGTTTGCTTTTGACCCGTGGCCCACCTTTAAGTTTCAATTTTGGGCCTCCGAGGGAAAAAGTTTTGGCATCCTGCTATAGATTAATAAAGAGTACCTAGTAAATGTTAGATCGAGAACAGGATTTCCCACCAACATACTTATATGTAATAAATTCAGACATTTTCACCTCTCAGTGGCTCAATGCTGCCTCTCACGGTTAGTGTTCTCCTTTGTTTCATCACACATCTTACCATCACTGACTGCTTTATCTGCCACACACTGGTCCTTTTCAGCCATTGATTGTCATTGTTGAATGCATTGCTTTTATTCATGGTTGCATTTATTCACTCATTTGTATGTATTGTTAGTTTCATTCACACACACACACACACACAGTAGTGCTGACCTTATGTTTGAGCCTGGTATCTGTACATGATGCTGCGGCGGCAGTCCACAGTGAATTGAGAGAGGACATAAACAACATCAAGTGAAACAAAACGCCGGGCTAAATCTAGGACAAGCCTTTCCCCCAGGAGCCTACTGTGAATGATATCATTCAACAAAGTACAAAGAACACTCAACTGTACACCACTTATTCTTCCTGTATGTTCAATATACTGTACTGGTAAACAACAGTTTTGTTTCAAAACTCTAAATTGCAAAGTACAGCCATGGAAATTGTAACAGAATAAATTTTACAACATTTCTGGCTGGCAAAATATGAATGTAAATTCAGACTGTACAGCAGAATAGTTTAATCACTAACTTGTCACGATTTCAGTAAGTTCTTAATTGGACCCAGGAGCGAGACACAGACGAGGGTGAAGGTAAAAGGGATTTATTAAACACAAGAGCTCCAGGACTTACAGAAAAAAAACAAAAAGGTGAGCAAAAACAGGAAGTCCAGGTGGTGTGGGGTTGCTTCAGTGGTTGAAGGCTGGGCGGTGGGTGCTGAGGCTGGACAGCAGGGAACATGCAGGTGAAGATGAGGACAGAACACTAGAGACACTGGAGACACTGGACAAGAAGGGAATACTGGAAACAGGAAACACAGAAAACAAAGAGCACTAGAAAACAAAGGGACGATCTGGCAGCTTGTAGGTGAAGGAGAGGGCTATTTAAGCTGCCAGTCGTTAAGTGAAATTGGGGACAGCTGAGAGAATGGAGAGGACCAGCACCTCCAGCCACTGAAGCAAAGCCTGAACAAAAGACTAAACACTAAACCAAAAACACTGGAGTATAAGACTTGAAATACAGTGAAAATAAACTAGTAAAACACAAGAGAACAAAACCATGACAGAACTACTGTAATTTCAAATGTATTTGAAATGTAGAGCTCCTGTCATCTGTTTGCCCTGTTGAAGACAAACAAACAAGAGCCTTGTGATACCTTGTGGCCGTCATCTCATTATCCCTTTGCTGGAACCTGAACCTGACTGCTCTGGTTTAAGAGGAGCATGGGAAGGTAGAGGAAATGGGAAAGAGATATAAAATGGAAGAGAGAGCAGATATGTTAGACATTCAGGCTACTTTATGTTTGACTTTAGATGACCTTGTTTCTCGGTCAGTCCAACTGTCCAAGTCTATGGAGATTCCTGTGGTGATGACCAAACTTTAATCTAGATCCATCATTGGGACAAAAGACTTTTACATAATAAAAACTAGTAGTCAAATTGTCATTTAGTACATTGATATTCCCAACTGGATGTACCCTTTATATTTTAGACATTTCACCTTTCATCTAGCCTAATTGTTGTATAAAGTGAGGGTGGATGTGATTATAAGATTGAAAGTTACAAAAATTGTTGCTCACAGCTCATCCCAGATTTTGCCATTAGATGCTGTTCAATTCAAAATTTTTTACTTGTCCCCAGGGGGCAACTGTTGAGGCTGGTGTCAGAAGCTTAATGATATAGGGACTATTTGTAGGACTAGTTGATGAATTTTCTGGCTCGCCACTTCCTCAGAGGTCATGACTCTCAAGACGGCTTGCAATTAGTCAAGTCAACAAAGTTGAACTCAGCACAAAGGATTTGCAGTGATTTACTTGACCCCACATGCAGTTCCACTAATTGTGATGACTGCCTTGAAATGAATGGATTTTGGATAATTTTAAATTGATCATTGCACCCTGCAACATTGACCAACTCACAATGGACAGCTTAAAAACCTGGTGCTTACATTGCCTACAATCCAACTATGTGGTGATGTTGCTTGGCATGAAACAGAGGTAAAAATTTAAACTGGAACTGGAAAGCCTCACAGAAAGCAGGAAGAAAACTGGAACAAACTCGAACAAACCTGCCACCAGAGTCTGCCCTATGTTCCCTCAAAGAAATGTTCAAATTCGCAAAAGGCCCCATCTTCCCTCAACACTAAAGGACCAGTCCACAATTTGATGGTATAATTTATCTGCTATCAATCCACATTGTTATAGTAAAATTTAATGATATAGACCTAAAATATGCCAAATACCCTTATACTCATGAAGCTGTGTGTACTTTTTCAGTGGGTTAAGGGTGGAGCTTTAGGGTTCCCTAGCCCATAGGGAACATAGAGTTGAGAGAACATAGGGTGAGGGAACATCCCCAACCACCTGCCCAGGTAAGTATAGGATGAGCTAAAAGGAGAGCAAGCATCAAAATCAAACAACATAATAGAACAATCTTATCTATCTTCCTCCACCGTAGCAGTGGCCAGCCCCACCCTGCTACGAGGACATAATAACCTGTTTTCACTCTCCCTCACTGAGCAGCTGGTCTATTTCAACATCCCAGGCAGAAAAACGAAAATACAAATCATAATCCTATGAAACAACAATAAAAGAAAGAAATCAAACAAGCGTGTGTTATTGTTCACGTTGGGGAATAGCAACTTTTTCACACTGCCTAATCACAAGTCTTGTGGCATGTAAGTTTTATTGGACTTCACCTCAGAAATAAAAAAAATAGAACAAAAATATACTATTGACTTTTGTCCTAGTGGGTTTTTTTGACATGTCAGCAAAAGATGCAGATATATATGTAAACAAACTTTTTTTCGACATACCAAGACAGAGAAATGTATACAAATGTATACAATATAAAGACTAATAAAAACTAAATCATTCTTTCTTTAAATCCTGGGCAATGACAGGGTTTTGTTAAAAAGATATTACAAAGAAACATTGAGCTATGTATCAAATAATATTGGAAATGGACACAGATCATTTTTGATCCATGATGTACATCAAATAAATTTAAACTCACCTAACATGAATGCTTTCCCAGTCAACACAAAATCAGTGCATCACAGAGCCAGACAATACAAACATTGAAGGCTCCAAACAGAGAGTGAATGTATTATTTACTCAGAAGAACAGGTTTGGAAGTTGGTCTTGGTAGATAGAGGATATAGTCTTTTGGCTCTGTCTCTCTAGTTTGACAGGATGATGGATTGTTGTGTTGTAACATGGAGAGTTGAGCCCCGGGGGTAAGCACCACAACAGAGCTGGGATAAATCACTGGCAGGGAAGGATCACAGTTACCTCAGACACTGATCTGCTTCTATACAGAGAGAAAAACTTCCTCATTTCTAGTGTGCCTTCACTTTACTGTTGTACTGTTGTCCAGGTCAACGACAGAGCCTCACATGTAAACATATGAGAGGACACACAGATATGTAATTACACATGTTAACACACACAGAGTGCAGTGTAATTAGAGTGCAATTACAGTAGTGGAAGTCAGTTATCATCAGCCTACATCTATAAGCTCTTAACACAACATCCTGCCTGTGGTCTCATCTCCGGAGCCACGAGGGTGGTGAGAGACATTCATGCCTTTACACACACCCTGACACGCGGAAGCTTTTTCCTCCTGCGTGCTGAAACATCCGGCGCCGTGCTATGTGATAGGGATACTTGTCACTGCAGCAAGCCCAGAGCGGCTGGATGAAAGATAACCACATATCCAGAAGTCCTGGGGTGACTGCCAGAGGCCCGATCAGAGGAAGGAGAGGCGTGAGAAAATGAGCTAGAGAGGGGTGCAGGCCAGTGAGAGGTGTGGGAAGACCAGGGCAGGGTGGTTACGCTGCTGCAGTGTGCATGGAGCAGTACTGGTGCAACAGCTGTGAGCAGACAGGCCGCCTTCTCTAAATGCAACTGGAAAGATTTAACCCTGACGGCCCACTGATGGTTACTGCCCACCTGTTCATGCTCTTATACAAACATTCCTTTTGATCTGTGCTTCTCAAAGAGGACAGCCAGGTCCCACAAGGGTCCTGGGAGGGGGGGGTCAAGAGGTTTTAGCAGTTTCAGAGATTCTAGAAAAGAAGATGATTCAGAGAACTCAGACAAGGTTTCATGAGTTTTCACTTGGTTCCAGGTATTAGATGATTTGTTGGATTTGGTTTGGATGGTTTATACCTTTGGGGAAAACACCACTATGTAGAACTGTCAAAAGAAAATTACATACTAATAATAGTTAATCAAATAGCAGTGAATTTGGTCACACTACTTCCTCAAACATATGGCAGTATTTCCCAACTCTGAGAAAGTTATAGCTAGCTGTATGAATCAGTCAGGAATAAGACTGTTGACTATAGCCAGGAAAATGGACTGGAAGTTAACAAGACTGGAAGTGGAATAAACACATAAATTGGTGGGCTGCATGAGGTCAACACAAATAAAACCTTAAAAGTATGCAAGTATATTTGATTGGCTTTTGCTTTTGCTTATACAGACCTAAGGGGGAAGAAAGGTTTGGCGGAGAAGCACTCACTCTAAATAGTGAATGAGTGCATGTCCTCAGCAGGCTGACAGCACATTATACACTACTGAGCTTAATAAATCAGAGCACTCAGATTGTGCAATGACGAAAGCCTAACCACACTGTGGTCAGGGAAAGCTGAGATATTTATATATTTACATAACAGTCACATGACCTGGTCCTGGCTGTTGTAGTGTTAAAATGTCAGAATTGCAGCACACTGGTGTCTGATCTCATGTCCACCCACAATCCCCATTATTCCTCCCCTCCCCATATCTATAGTGAAGAGCGCAGCTCTAAATACTGGGCTGTAACCTGAGTCTGGGCAGCTGCGCTCTGTGCTCTACAAAAGTGAAGGCCTTTCTAAGAGAGAGACAAAGAGAGTGCACTACTTCCTGCTTCATAGTCGTATATGTGATGTCCATTACTAAAACTTTAACCTAACTTTAACAAAAGTCATTTAACCTGATTATAAACAAGAATGGACAGACCCTGCAACTGTCCAATGCACCTGCTGTACCCTTTGCAGGGTGCATTGCATTTTATGTTTTTATTCACACATGCTTCTCATGCTGGAAATATTGTTCTGTGAAGATACACATGAATGTCTGTGTGGATCAACAGGAAGAAGGGTGTTGGCAGGGGTGGAGCGGCGATTATAAAAGTGTGGAGGTTGTAGGGGTGGGATGTGAGCACTGTGGCCCTCTGTCTTCGGCCCCATTCCAGTCTCCACAACATGCCAAATTAAAATGAATTTCTTCACCACCACATGCAAATATTGAGTTCAAAATGTACATAGTAGCACCATGATGTTCACCCCAAGACACTATATTCACCAGCATTCAATGTACCATAGTGTGACGCAATGACTTTAGACTTTTTCATCTCTTCAAATAAAAGCTACACTACAAGTGAAAAAAATCAAAATAAAAACAGTTTCTAACAATACATCAGAAAATATCATATATATCACAGACACTTTTACATTTCTCTGAAACACACTCAACATTGAAAATCATTACTGACCACGCTGTTCATTGTTCCACCATTCATATTTTTAATTTTATAGGTTTCTATTTTATTTCTTCTATTGTTAGATTCTCTCATATTTCATTGTTAGATTCATCTTTATTCTATTTATGTATCTACTTGTTCTGTAGCTCGGCACCAAAGGCTTTCACTATGTGCTGCATTGTGTATGACTGTGTATGTGACAATACAACTTGATTTGATACAGTAGTTAAGGCCATAGTTTAAAGGTGGGTGGACTTCTTCAGTACCCAAATGAAGTTAAGAAGACAGCAGCCTTCATATTGAAGTGAAATGAATATTGAATTGAAATGTCACTGAGCTACGTTGTCCAACTTGGCCGCACTCGTTACTTTATAATGTAATGGGTATGGCCGAGTTACTTTACAAAAGAAGCAGTCACTCCAACGTCTGTGAACAACAACTCGTGCTTACATGCAACTTGTAGAAGCACGTTTCAGCCGTCAGCCTGCCAGTGTTACAGCACCATTGCTCCTTTACACAGCTGAAAACAAAGCTGTAGATGCTGCTGCTGCTCACATAGCGTTTCATAACCTCCACCACAAACGCACTATCAAGGATCAAGAATGTCTTTATTATCCCCGAGAGGCAATTTGTTGTACAGCCAGCACTAACCACATGACCATAAAGCAAACAATAAACAATACATGCAATATTAAAATTGCATTGAGCTGTTTAAAAGGCCAGTGGCTGCAGGGACAAATGAGTTTTATTGGTCTTGCATCTTGGCAGATTGTATCTGCAGCCAGTCAGGAGCAACTGGAACTCCTTGGACTGACTGAGATTGACTGAGCCTTCTTCAAGTTCTAACCTTGTACAGATGAGGAAGGTCGTTCAAGTTCATGCTGGCACTCTTGCTGCCCACTTTGATGATACTCTGCAATCTGTTCCTGCTTCAGAGGGAGTGAGTGACCTGCACCAGGTGACAAAGGGGAATGTGAGGACAGATTCAGTAAAACAGGAGTAAAACATTTTCATGAAGGTATTGTCAACATTAAAACTTTGAAGTTTATGATAAAAGTATATGCACTGATGAGCTTTTCTACACACAGCATCCAAATGAGGCTGGAACGTCAGCTTGTTATTAATCACGGTGCCGTGGTATTTGTGCTGCTGCACAAACTCAACAGCCTGATCATTTATCACCTTGGGAGAGATGGTCATAGGATTCTTCATAAAAAATGATTGTCATCTCTTTAGTTTTGGACACAGTGATGTCAAAGAAGGACGATTTGCACCAGTATGTGAAATCTGCCACTCCAGGGCCATGATCAGGGTCATCACTGCTAAGGAGAGACATGATGACAGAGTCATTAGCGAACTTAATGATATAACACCTCGCATACTGGCACGCATTAGTGTACAAGACAAATTAAAGAGGTGAGAGGACATACCCCTGGGCAATCTGGTAGAGTAAAACTGGTAATAATACACCATCTGATAATACAATCTGATAATACATTAACCTTCACATATTGTGACCCTTCAGTTAAGAAATCCATCAGCCAACATATCAGGACAGGATCAATGTTGTGGATGCTCTCTAATCTTCCTGCTAAAATTAAAGGCTGGATACAATTAAAAGCTGATAAGAAATCAATCAAAATTAGTCTTTGCACCCTTGTGGTGTGTCAGAATCATGTTTAATACATTGCATTGTCAACACCCCTGTCTGACCTGTAAGCACATTGGGGCGGGTGCAAATTTGCTCGAACTGTGTCCAGAAACGCCGCTCATAATCTTCTCAAATGATTTCATAATAAGAGAGTCACAGACCACAGGCCTGTAAGTCATTAAGTGACTTTGGAGCTTTATTTTTGGGCACAGGTATAATGATGGAATCCCTCCAAAGACAAGGAAACCTATGCAGTTGGAGTGACAACACAAAAATAAAAAAGAAAATGTCTGCCTGTTCAGCTGTTCAGGACAAGTATACAACCTCCAGTGCCATCAGGACCAGGACTTCCTTTCCTTTCCTTCCCTTTACACACCAGAAAAGTTTCAGGACATTGCCCCTATCAACATGCACTTTGTTCTGCTCAGGAAAAGTTTTTGACAGATTTGGAGACCCATGGTTTATTATGTGATATATGTAGACAGTCTTGGTGAGTTCATTCAGATCATCACATTTTTACAGGCACAGACATTTTTAAACAAATCCCAGTCTGTGTAACTGTAGCAGTCCAGGAAAATAGACCTCCAACTAGACCAGAACTAAATGTCACTCCAAAGATCACACAATGCTGTGATGAGACACACTGAATGTCTACGAAAGGATACGTAAGCTCCTTCGACAGATACATAGTAAAGGTCCCCACTTTTCATAGGTTGTGTCAGACAAATCCCACACTGGTAAAAATTACATAAAGATATTCTTGTTTTACAGTGATCAAAATCACTCATACCTAGGGTCATAACTAGGGTCAGTGTATCTGTTTTTACTGAAGGCTGAGCTCTCAACATTAGTATATACACAAACGTAACAAGTTCTACCAGATTCAAGATGATGAACATCTCTTGGACTCACAAGAGGTGGGAATATACTGGCACTCCGTCTCCAGGGTAACCAGCTCCATGTCCACGAACCAGCGCCCAGGTGAGGGTCACAACTCTGATAAAAGGTGACGCCCTCATAAGGAATGACAGAACAAAATCTGTGATAACTTGTCGAGTCTGTGCCACTGTCTGCAATATGTAAGTCAAACCTACTGAAATCCTGGCAAACAAATCAAACATTAACAAGGTAACTGTTGACGTATTGTAGGTACGAATCAGTACATCAGTAAGGAGCAGTCTGAACTACTGAAAAGTGACTTTGTGCACTTGTCCTGCTCTCTGAAAAGAATAGGCAATGTCTACATATCCAGCCCCATCCTCTCCTGTGGCTGCAGTGTCTGGACGCACTGGCCCTCTTCAGCCTGCAGTGCCCATAGTACCTTCACATCATCCATCTCAACCTCGACTGGGAACACAGTCAGTTATTTAGAGGTCATGCATCCAAACTGGTTGGGGGCAAAACTTTTGCCGTGGCACTGTAAAACTTTTCACAAGCTTTTAAGATTATTTCTGACAGACATACCCCTTATAAAAAACATAGAACAACAGAGACAAAGCCTGGTCCAAGGCTTGGCTGGCCAACCTTTAGACAACAAAGAAACATCTACACCAGCATGATTAGGAAGGCTACATCAAATTATTAGCAGTCAACTCTCTCTGCCTCTGATAGTTCCACTAAATTTTGGAACAGCATCGTGTAAGAACTCATCATCATCACACCTCAAATCAAACAAGTATCTGGTCATACTACTGATAGATCATCCATGGTTGAAGCTTTTAATCAGCATTTCTTCTCCTCTGGTCTTTCATTTAATACAGTTTTATCTGTCGTTGAGTGACAAGGACAGTTCAGCACCACAACACAAGACAAAAGGAGGCACACAACTTTAACTTTGGGTTTCCTTCTGCCTGCTTTTCCTGGCTTTTAATGGCTCACAGCAGCTCCAGTCCAGTGTGATGATTAAAGCAGTGAGAGTAATTAAGTCGACTGTCATCTTACCTGTTTACAGAAACAAAACATAATCTAGTTAAGAGTTTCAAAGTTCTCCCACACTGATCATTTTGTTGAGCTGACAACATCAACTCACAAATAGCCCCTTCCTTGCAGGATGAATAGACACTTACAGTTTCAGTTGTGTTTACTGTCTTCAACCTATATTTAACAGAAGAAAACACTTCATTTTGCACTCACTTGTTCTGCAGGCATGTGCAACATGTGTCCAATCAGCCCTCCTGTAGTATCAGTAAATACTCCACTAAATCAAAATATTAACATGCTTAGTAAATATTAGCCAGAATATTTTTGTAATATATGATGAAATAATCAAAATGATAATGATGAAAAATAATAAGAATATTTTTTTTTTTTTTAAAAAGGCTTCAAGATGATACTTTTGTATCATCTTGAAAGGAATACTGGTGATGTGGCTGTATTCAGCAATGTTCTAAGTAAAAGTGAAGGTAGGCTGGATCACATGCTTCCTACATACAGGTTAATATGTCACAGTAGATTGTGCTGTCATGAACTCTCGTCTCTACTGAATCACTTGGGTGTAGTGTTCTATACCATGGCAAGTGAAGTTCCTTTGAACTAAGGAGAGAAAGGCAGGAGGGTGGTGGATGGGGGAGGAGGTGTCTAAAGGTATTATGAGCAGAGGAGGGAAGAGGACAGTGGGAGGGAAGGTGGAATAAAGGGACAGAGCATATCAGATGACAGGGCTTCCTCCAGCAGGAGATGACCTGTCTAGGAAACCACTCATTTCTGCTCAGACGCGGGGCCTTCGCTCTGCTCTGATAAGAGCCTGCTTGTGTCACTGACTGACTCCAACACCTGTTCATTCATGCTGCAGAGTGGAAGACAGACATCAACAGACAAGCACAGACTAGCACTGACTGCTGTCAGGCCTCACTTACTAATATAAGGGTACAGTGCAAAGGTGGTCACACTCTGTTTAACTGTACTCTCCTACCTCTTAGTAATACTGCTTATTTTCTGTCTGCACAGTCTCTAATGATAATGTAAATGCAACCCAGCGTGCACACGTGTACTGTCAGTACCTCTCCTGGAAAACATTGCCTATTTGCATTTACTGCACTGAAGTCAGCATCAAAGGTGCATGCAGAGTGGAAGACATAACAGAAAAATGAGAACAGCCTCTGTGTTGGTCTCAGCAGTTAAAGCCAGTAGAGGTTTGAAAGGAGCTGTGTAGAGAAGACGTGTGAAGATGCTGACATGAATGACTTTTTCACATAGTAAGCTAAGAGTGCATATCACCTCATAATAATGGAATTTTTTTTCAATGTCAAAAGTCAGTCAGTTGTTGAGAGGCAGGAGATGAAACTATACAGTGTGCAGAGCTTTTGACCACTATTAGTACTGCAGAGCGATGTTTTCCCCCCTTTTTGCAGGACGGACATGCACATGTACAAGCATGCAGCTGATGCGATCTACATTCCTGCCAATGGTTTCTGCACTGCAGTGATCTACAGGTGGTGGTAACGTACCAAGAAGTGCAGCAATGCATCAGCAAAGGCCGGGAACTTTTGCAAAAATCATCTTTGCAAATGTTGGATGAGGAATGAAATTCCTTCAACATGTTTGTTATAATACCTCAAAGATACACAGAGTGTGTACTAATGGGGAACGCTGAATTTAAACAGAAACTCTGCTCAGAAGTAAACTCCACAGAGCAACTTTAAGGACTCTAATAACTTACTTTCTCACATGGGAGGAATAAAAAAAGCAATAAGTGAAAATGACAGGAAAACTGACAAAAAGGAAAAAAAGATGTGCTGCATCCAACCCCCCCCAGTTTTAGAGTTGTCCATGCACCTCCTTCCACAATTTGAGCTATTCTATAATCACTGCCGTTTCGTTTTTTGGTAATCACAAGAATAAAAAAATGAATTGGTGCTTTTCATGACTAACCTACTTCTGCCACTGTTACCACATATTTCATTTTGTCAATTCACAAGAACACCATTTTCTAACACTTCAGTTAGATTGCCTATTTCTTATATCATTAAAGCAAAAAACTCAAGAGAATCTTGGAAAATTAAGGCAAATTCAATATGACATTTTCTGTGGTTACCACGTATGACCACAGTAGCCTGGCCTGATAATCAAACTGCTTTGTCGTTTGGCTTCATTTTATTAATTCAGTCTGACATTGTGTTCATAATAGCTAGTTTCCTGTTTGAAAGGACAGTTTAATTGTTAGTGTATGCCCTAACAAAGTAACAGTAACATCATTTTCAGTCAACAGGAAAGCTGAGGTAGCAGTTTCAGGAAACATGTTCATGCTTTTGATGAAAGAAATATACAGACAGGTTGTCATTTCATTTTTCATTTTTCTGTTGCTATTTTTCATCCATTTAACCAACTATGCTGGAGAATGACTTCCATTCATACTCTACTAAACTCTCTCTCCAACCAGTGGAAACAACGTCAATGAGCATAACACCAGACCTCTTTGATTCACTGAAAAAAAACTCTGAGATGTGGGCGGTGATTATGAAGTCTGGGACCACACCAACAGTTGCCACTATTCAGTAAAAGTTTGGTCTCGCTTTAACTGATTATTGAGAGCTAATTAAGAGCAAATTGTTTATTTCTAGTTTATTTCAGTGAAACATGCAAACCAACCATGCACAGTAACCATGCAAGTGCAGAGGCACCCACCTTCATAATATTACACACAGACAAAGAAAGAATGAAAGATGAAGAGGAGAAAAAGACAATTTTGTAAATCCAAATCACTGAAAGAAATGAATGCTGACATTTAAGACAATGACAGTGTTGAACAGACAGGCCTTTTCATTATCACTGTAAGAATTAAACATGATCAAATGAAAGTGATAATGATTAATAAAAAAACACATTATATATAGCGTTAATAATCCTAATTGTAGCCAGACAGTCTACAATCAATAGTTCACTCAAGTGCACAGAGCGTGGAGTGATGAAATGGAGTGAAATGAAGACTGAAAAAGATGTGATGTGTCATAATGGAAGATTTTATAACTCGACAGCCCCTCTGTGTTCATGAATTGTTGTTGGTGCACGTATGTTGTACTCTAGGGCAGATTGTATACAAGCGTATGGTGCAAAACTGTTTGTCCTGAGATGTACTTCAGTCAGGCCAAAGGGTCCTTTGGTCCTTTCAGTCCCGATCAACCACTATACTCTGCATGTCCCTGGTTTACAGGAAGTTGGCAATGCAGCGTGCAGTTGTCCTGCTACATCTAGCACAGCTGCATCAGTGATCCAGAGATAATGGAAGCTGGAGAAGCAGATTGTGTGTTTCCCTAACAGGCTGTCATTACTGTCGCTGTCAGATGATCAGATATACTGTCTGGTACTCAGACAGTGACGGAGACTGACCTCTGAAGTCTCTCGCTCTTTGCTCTCCTGCAGGGCTAATGACACAGTTCCATTAACCTCTGACAGAGACAAACACAGCTCTGTGTGGAAGGTGGATGTCATCAGTTTACAAGGTAAACATGAGCTGGATGAGGTTCGTCAGGCACCTCTGTTAGCTGTCACACAAATGTGATGACAACTACTTTTTACTTAAGACACCATTAAAGGCAGATTCCAGATATTTCTCAAAATGAAACACGGACATGCTCCAAATGACAAAAGTAATGCTTTTATTAATATTTTTGCAATGGCCTGTGTTGATGTATTTCCTTTGCATGTTCTTTTTTGCTGATGATACAACACTGGTGGGACTGATATCCTGCAATGATGAGCCAGCTTATAGAAATGGGGTCTCCTATCTAGTTGACTGATGTAGCAATAACAATCTGAAGATCAACAAAACTGAAAAACCTTTCATAAAAAACAGGGAGAGCTACTATCACTGGTCATCAACAACCAGACGGTAGACGATGGACCATTTTAAAATAGACTCTTTTATATTTGAAGAAAATGTGTGTGAGAGCTTGAAGCTGTGAGCTGCTGCTGCTGCTGCTACTGCTGCTGCAAGCCACTGTGAATGATGAAAGCTGAAATACATTGGAAGCTGAAAGATGCTGCTGAAGCTGAATGCTGACAATGGTTGAAGGCCAGCAGATATTATCTGAAATGCATTACTATGAAAACTTGGAAGCTAAAATGTAGATAAGTGCATTAGCTAAAGAAGCTGAAAGCTGAAACATGTTCCTGAAACAGCTGGATGGCAATTGATAAACTACCTAAAACTAACTAAAGTAGAAATAAAATAAAATATAAGAGTGCAAATGTTTAAGAATAAAATGACCTGAAACGAATTAATAGCAGATCTAAAACTCACCTGAAACAACCAGCTCATTCTGAGTTTCCCGTCAAGATACAGTTACTGTCTGGGGCTTTTATTTTGAAAAACTACGTCCATCCCTTGTTACAGTAAAGTTAACATACAGTGATTGTTGGGGAGCTTTTAGTTTGAAAAGCCTAGCTCATCCTGTCCTGTTATGATAAGGTTTGAAAATCGAAAATGACAGTGTGTGTGTGTGTGTGTGTGTGTGAGTGAGAGAGAGACAGAGAGAGAGTATGTGTGTTTGAGTGTGTGTGTGTATTGTGTGTGTCAGTAATGTATGTATGCATGAACAGTATTTATGTGTGTACGTATGTACAGCATGAAGAAACATTAAAGAAGAAAGATAACTAAAAAAGAATAAGGAGCACATGCACATGTGAGAGCTCTCACACTAACTAGACTGTTTCTGAAGAAAATACGCGTGAGAGCTGGAAGCTCCTAGTGCATGCGTGTGTGTCTGTGTGTATGTGTGTCTTGTGAGTGAGAAAAAACTGCTGGACAGAGTCGTGCATGCAGCTTCAAAAATAATTGGCTGTGATCTCTCCACCATTTCTGAATTATACCACATCCGCATTCAGCAGAAAGGTTGTAAAATTTTAAAGGACTCCTCTCACCCGTCCAACCCTCTGTTCAATCATCTCGCTTCAGATAAAAGACTCTGCAGTATTAACACCAGAACATCTCGCATCCTCAGTGCTTCACTGGTTGTATAAACAAGCACATGCACTTGTCACTTAAAGGGTTTGGGCCATATGGCTGCATTCATTGTATTTATTGTCTTGTGGACATTTCATGGATGTACTCTGTGGTTAGGTTTACTGTTGTTGAGCACACAAACAAATTAAAAATCAACTGTAAAGTTGATTTATCAATTAACTATTGAATCTTTTGGGGATTTTTATCTTTTTTTGTATTGTTCAGAATTGTGGCTTCTGCTTACAGGCAGATTTATGACTGCTGCTATGACTGACTATTAAAGGAATATTAACACTTTTTTCTGAGGGTGAGATAATATGAATCTCATGTCTGTGTCTTAAATACAGACCTGGAGTCAGCACGTGGTTAGCCCAGCTTAGCATAAAGACTGGAGGCAGGGACAGACAGATCTGGCTCTTTCTAAAATTCAAAAATACACCGACTAATGCCTCTGCAG
Organism: Holacanthus passer; assembly: GCA_025331565.1. Taxonomy (NCBI): domain Eukaryota; kingdom Metazoa; phylum Chordata; class Actinopteri; family Pomacanthidae; genus Holacanthus; species Holacanthus passer. The sequence goes on along the minus strand of JAFREQ010000214.1, from coordinate 357,489 downwards.
CTCACACATTCACATGTTGTATCTTGTTTGTTTAATTCCGACACAAACAGAGAGATTGAAACAACAATTTGTGGTTTTAGGGAGAGTTATGTGCTGGAACTATTTCTTGCCCAATAACAGTTTATCCATCTGCTCAGCACTTCAGTGCAGTGTCTCCATTCATAGACACAGCATTGAGCACAGGTTTTGGTCTCTGGAGGCACAATGGTACCAAACCTGGCAACCTCTCTGTGATGAGAGTCTGGGTAAAGTCACTGTGCCCAGCTGTTGTTACAGTTCCAGCTTTCACCCCTAAAACCACAAATAGTTGCTGGTACTGTTTGTGTACCAACAAATGAGACACAAAATGTTAATCTGTGTTAATCCTTAACTAGGCCATTCATATCCTGACTCCAGTTGTGTACTTATCACACCAACACGAGGTTGATATCAATCCTCTCATCTCAGAAAGAAAGCATATAAAAGTATTTTGTCGAGTTTGGAAACGTATATTTTATGATGTCTTTCAATTGATGTAAATCATCAGATTTGATTTTAAACATACAGTTTAAAGCACACAACTTTTGAAAATACAGACGTCTTTGCTCAGTTTGCCTCCAGATGAGGATTAAGGTTGAAATCTTTAACTTATCTTGGTGGGGGAAAAAAGAAGATAACTTTATGTCGTTTGGCAAAAAAAAAAAAAAAAAAAAAAGGTAACTTTATGTCATCAGGTAGAGCACTCTTATTGCTGAACAGTCTCATTACTCTGAGTGGCAGCTTGCTTCCCTTCTGGCTGATAATGTCATCCTGTCCTAACCAGTCCTGTTGCATAATAAGACATGCATTTATCTAATAGCCTTGCAAACTGAAAAGGATATAATGTGAGGAGTGAATAACCTTAAAACTTTTGCAATGCATGATTCGCAGCTGACTTTGATACAACTTTCTCAACAGATGTGAAAAAAGCAGAAATGTAAAGAAGACCAAACACACTAAACACACGTGGTGAATATTGACTGCAAAAATCATCTGATGAACTGAAGAAGCTCCTTGGATGAGAAGTGAAACTTCTTCAAGAAACTACAGTCCAGTTGCTGCTGATTCAACCCTTACTTGAAGACCTCATGTTATTTATGCCTGGTTCATTAAAAGGATTTAAAGATTTCTATGCTATAACAAATATTACTTGTAAATTAAACCTTGACAGCCTAAACACACAGATCCTAATGAGGTGTTTTCCACTTTTGACTGTCCACGCCCAACCATAAACGAACACAGTATTAAAGTGCCCTTTAAACTCTGATGCCGTGCCCTTTAACTGTAATTTGTCTTTAGGGAAATCACGAGGATCAAAGAAGGTAAATAAAAAATCCTTGATGTTACTTTGGATTTTAAATCTCATGAAAAAAAACCCTGCTAACCTGTTTACTTTCCAATCTGGAACATTTTCATAGGTAAACACTGATAACGTTGATTTTGACCCAACAACTTGCTAGTAAATACACATACTTTGTGGCTGCACACACACACACGCACACACACACACTCACACACATCCACACATAAAATATCAGTTAGCTTTGGGGAACTTGTGAGGGATTATCAACATCAAAGTCAATAGAAATGTCAGCCTGGCTATCTTTGGAAATGCCAGCAACCCTTTGCATATCCGTACCACACAACCAATACCACACACACACACACACACACACACACACTGACACACACACACCTGCCCCTAGCAGAGGAGGTGATTAAAGCTGCTCTGGCGAGTGTGGCTTTTGATCTCCAAACATACTGGAAAGCACTTAAAGGCAAAGCCCAGTTAAGTAGCAGAAACAGATGACATCACACCCAATCAGGGTCTCCCACAGCACCTCATGGCCCCTCCCTGCAGCGCTATCAACTAGATTAACAGGATTAAGCAAATACACCCAGCTCAGGTTGGCACTTGGGCTGAATGTATTAGTAATATTGAGGCATTTTCAGGTCATCTGAATGAGGTGCATGGACTATTAGGAGGTAGCACAGTCAGGAGTCTGAGTCCGGGCTACAGCAAGCACTTATGTTGAGTGTCTGAGTAACTCTAATGCCAAGAATACAAACCATACATACCCTAGATAGGTCTTTGGTATCACTTTTTAAAAAAAGCTCCCACTGTTGTTGATATTTCTGTCCGGTGGCAGTACCTCAGGATGGTGGCTGATGATTCATCTAGATCGCTATGAAATCCAGTCTAAGTATTTACGGTATCCAGACGATGACCCCTAAAGACCCCCTGACCTAAAATTTAGTGAGCACATTTACCCACACCCCTATACGTAACACACTGTTCCAAGTTCAGTTGTGATCGCTGAACTCATTAAAAGCAGCAATATTTCTGTGAGTCTGTGTTGTGTTTGAAGTCAGATGGGAATAAAAGCCCATAAAGCTTTCAGAGGAACAATAACACAGTCTGAAATGAATCCTTCAGACCTCATTGTATCCTCCCTCGTCACTACACCCTGAGAAGGAAGCTCTGTTGACCTCTAACCCCGACTCACTCATCTCCATCCACAGGCTGGTAACAGGAGACTGCAGAGCTTCTCAGTCTATCCACGGACCTGCGCCGCCCGGGGCTACCAGCCACAACACAACTCATCTCCCACGTCCCCTTGCCCTCTGGAAACCCCCACTGCCCTCCATCATCTCCCTGAGCCAATTAAACAACTAGAATGGATGACTTTGTTTTAGCTCAGCCCCAAACCACCACTCCACCCTGCCTTAGGTATCACAACACATGAAGTTCCTTTATGGAAACTTGAACTGCTCATCTTAATTAAAAAACTCAAATGCAAAAACTCACATACACACACACCAAAGACTTTATTTCAAAACTTACGAAATTACCTGATAACCTGTCTTGTTCAAAAGAAATATGGGTTGTAATTCATCTATTTTGTTAAATAGTAAATCTAAATCTATAAATCTTTTCACACCACACATAGGTAGGCCCACATTTGAACACGTGAATTTTCAACAAGTAGCATTACGTTCCTACAGAAACACAAATAAATGTATTCAATCCTGGAGTTATTTCTTTATATCAAAGTGATATTTACTCACAAATAAAATTCTGAGCTGCATGTGCATACATACATATGTATGTGCTTATGCATATTCATATGTGTTGGTATGTTTTTTTTGTTTGTACTCTTTTTTCTCTGTTTGAAAGGTGATTAAAAAAAGGAAAATAACTGCGCTGAAATTTGACATTTAGCATTTGAGCACTTTAATAATGTTTTTTCCCCCTTTTCAATAGTTGTGTAATAATAATGTCTAAATTTAGAGCTGCACTAGTCAGTATTTATGTTTTATTAAATCATGAACCCATATGTGAAAGAGATCACTCGTAGTGAGGAACACACAGAGAATTATCACCTTACTCTGTTTTCATGAACTCCACAATGAGTTTCAAGTCTTTCAGTGCTTTGTTTTGGTCGTACAGCCACAACTTGACTGTTTGGTTGAGTCTCCCTGCTCCCAACCTTGTTTTGCACCCTGCCTGCCCAGCACCAAAACAGCAGAGAGACAAAGTCTGCAACAAGCTGGTGAACATAGTGGAACAATTTTGCAGCTAAAGAGGTAAAAGGAGCATGAATATTGGACCTTGGCCAGAAACAATGAACGATAGTGTTGCTCTGTGTCTGCTGGATGTGTAAGTAGGATTTAAAATACAGCCTTAATTTTTTAGTGTTACATATTCTGTAAATGAAAAAATAAAATAAATATGTGTATCACAGTCACACATAGACACACTAAAACCACACAAAAAAACATTACCAGTAATTTACTGGTTGTGACCAAAATACAGTAATTTAACTGAACTGAATTTACCGTTTTCACACACCAACCAGGGCTGGAACTGTGTGGCTGCTGTGAGAGTTTCTGGAGAACATAATTGAATCCAGGAAGCTGGGAAACCCAAATCCTGCCAGCGTGGTTTACAGTTCAAGCTGCTTTGCCATGACACTGCATGCAGCGGTGGCCCAGCTCCTTGGTTAATTAAAATGGACTATGAGAAACTGCTTTACAGCAGTGGTCATGGCAGGTTCAAATACAGTCTAAATCATTCAAATCTCAGCTTCAGCATGTGTTTGCTATAAGGGCCAAGCAGGGAGTCTCAACAGCATTTAATGCTTTAAACAGAAGAAACACTGTAAAGATGGATATAATGTGCATAATGTATTTTCTGTGTTCAGCTACATCAAAAACAAAACTTTTCTAACATGCAATTTTGTCCACAATTTTCTACATGGACTGATATAGGTCCTTTGTGCATACCACTGCGTTATAGGCTGTGTAGATGAAAAGCACATTGCAGAATGAAAGGGAAATGTAATGTTCATTAACAGCAATGGGCGGAGCCAAAAACATGCTGACAATTTTGCGAGTTGTAGTTAAAAATATGTCTAAAAATGTGATGTTTGTCCTCGGGGTCGCATTAAAGGAAAAGTCATGGGTCACCAAGACAAAACGGAAAATGTAGGTTTGATGTTAATTCTGCAGGAAGGGCCAGTGAGGCATTAAAAAACAAGATTTACCCTCAGGTGACTTTGAACTTGTTGCTGTTATGTGAAAACCATTCATTTCCAAAACCTCGACTTTTCACAAGTTAAGAAAAGTGACCTTGTTTTCAGCTTTGTGACGACATATGTTTCAGCCAGTTCAGTTGGATTTTAAATGATTTATTCAGTTAAGCAGTAGGATAATTTTCTCAACCCACACTATAAAGGCACTCCTGAACATTTACATCTGTTACTTACATGCAATCTTTGGGATTTTGGATATCTTGTTATGATAGAGACAAACGTGTAAATGCAAGGTTGAAATGCACGTGGAACTAATTGTGGTTAGAATGCAATCAGACCTGCCAGACCAAATCTGGATGTGTCCTGACTCCCACTGTGATCAGATCTCAGCCAGGCGATGATGGAATCCATGCAGCCTGACCTCTAGTAGAGGTCTTGTCAAAGGGATCATCGTGGTGTTAGAGGAAAGGCCAAAGGGTTACCAGAATAATCAGGTATATGGTATTATGAAGAAATGCAAAAGTATAATTACAATAAACATTGTGCAAATGTGGTTTGCAGGAACTTAAATCGTGGGAAGGCTGGAAGAAATCACCTTTCAAACCTTGGCCTGGCCAGAACGCTGGAAAATGTTATGACTGCTTACCCAGTGGGTGTTTCCAAAGTAACCAATGGGCATTTTTGAGGTATTATTGTGCATGGTGTTCAGGTCATCTACTCATGAATCAGGAAGAACGCCGCAGCCACAGTTTAAAGCTATACACTTTAAACTGACTGGAAAGACCTGGAAAGATCTCCTGACCCTCAGGGCAGAAAAATATCAAATGAGCAGGCTCATTTTACAACTGGATAATGAGAGGAAATAGTGCTGGCACAGTTTGATTCAGACTTCCTTCTCTTTATAAATGGTCTAATCTAGATATATGGGTAATGGGCTGGCTGAGTGAGTGCAGAGGTTTGGGCTGTGGTATTGTGCCAGTGGCCCAGGTCTCAGGTTTCAGCAGGAGATGGATGAATAAGTTTCCTGTCATTGTGAGTGTCCAGAGCCTCAGGGCCTGTGCTCCAAACACACACAACACTCATCCATTCATGAGAAGTCGAACAACAACAAAGACGGGATAGGACACCCCCACACCCAATGCAGGGTGCTCATATACCAGCACAATGCAACAAAAACCAACAACTTAGAGCCAACTCAGTTTGACTCTAAGTAAATTTGTAACTTCCTAAACTCTTGATTTCCCCCTTAATTTCCTAATACAGTTTCTTTACATTTACTCTCTATGTGAGAATATTCTGGGCAACATCTGTTCAAACACTTGATTGAAGCTATGATTAAATCAAATTTAATTCACAATACTTTATGTGTGCATCAAGAGGCAATCTGAGGCAAGCAATTCTTTCTTTTTATTGCTTTTTGTTGATTGGGATTTTTAATCAGCACAATGAGAAAATATATTTAATTAACCAGGAAATTGGCCAGAAAAGATGGTAAACACTCCCATTTCACTCATTCAGTATGGGGACTTTGCACCACAGCTTGTATTGCACAATGTTTATCAGGCCTAAAAGTATTTTACTATATTGGAAGAGAACTATAAACACTGATGGATCTGCACTGATGTTCACTGCCATCATATTTCATTTGTTTACCTATAACATCTGCTAGTTGAACAAAAGCAAGATCATGTTTTTAATTTACACAATGTCGAGCACTTGGCCAGGGTGACGTGAAGATTATGGTCTTGGTTAAATAAATAAAAATAAAAAAAGTCAACTTTGACTTGACAGGAGAGGACATGCTTACTTTTTCAACACAGCATTTAACCCAGAATATTTTTTATATTCCACAACCTCTTCTGAAGGGGTGTCAGATAAAATACACTTTTCTAAAAGACAAATATAATACACTTCGTGTTTCCAAAGACTCGACACTCACAGGAGGTAGACCCTTAATGTAAGGACTAAACGAGGATTCTGGTAAGAAATACAGATTGTGGTAAAGCTCTCAGTTATCCGTCCATTATTGTTACTGCAAACTGTTCCATCCATAATGGCAAACCCCAACACCTTCAAAACATGTGTTTTAGGTTTTCAGATTATTGTCCTCACTGCCAGACTGACTCTCTAGAAGGAATGACAGATCTAATTTGGTGAAATCTTTATAGCTACATCCATAGTCTGTGTGTTTATTTCTCTTGCTATGATGTCTTTGTATTTGTGGCTCCTGTGTTTTGTTGCTGAGATATGTTGAGGAAGGGCCTCATACGGAGGTTGTTAGAGGATGCAGGATTTGTTGGAGGACAAGTACAGTGTGATACAGTCTGGAATCTATTTGCATGTTTTCCTCAACACTGTATAGGATGTCAAGACCAGCCAGGCGGTCAGACAGGTCAATCGAACAGTCAGATCTCTGCACAGAAAAGAAAGATTAAACATTTCGAATTTGATAGAAGCTCGATTACTTTGTGAGAAATCTTTCATTTCACTTTTATCCTACAAACAGTCAAAGGATAGACAGAGACTGTGGTCCTGGTTAGTTAAGTAATAAGCCCACCCACACAGGCCGGTATCTTAATTTCAACTCTAACCACCACTAACACCATAAAAGTTCAGTGGTGACAAGTCTCACACACAGAGCACAACATCCAATCAGCGAGGAGGACGGTCGAGAGAGGGAGGTGCAGCAGGTCAGAGGGCTGCTCTTGGACAACAGGTACAAAGAGCAGATGATGAGAAGACCAGGACAGACACTGCTCACTCAGTGGGGACCACCAGAAGCATCCCAGTGGGACTCCCTTAGGTGGCCACGCATCTAATGAGAGTTTAAGTCACAAAGCAGCCAAAACCTAAAGACGTCTGCCTGCACACACTAAAGACAGGACCAGGACATTCACATCTAATGCCAGAGACCATCTATGAACAGAGACAGGAGTTAACATCTCCTCTGATTTACGACTGCTTGTTATCACATGACCTCAAGCCGCTCTCGTTCCCAGGTCGTCAAACACAGACATTTTGTCATGCCCCTGGTCTTTCTAACACATTAACATTGTGAAACAGTTACAGTTTAGTTTAGGAACTAAAACTACGTGGTTAGGTTTAAGAAAAGATCATGGTTTGGGTTCAAACAAGTACATTTACATATGTGATAGAAGTTAAGTGCGTTTGCTAAATTAACTTCACGTAGTTTAGATTGGAGAATGTGTTGGAAAGTCGCCATAACTAACAAAGCTGGATTACCAACCAGGCAGAGCTGACAACTGGCCCCAGAAACGCAGCGAAGCATTATATATATATATATATATATATATATATATATAGTTATGAGGCAATGGGTTTTGGAAGCATAGGTTCAATAGGGGGCCACATACATTTGCCTTTATTACCCCTGGCAGGTGAATCTGGCCCCGATTTCTAAAAAGAAATGTTGGAATATAATTTCAAATGTATTCCTTGTAGTTCAAATCCAGTTTACCAAGTGTGACACTTACTGTTGTCCCTGCACTCGCTCATGTAGATTTTGGTGATAGACCCAAACTTCATCTAGCCAGTGAAACCACTTCCTACAAGGGCTTTGGCTCATTTACTCTGTTTCTACTCCAGTGCCTTAGACCGTCTCAAAGGGCTCCGTCTGAATTGAGAAAACGCCTCAATATTATCTAAGAAATGCGCCCACAACATAATAGATCTGGTGCAAATGAACATAGCATACAGACAAAGAAAAACTGAGGGATTAAATATTTGGACTGAAAAAAGGAGACGTCACATGGAAAAAAGGATGGAGGTAGAGGGCTGAAAAATGTAGAGCTCCTTGCCCGTGCTGCAGGGCTGCAGGTCTGGTGTGAAGCCAGCCTGGCTCAATCTGTGTTTTTCTCTCTCCTCTCGACGGGCTGTGGCAGGGTTTCTCCTCACCAGAGGTAATGATGGCCTCATTTTTGGCCGAGATTTGGAAGGAACAGGAAATTCTATGGCTGTCCTCTGAGAGGTGGTTATATTACTGAGACGCCACTAATAAAGGCTGGTGCCGGCCTGGGATTCCACATCTCGCTCTCTCCCTCTCTTTTCTTCCCCTCTGAAGTCTCTCTCTCCGGCTCTCCCTTTATTTCTCCCCCTTCTCTCAGAGAACGGCTGCAGTATTTGGGGCTCATCAGAAAGCACATCCATCTCCAATAGAGAAGAGACAACAAAATAAATAGGTCTTTGTCTGTTTGCTGAAAGTCACTGACTGCTACTTGTGCTATGATTCGACCCCCCTTGACAGCTGTTCTGTATAAATCACAACAGTCACACTGCAGATTGTTCACTTCCCAAGCCTGTGATGAAGCTGCCAGAGTTTCCTGCTCAGGCTTCACACAGTGTTAATACCCACACAATCCATCTCCCTCCATCCAAGTTCTTCCTGCTCAGCCAAAAATGATATCTGAGAGATAAAGCTTTTTGAAGGAGGCAGGCTTTGCCCTCGTTTAATCTCAGGCTGGTGCACAAGGTGGTGTTGAATCGGAGTCTGCAGAGATGCTATAGAGCATCTGCATCACAAATGAAGTGTCAGTATCTATCAATATTATTGGGGTCTATTAGATAACTGACTGCACGCGTTATCTCTGACTAGTATGATTAAAAATTTAATTAAAAAAAACAACAACCCTATATCCATTTTCTAGCTTTTTTTTTCTGGAGCTTTCAACTCAATGAAGTTTCATGCCCAATATCTAAATGCAGCACTACATCAAAAGCAAGCTGGAGATATCTGACAAAATATTACTGAAATATGATTGAAAGATACAGTGTATGTAGTAGGGCTGCAACTATAATTTTTAATGATCAGTTTTTAATTAACCAATTAATTACTGCCTTAAAATGTCCACAAATGGTAAAAAATGCTTATCACTAGTTCAATGTGATGATGCCAAATTGTTTGTTTTGCTAATGGTCCATAACCCAAATATTCTCATTTTTCAAAGACATAAAAGCAGACAAAAGTAGTCAGTCCTCTCATTTCAATCACCAATCCTCTCACTTGAGAGGCTGGTTTCCCAGAGAATGGTGGGTATTGTGCTTCATTAATAATGATTAAACCCATTAATCAAGAACCTGAATAGCTGTCAATTCATTTTCTGACAATTTACTAAGGAATAAAATTACTACTTCAGCAACTATATGCACTAAATAATCATTTGTTCTCAAACGTGACTGTGTAAGTCTGGCTCTAGTCTGTTTTAAAACCCTATGTGAAGAGAATCAGCTCAGTTTATTACGTTAGAAGAACCCTTCACTTGCTGGCTTGTAATGCCCTCTAGAAAGGATACAAACACATTTTGTAGTGTAAAGTTATTACGCTGCTTTGGAAACTCACTAACTGATAACTGACTTAGAACCCACTCATCTTTCCTGCTTTTCCATAAAATGCAACAGTGTTCATGGAAGTCATGCTGAAGAGCAAGGAAAATAATTTTGGAAGGTCCCATCCCGATCAGTATGAAAGTTAATGACGCCATTAAGACTGAATGGAACAACATGTATGACCTCAAAACATGAACAAAAACAATCAGTTGACAGTTTTATAAAAAATGTCCATCAACAGAATCATAAAGGACATCATATCGTCACAATTGCACTCACACATATCCACTCAGATGAGCAGAGAACACAGAAACAGGAGCTTATGAAAATGACCTGTCCACTGGCGTCTGGGGTTGGCACACATCGCAGTACCCAGCTTTTATCTCTTAAAACCTTCCTCCCACTATTTTCTAGGCCCTGTCCCTTTATGAAGACACAGTGTGCTGTTGGGCAGTTAAATATGCCAGTTACTGTGAAACATGATAGAAGAAAAACAAGTTTAACCATACAAGGCCTTGTCAACCCATGGAGCAGCATGCATCACATTTACTAAGGCATGACAAGACCTGAACAACATGGTTTCGGGGATGGTTAACTGGCCACAGAGACAATGTTGTAAAGCAAAATGTTAACATGGAACCACTGGACACTACTCGTGCTAACTGCTGCCAGATACATCACACACTGTTTGTGCCTGTATTTCTGTGCGTCTGGTAGTCTCTGCTGTTGCCTGTACGTACATTCCCTAGGTATCGCGCTATGCTCTTACTTTGCCACTCCTTGTCTGCAGAGGTGCAAACTATCAGCATCTCTCCCTGTTTGCTGTGTCCTGCCCTGCTGCTCCTCACTCACTGATTATCCACTTGTGAATTTAAAGCCTGATGAAGTGCTTTTGACATCTAGACGGAAAGAAAAGACAAGAAAAACTCAACATCAGAGCAATGAGTCTTGATATATCAACTGATCGTGTTGTCCAATCTGCTTGTATGAGCTTGTAAGCTGTCTCTGCAGTCTTCTGTTTGGGTGTTGATAAGAGCTGGAGGAACCGAACCCTAACGTTAAAACTGATCCAAAGTTCTGAATACTACTGGTACCACACAGCTTCAGAGAGAACTGTGGATTCTCAGTGAAATCAGCAGTACTACAGACCTTTCTCACATTACAGAGAGGCATTTACTTCAATGAAAATATGGAAAATAATGCTTAGAGCGTTGAGGGTGAGGGCAACTCTCTACAGTAAATGTTCAAATGAATAAATAAATAAATGATCCATTCCTGCTGTCTATGTGTCTGAATTTGGGTTCTCAGTCAGGTCAGAGTTGCACATCCAGAAATACTAGGCACTGTTACTGTTTCCCCACTGGAAAGTTCTCTGTACTGTATTGAAGATGCTTTGACCTCCTTTACAAAAACACTAGTTAGGCTCCAACACATTGTAAAGATACTGGAAAACAAATCTGTGACTGGAAGGTTGTTGGTTCAAATCGCTGCTGCTGACAGCTGAGAAAACTGGGGATGGGAGTAACAGACTCCTTTCCACACTGTATACAACTGCTGCCAATGCACTGACTAAACTACAAGCTCCAGGTGTTGAGATGTGTTGATCAACTGTTTGAATGTAATGGAGAGTATTGGTAATAATAAAACAAAAAAGTACAACCTTAATGAAATAATACATTCCAAAAAAAATGACATAAGAAAAGGCAACATGTTTTCACTCAAATACAACTCTGTCGGCTCCTTCAGTGGCCCTACACTTTAAACCATGATGCATTACATATCCCTCTAGCATGTGCAGGGCTATGTGGTCAAGTTAGCAAAAATACATACACAATGTCCAGTAAGCAATGAGCAATTAGACTTTGAAAATAAAGCTTGCTGAGAACAATGATAACATGTGGTTAACATTGTGGAATACACTGCTTGGTTAGGTTTAGGAAATGATTGTAATGGGGTGTGGTAGGACGCACTTGGATACCAGAGATGGTCGGTAAAGACTTTTCTTTGTAGAATACAATTCTAACTGGTAAATACACAACAAACTTTCAGAATGACAGGTAAACAACACAGAGACGTAGCAGCAGGTGGGTATTACCAACTCACAAAGTGATGGGGAAGGCAACATGGAGAGAGTCTCTGAGCCAACAGGAAACTGCAGGCGAGTAGACTGAGATGGACTCACCCTGCAGGGTCGTCACAGAGGTTGGCCAAACTGCCACAGAGACAGGCAGACAAAAACCAGGAACACAGAGTCAGAGCAGGAACAGAAGGCTGAGGTGAGTTCTGGGATATGATTTGGCAGGTTGATCAGAAGTGGGCAGGAAAAGAGGATACATCTGAGGGAGCTGCAGGAAAGTCTTGCAGGGCACGAGGAGCACGAGGAGCATGAGTCTGGCCATGGCTGAGTGAACTGGAGAGGCTTGTATAGTGGGTTGATTGATGATTGGCTGCAGCTGTGAGCACAGGTGAGCTAATGAGATGGGAGTGGCTGACAGGTGAGGTGAGGCAGAGGCGGGGTGAATGGAAAAGGACTGGATGGTGAATGTGAACTGTGACAAAGATGGTTTGAGTTGAAATAAGTATGTTAGTTATGTATATTTAAGTTTTATAACTTCACCTAGGTACACAAGTTAAAAAAAAGTCAGTATGCACTTTTTCAGTCTCCTAGGTGAAAGTCCTACGTTTGACCTATCCAGCCACCTCCTCCTTATGCGGGCTTATCTTGCTCTTTATACTACAACACCTGGCATCGACAGCACATCATTATGCTAGAGAGGCGCCTCCAGGAAGGATGCAAGACGGGTACCTAGAGCATCATGGTTTGAAGCGTAGGGCCACTGACCAAGCTGCCATATTTGATGCATTGGGAGTGAGAATGGACTGCAATAAGCCAATTAAAAATATCACAGTATATGAATTTCTCAATAAATGGCACACTACTGTATATTCATACTGTCTAGAGCAGCATTTTATTCTGTTTTTTGGTCATAATCATGAACAGTTGCTCACATAAAAGATTAAACACGAAGGTTGATGCAGACGTGAACCGACTGCTGTGAGATCGCATGTATGATCCCACACTCCATTTTGGGTATGGAGCATTGTTATGGAATGAGTCATTTAGCAAGGTCTAACCCCCGCCAACATGGTTCTCATTACCCTCGCCATAGCCTTGAGTGTGCTGGCATAAGCCCCCCCTGCTCCTCCCCTTTGGCAGCACACACACACACACACACACACACACACAACAGAGAGCGCTGCAGTGTGGATATTTATACCCAGGTCTGTGTTTCCCATTAGGACGGCTCTGCCTCTGTCTCTGCTCCACCACACAGAGCTCACTGGAGAAAATGGAACTCTGGGTTCAATCACCTCATAGACAGTTCCCTGCAGTCCCAGCACTTGTTATGAAGCACTGATGAGGGAAATCCTCAACAACATTAATGCAATAACAGAATCTTGTGTGGTGCAAAAGATAAAAGACTGTTGGCACCTTATTTCATACCTACTGTATATAGCTTAGTTATGTGTATTACCAATGACGCAATGGCAGATAAAGAAGAAGGGTAATCATAAAACAAACTCCTGTCAGTTGCATAAGTTGCATATATTTACTGTATTTGAGATGATTACATGTAACTGGCTGAAATATCTCTGAAATACTGTATGTAACAAAGAAAGCAAACTGAACTTATTGTTTGATTTTTCTAACACAGACAAAATAGCTCTGTATAGGAAAGGTTACTTCTGACGGGGAAACATTTAGATTTTAAGGTGAAAGATTGTTTTAATATAAAATAAAATAGATAATAATTAGTATTACATTTTTACAGAAATTTAGATTAGCTCTGCTCTGTGATTGGTGGCCCATCCATAACTTTTTCGATGGCCTTGCTAATACAACTAATGGAAGCTACATTCATCGTTATAATGAGCTGTAATGCCTTTGCTGTACGTCGTTCACCTTCTCACTCCTGTCAGTCCCTGTCATCTAACTCCCTCTGAAAGTACTTATTATAAAAAAGAAAAAAACATTCTGATTGATATTTAATCTCACGATCACATGTTACATGAGGCAGGGTTCTTTCAGAGCTATTGTTTCTGACCTAAACAGTGGCAGCAACTGCTATACTGAGGAAAGTGGACATATGAAGAAGCTCCTCTGTTTTGAATAAAGGCCATGGCTACAATTATAGATATGCACTGATGTTCACCACATAGTTTTGTACAATGAACAATCATATGCTTAAATTTCCACTTTGTTCTCATTTTTTGCTTTTTTTGTGGGACATTTAGGGGGAAAAGTGGTGCCCACTGTCCATTTGCCTTTGATCAGGAAAATCATAAAATCACAAAATGTATTTACATTTTTAAAAAAAATAAAAAATCTGTGATGTAGTGAATATGACAAATGTTTGATATCTAACTCTGGAGGGTATTTTAAACTGAACTCTGCTCCAAAAACAACCCAAATAACCTTAACCCCAAGGATATGTTTACAGGGTTTCATCCCTCACGACATCCTGGTTACTGCGAACCCATAAAGTCTTTATGAAACCACTAAGATATGAGCACCAGTTGATTTGAACCAGTAAAAGCATGTGGCTCTTCTGTTCATCACAGTGACAGTTTTCCTCTCCCCTTGAAGCTCTTACTTAGCTTTACCATTCGGGCCTTTCTTCCCCTCGTGGCTCTTATCTGTGGCTCTTTAAGAGACAGTCAAGGTTGAAAACAGACGGCTTCCATTAGGGAATTTCATGCTTGCATAGTTTCATTCACCTCAGCCTGAGACACGGAAAGAACAGGCGCACAAAAATTGAATTTGATAGGTTTCCTCTCTTCAACTTTCTTCCTTTTCTTTCCTCTGGGGAGCAGTTAAGGTGCTGTGACACTCAGCATCGAACAACTGCAGACAGAATGAAACCCGGCTCTTTGACTTTATCTCTCATGTACTTGTATATGTGGCTGATCTGCATCTTTCTGTGTTTTTAAGGGTAATGTGTACATTTGTAAAGCATTTGTATTTATTTTGCAGAACGAGTGGACAGAGTGGAAATTCAATCAAAAAAAGAATGAGAGAACCTTTCCTGTACCACAATGCTGCAAGCGCTCTTTGTGGCTAAATTGGAGCCACTTTATCAATAAGGAATGTCAGAAGATGGATGTTTATGGAAGATTTGAGTTAGCTAGAAATATAGAGGTTTTATGGACCAAACGCAATTCAAGATAACCTCAATGAGTTGTTTGCATGCACTGGGTTAAACTTTATTTAACTGAAGCCCATGAAAGGTAAGATCCTCTACCTCTGTTTCATAAAGAATCTACCTACAGGTCTGGATTGGAGCACTGGATGCAGCTCAGCAAGGAAGCTCCTTGTTTGACAACAGGAGGAAACCTTGATGGGACATGCGTGTAAATTAAAACTAAAAAAAAAACCCCCAAATGCATAAAAAGACTGCAAATTCTAAACTATAGACAGTACATACACAAAATACATACCATGCCACATCGCATACTGACTTTGCATCCAAGCTGAAGTGACCCCTCACAGAACTACAACTGCAACTACAAAGCACAACAATAATGAATCTTTGGCAGAAAAAAAACATTAACAGGATTAACAGTTAATTTAATTTAATTTATTTTAATTTTAATTTTAAATCACTGCATGATGATTTCCATTACCATATTACTGAAATCAACTAAAACCACTGGCTGCCTGGAAAATAGAAAGTCAGTTTAAAAACCGATGTGTCAGCAATGTTAAATATAGACAAGTAGTAATTAAGGGACTAAAACATGCAAACCACCAGTATGGTTTGTTAATCTGTGCACTACACTTTCAGAGGGGTTCAGATTCACACTGAGCTGTTTCTTATTCATATATCAACATAGGTAGTAATGAAGGGATTGAAATCGAAGAGGAAGTGAAGGGTTAAGGTGATATCAGTGTCAACTCTGTGCACTAAGTACAGAGCTGGATGTGGTTAGCCCATCTTAGCCGAGACTGGAAGCAGGAGGCATGGCTCTGTGCAAAGTTCAAATAGAAGTCTGTTAACACATCTACAGCTCATTAATTAACACAGTGTCTCTCATTTGTTTAATTGGCACAGAAGCAGACGTAATAACAACAATTTGTGGTTTTTAAGAGGAGTTACGTGCTGGAACTGCTTCTTGACAAACAACAGCTATGCACAGTGAGTGTATAGAGCTCCACAGAGTCACACAGGCATCGTCAGGTCTGGTACCATTGCGACAGATAGAGACCTATACTGGTGCACAGAAGCACTGACCAGATGGATGAACTGTTAAGTGAAAAGAACAGAATTCAGTTTGTGTACAGATTCAACAATTTCAATTGTTGTTAATTATTGAGCTTTAGAAATTGGTAGGTTATGTTTTCATTTTGGACAGATCCAAGTGAGCCAGGCCAACCACGTCCTGCAAGTTTGATCACCTCTCCCATTGTGTACTGTCTTAAACTATATAGGCAGTTTAATCAGTATCCCATTTTATCTGAGCGGGGTCATATTTCTCCCACAGAAATAACAAATGCTGCTTTAAATAAACTACACTTGGCGACTGTAAGAAGAGTCTTAGATCTGAAGAGGTGCAGTGGCTTCAGACATGACAGCAGCACAGTAATTGAAATTTTCATGAACTGTGGATTCGACTCGTGGTTTCATGTCGACTGAAGAAGAAAGCAACTGAGAGAGTGAGTAGATTGGGCAGATGTGGTGAGTGCAGATATGGGTGGGAGCTGTGAAAGATAATCATACAACCCCCCCCCCCCTCCATCTCCCAAGACACAGTGCCCCTGTGATTGACACTGTGTTTGGAGCTGCTCTCCTCTCTGTCTCTCAAGAGAAAAGCTGAACAGTGTGATCTTTGATAACACCGTCACACACTATCACAAACCTTCATTATGATTTGCGCTAAAGAATTGACAACAACTCCTCGGGGAGAAATGCAGGGCCTCTCTCTGCTCTCACTATGTTGTAATCTCCACACTGGCATTAGAAATAAGGCCATATTTAGGTTTAGGGATTCAGCAGACCTCATCTAAATTGTAATGCAAATGATATGTGAGCACATGCATGTAACCGTGGTCTGTCAGTGCATGGAACCAACAGCTGAATGAAGGAAAAAGAGATAAAAAGGGAACAAGTGAAAGGCAGTGATCTGACTTGCGCAGCATAGGCAGTGACATTCGTGGGTGTATGAGTGAGAGACAGCTTAAGAAGTATATAAAACAACACATCAGTCATCCACAGGTGGAGACAGGCAGGTGGAGTTCACAGTGTCAGCCAGCATGGTGCCAGCTCATTTGGCGAGATGCTGCTGCTGCAGTGAGAGAAGAGCTGCAGAAACACACTGCTGACCCAGAGGCAGTTAGACATTCAACAATGAGGAGCAAAATAGAAATCTTTGGGAGAAAGAGAACAGTGGAGGTCCATTTTCCCGAGGCCTTGTGGTTCTTATTTACAGCATATTCCGCTGACTGCCAAGAGTACCCACATTGTATTCAAAAATTCTGTTTCATATACAAATAGGTTGTGTGGTAAAAAAAAACCCCAACTTACTGTCAGGGACTACACTGGCTATTTGCAGTAATGAGAACTAAAAAAATCCCAAGTTGTATCCCATATACTACTAATTATGTGTATTTTACATTATTGTTGAACTTTTTCCAAAGGGAATTTTTAGTGTTAGTGGTAGAAAATGCATTAATGTAAGTGCATTTACTCAAGCGCTGTACCGAAGTATAATTCCAACATACTCGTCCTTCACTAGTATCTCTCCATTTGATGCTACTTTATATTTCTTCTTCCACCCACCTGAGAAATTTCTGATTGGTCACCAACCAAACAGTGTAAAACTTAACCCATGAGACCAGACCCATTTCATAACTTTCTGGAAAATTATGGGGGATATACCACAGACCAATATTTATTTATATATTTATTTTATATTTATATTTTATACAATATTTTTGTTCATTATATTTATATTTTTTGTTTTATATTAATTTGTTCAAGAAATATGGTCAGAGGTTAAATGTAATACAGGGCACATTATTAAAGCATTGGAACTGTTAAACGAGTTGAAGATTACCTTTAATATCAAAAACATTTCATGTCATGTCACACCACCGTCACACCAGGATGTTTAGTATATGTCGCTTAGGGACTTCATGAGTTAAGGTCAAGCATAAAGCTGTAGAAGGAAGAGTTCAGGGCATTCAAAGTGTTTGCTACATCTGTGTCACCATGGGTTCTTATGGGTTAAAAGTGATATAGTATTTAAATAATAATAACATTTGTATTTCACTTATTCATTTAACTGTTCAATTACATAGTTTTGTAAATATGATCCCTCTACATTATGGTCTAAATGTTGTTTCAAAGCCTTTTATATACTGGCAGGTATGAAATTCTGATATTCTGAAGAATGCTTTTCAATGCAATTTGCACAGTCATGCTACAATAACACAGCTCTTGATGATAACAGCAGACATTATGATCAGTGAGATGGATTATCTCACTTAGAAAGTTGATTTTCATGTTGCATTTAAATAAACTGAAATCAATAGCTGCAAGGATGGAAGGAAAAATACTATGGAAATGCTTTGGAAAGCAGTCAGCAGTGATGGAAGAGTGTTTGTTATTTGCAGTAAATGGGTGTCATTGCATCTTGGCAATACAATGCAATAGGCGTTGCTTTTGGCCCGTGGCCCACCATTAAGTTTCAGGTTTGATCCTTCAAGGGAAAATGTTTTGGAACCCCTGATTTATGGCAAAGCTGAAAATGAAATATGGCAGAGTTAAGCAAGGTTGTTTGTGTTTGTTTGAATTCCACGCTTAGTTTCTTGTGAAGATGATTTTCAAAACCTCCATCATTCCTGGCTGAACAAGGCAACGACAGACACGGCAATCTGAGCACACAGAGGCAGGCTCAAACAGGGACTTGTGGGAAATGACAAGATTTTTTTCCCTTGTAGCTTTGTATGTGTCTAGTGGCTGAGGAGATTCAGGTAAAAACAGAAACATGTGGCAGCAGTAGAGCACTTCTTGCTGAGAATAGCAATGCTTTCCAATATGGCCTAGGGGAGGAAAAACTTGCCAAACTGGTACTCTAGCATCTAAAGGGCTATTTAAGCTGGACGGTGACGCAACCAATTAGTTTAACATTCTTCATAAAGTGCAGCCTAAGGTGGTGCTCAACAGAGCAGTCTGAAGACTACAGGCAGGTCAAAAAAGGCCCCACAGCAAGAGCACAGCAACGAGCAGGAGCCACCAAGGTAGAAACATACCAGGACACGAGTGAAGTCAGCTTGTGGTTTTCTGTGATCTCTGCGACTTCTGCACTGGTCTGCAACTGAGCCCTCAACCAGGCCTCGACCCACAACTTCACCCCGCAACCAACTGAACCCGAAAATCTCAACCTGACCCCAGACCCAAAGCTATATTTTGTCTTTATTTTATCCATTATTGACTACTTGAGACATGCATGGACACAGATGATTAGCTCAGTCATTTAGGAGAGAGGAGGAGAGAAACTTCTAATTATTTTTTAGAATTATACAAAATCAAACCAACCAACCAACAGCTTGATGCTTTATGCAACAAAACAGCCCAAACCCAAACTTTGGTGGAACCTGTTGGCTGTGGGTTGCATAGTAGAACTCTAACGACACTGCAAAGAAGTTTCTATCTGGGTTTAAGTATGTTGCTGTCTTGTTGGGGCTTTTTTGCACTATAGTGATTTCCTAATTGCCTCCTAATTCCCAACTGAGGGAGAAAATGTTATTTCCTTAATGTGCTTAACTTTTCCACCATATTAACAATTGACTTGACTTGATTTTACTTCTACATGTGTATCACTTAGACACTCTCGACTATGTACCACGTCATTATCTTGGTACATAACATAATGACTTGTGATGTGGATAAGGACTTGCCTGTTTTGTTGTGCTGAAGAATGCGGCAAATGAAACAACTGATTCAGCTCAGACTTACAAGAAACACATTCAAACAAAGAATGGTCAAAATCAGAGCGGGAGATGCAGAGATATTGGACCTTTCAATCCCTACTCAGGTCAAGCTTGAAAAATATTGGATTCTACACTTCCCATAATGCAACTTGATAGCGTCTGAGAGTGAACCAAAACAGTAAAGTTGGCGGTCAAACAGCTAAACAATGAGCTGAAACTGACTAGAAAGCTCCATAAAGCTGAGGGGAGCTGCAGATCCAGGTGATAACTCTCTTTAGGTTCATCAGTATGAGCAAGCTCTTGCATACTCACATTGGCATTTGATGCACTGTAATAAAAATATTAATGATGGCCACTTTAACATGTATCTGTGTAGACAAGCAGACATTGCCTTTCTTCTCTTAATGCTTGAGGAAATTGTCTTAGGTCTAAAACTTATTTTATGTATCACTGAGTC
This sequence comes from Holacanthus passer, assembly GCA_025331565.1. Lineage (NCBI taxonomy): Eukaryota > Metazoa > Chordata > Actinopteri > Pomacanthidae > Holacanthus > Holacanthus passer. Next base: position 337,142 of record JAFREQ010000214.1, on the reverse strand, counting down.
CAAAAATCTGATTTATTAAAAAAAACAACAACAAATCTGTCACTTGGGTGAGATCATTTCACGAGTTCCAATTTCAAATCAACTTCAAGAATGTCCTAGAAGACCAATTTTCTTGATACAAGTGAAGTGACTGGCTGTTTGTCTTGGCTTAACGTACTGGCATTCAGTTTTGGACAATTCCTCATTTCATTTTTCTTTCTTATTATATTTTATATCAATCCAGTGACATAAAATACAATAAGTGCACTTGGAAGAAGCAGTATTACCTCTGCCCACTGGCAGAAATCTGTCTTGCTTTAACAAAAATAGGTCTTGAAGACTGAATCTGAGACCAAATAACGTGTTAAGATGGATGTGTTTTGCAGCATAAAATGGGAAAAGAAAGTCTACTGTTGGAGAAATGTTTGTCTTTCGGCAACAGGAGCCAGAACACCATGGCTGCTCGATTTTATCTTCAGCTGCCCCAAAAGCATGACATATGTAAAACAATACGTTCATATCCAGTACATACAGCGGAACCAGATGTGAGCATTAAAAAAAGCTCCTGAGCGGAGCAGGAGTGTGAACCTCTGACCCTGCCACGCTGTCAGCTGTAATGAACGTGACACTGTGGAAAAATCTGCAATGCAACTGGTGACTTCTTCCAGTGTTGTCCATGTTTTCTATCTTCTGTCTCACATGCTCTCTCTCGCTACTGATGCTACAAAGTCCATGTGGGAGATGAAATTCCCAAGAAGCCCTTTGCAGATGCCATACAATAAAGCTCATGGTAAGCCTGTAATATATACTAAGGTAGTGACTGACTCACCATGAGAAACACACTGACTATTCACTATTACTGTGTCAGAAATATGTTCCAGTTTCTAACAAAGAGGGCCAGTCTTCACAGTTGTCATATGCATACGACAATCCATGTCAGAACTCAAAGGGCCGTGCGGTGGTGGATTTAAAAGCCGTGTAACCGATAAAAGGGGAAGCAGCGTGGTGTGAGGAGCAGCCTGGAACAATGACTGCGGCAGCTGACCCATGAACACGGCTGCTGCATGAGGGTCAAAAGCTTTTTTAAGAGCTGTAGTTATTAGTGCGACGACACACAAGGTCTCATAGGGATTAGGCTGCATTCCACAGATGCAAGCGATGAGTTAGAAAACTGTATGATTCAGAGCCCACAGAGAAGGTACAAGAAGAAAAGCTACTACTCCTTCTTTTTAAGCCTTTTCCTCACAATACATTTCACATTCCTTTTAGTTTGGTTGCTTTCTTTTTCCCAGAATCAGCTGAGAAATTTCAAAAAATCAGTTTCATGTCTGTGTGTTCAATACAAGGATGCTGTAGCTCTGGGATGTGTCACTTAGCACAAATACTGGGAGCATGGAGAAACTGCTCGATGATGGTGGAAAGTAACTACTTACGTTTACTCAAATACTGGACTCTAAGGTAGAACTATGAGAAACTTGTACTAGTGTTTTCAATTATTGCTAGTTTAGACTTAACTTCAGAAGGAAAAATATTTTATATTGTATTTTCTTTACTCTGTTAAAGCATCAGTAATAGTTATTAGTAGTTATGTTAAGCATGACACAAAACGACTCTAAAAGGGCCCATTCTGCATAATGACTACATTAACTTTTGATAATACATTTAGATGCTAATACTCTTTTACTTCACAAAAACCTGCAGGACTTTTTTCAAGTAGACTAGTTTCTACTTTAATGTGAAAGGTTTAAATAGTTCTGACAGAGCTGCTAGCCTAGTTCAACAAACACTAAAAAAAAAAAAACCTTAGAGACTCTAAAGCTAAAAGTTTCTTCCTGCCTATAGTTGTGAAATTGATATAGAGAGCCAAAGTGAAACCAGAACTTCCAGGTTCTGTTCCAGAAGTAAGAAAACCTGCTGACATTTTGAACTAAAAAAACATCCAGCCTTGGAAGAGAGCCTTTCTCAAAGGTATGTTGTGTGTCTTGTTTCATACGTTTAGATAAGGATGGTAATTTAACAAACATTTCCCATAAGGCCTTCACTGCTGCAGGTTAAACGCCACAGCTCGACATGAGAGACAGAACATGAGTGAGTCGAGGGGTCGCAGTTAGCTCCAACATGTTTGTAATGACAGCAGGTAAAAGGACTGAACACTGTAGACAGCCCATATTGCACATGAAAAAGAAGAATGACTTAAGTATATGGATGAAACCAAGTCAGAGTACCAACGCTGCAACGCTTGTAGTTTTTAACAGGAGCTGTGTTTTTTTCTGTGCTCACAAAGTAATCTTTTAAAATCACCAAGGTCTCAATGCTCATATACCATCTACTGTAGTGGATGCTCATGTGTCTTAGAATGTGGAAATCCAAGGAACACACTTCCTTTTTTCCCTCAGAAAGACAGATGAAAGAAATGCTGAATGAGAGATTGCACTGTGTTACAAAAGCTCATCGAACAGAGGCCGGACGTGACGTCAGGGCTTCAGCTCTCTACTAACGTTTGCTTTATGAATAAAAAGGCTTATTGTACAGTGTACAGTGTGTCTTAAAACAACACTCGCATGCGCATATACACATTGAAAGAGTTGGTTGCTGTCACTTTTCCTTACTGGCCCTGAAGCGACCCCTTCCTCACACATTTTCAGTGCACACATTAAGATAGACTTGAGGAAATTCAAACCTATTCTTTAATGGCAAACAAGCAGACTTCTGTTCCTTTACCAGTTTAAGGGAAATAAAGACATTTTACAAAAGTTTGACAGTTGCAATGGTGAGATTGTTTTTATTCTCATAAAGCAATCAATGTAGTGTATATATAAGATTCTTTTCTATAAATATAAAGGTTCTCTTCATAGCAAATGCAAAGGAAATTACTTCAAAGCTGTGACTATTGTAGAGCCGTCAACACAATAAAAGGATTATTATGAACCGGAAGCACCGTGTGGAGGAGCATTTGACAAGAACACAAGTCACGATGTGTGTGTGAGCCGAGCTGCACTGACAGCAGCCGCTCTGCATTTCGACACAAGGCTTCCTTTCTCCTGCAGTGGAAGACATGCAAGCTGCTGGCTGCTCTTCAGTCCCACAGTGCAGACACGCAGCTATGTTCACCAGGATCACATTACTCTGCAGATCAACCCAAGTCCCCTCTCAACAATAACTGACACATTCAACCTCCATATTAAGAAAACGTGTTGGTGAAATGAATCAAAAATGCTTTGTTACATTTATGATATGTGCATGACAACAGCCTACTCCCACCATTAGCTCGTTACCATAACCATATTTACAGGGCCATGTTGAAGTCTGGACACCCCTTAAGCTTTTGAGCAACGTGTTGTTCTGCTGGAAAATTTGATTTATTATAATGAAGTTACAATAAATGGTAAAGTATGATTTTCCAACATATGCAAGCACGTAAACTTATATCCCTTGTGTCATCAGGGTTTTATATATGGACAACCAGAATAGAAAAAAATGAAGGTGCTTTTACTGAGAAAATGACCTCAACTTTATAGCACCTCTCTCAGATAAAGGGAGTTTGATTATTATATTATTTCCTTTCAAAACCTGAACGACATTGACCTCAAAGCTGTCGATAAGCCTCACATTCCTGCTCGTGTTTTCTGAACTGAACCCATGCAGCACCGTAAAATGCACTGGAATTCTACTGAGATGACGTCTTCGCTGTTGCTGGCAATATAAAACCCCAAAATGTCTACACCTCTGAATAATATTCAAAACCTGAACATAAGATCAGAGCAGCACAAGAGCTGGAGGTTTGAGGACAGATTTCTCATTGACACAATTCATCTCTGATGTCAGTTTGCAAGTAACAAATATTTTCATTACTAATTAATCTGTAGATTATTTGCTTAAGTAATCAATATTTTTTCTGTAAAATGTCAGAAAATAGACAAAAATGCCCACTAAATTTTTTCACAGCCCAAGGTCACGTATTCAAGTGATTTGTTTTATCTGACCAACAATCAGAAAATGTAGCAAATGCTGACATTTGAAAGGCTGGAACCTGCAGATGTTTGGCATTTCTGCTAGATCAATTACTGAAATGATGAATCCATTATAGGTATAGTTGCTGGCTAATTTTCCTTCAAACATCAGATTGATTATTCAACTAGTTATCTTGCCCTCCTCTGATGACACAAAGGATGCACTGACGTTTACAAAGGGTTTAGCATTTAGTTGAATTAAAGGCATGAAAATAAATCAGGTTTTCATCTCAGAAAGAAATGTAGGCTTTGTGGGGAACAAAATAAAATGGAAAGGCTCAAAGGGTGTCCAAACATTTTGCACAGCACTGTACACAGAAAAATGGCTTCAATGTAAAAAATGTGTTTTAACACACACACACACACACACACACAGGTTTGTTTTCAGTTCACTAAACACAAATACAGCCCATATTAATGCTGTTTTGAATCACAGTTAAAAATGAACACACTAGTATTTTTGCATGTTGAAGACTCCTGCAGGACATGTGACTTACAGCTGGCCATTCTCTAAACCCAATAGGATTTTGTAAAAATGTTTTCTAATGTGTTTCCCTTTCTGCCAGGCAGCACCTAATTTCTGTTCATTTTAACACAGATTAAAATCAACTTGTGGTCTTGAAACTTGTCATTATCATCAGCAGGCATCTTAATTGCTTTCATTTTAGTCGAAACTGGAGTCACATTGCCGGGAATCATTTCGCACTTACACCTGCATTATGTACAAGATGAGAACTTTAACAAAACTAAGCACAGTCATGTGTGCAGAATTATCCAACTCAGGCAATTTTGCAGGGCCTGTGAGTTGATTCATGAATTGTAGTTTAAAAAAAAAGTCGTTTCCAGGATGGTTGGAAGAATGCAACTAAAAATCTATGGTGCCTGAAAGTAGGTACAATACACATCATTTTCAGAACTAAAACATGCAAAAACACTGGTATGGTCCTTTAACCTGACATGAGTGTGTGTGTGCTGTATTTGGAGAGGAATGTTCAGGGCCTGAGCTACAGGCCACAGCCATCTGTCACAGTGACTCACATTCACAACCTGTGCACCTTTTCTTGTCCCGCACTGCTGACATTTCCCTTCAGACCCAGGCAACTGCTGCTCCACTGTACAACAGACACACAATCTACAGCTGCTTAATGAGGATAAGAGGGAGCCACGAGGAAGCACTTGGGTTTCACGGGACTCTGCTTAGAATAGAGGCAGCGCTCAGTGGCAGTTCACTGATCAAACACACTCCATGTGAAATACTCCCAGTGGTGTCCACACAGTGAGTCAGGTCAGCAGACCTCAGGATCCTTGATGGTCAGCTGGCTCTTTGTGATGATTAACAATTCCATTGTGTCCAAAGTATGAAAAAAAGTGTTTGTTTGTTTAGAAAAAAAGACGTTTTTTAAAATCTTTAAATACAAATATATACTTACAAAAATCTCACAAATGTATATGTACATTAAAAAACACACAAAGTGTCTCCTGTAAGTCCGAGAAAAATCAGAAGAGAATAAAAAAAAAGGATTATCATTCAGTTTGTCACGAAGCAGTCTGTGCAGGAGGGGGTCCAGTCAGACCACATCACACCGTGGTCTCACCCTGTTTACTGTTGGCCAGTCTCGTGTAAAACCTCCTCCACGAGTTCAGGGTCTTCCCGGACCAGATCCAGAAGCCGGACGTGATGCCCACGATGAGAGTCATGAGGTACTTGATCATGAAGACGGTGAAGTCGGGGCTCATGTTGGGGTGGCTCTGGGACGGACACGGCACCGCGTACGTCTTGCACGTCTGGCTGATCCACGTCCTCTCCCACTGCTCTCTGAAGGCCTGCTCGTAGAAGTAGCAGGCGATGACGATGGTGGCCGGCACCGTGTACAGCACGCTGAAGATCCCGATCCGCACCATCAGCTTCTCCAGCTTCTCCGTCTTGGTGCCGTCGTGCTTCATGATGGTCCGGATGCGGAACAGGGACACGAAGCCCGCCAGGAGGAACGAGGTCCCGATGAACAGGTACACGAACAGCGGGGCCAGCACGAAGCCCCGCAGGGCGTCCACGCTGTTGATGCCCACGAAGCACACCCCGCTCAGCACGTCCCCGTCCACTTGCCCCACGGCCAGGATGGTGATGGTCTTGATGGCGGGCACGGCCCACGCCGCCAGGTGGAAGTACTGAGAGTTGGCCTCGATGGCCTCGTGGCCCCACTTCATCCCCGCGGCCAGGAACCAGGTGAGGGCCAGGATGACCCACCAGATGGAGCTGGCCATGCTGAAGAAGTAGAGCATCATGAAGAGGATGGTGCAGCCCTCCTTCTTCGTGCCCTGCACCACCGTCCTGACGTCATTGTCGAACCTGTCGTTGCACACCACCTTGTCCTCCAGCAGGAAGCCAGCGATGTAGGCGATGGACACCATGGTGTAGCAGCCGGACAGGAAGACGATGGGCCGCTCCGGGTAGCTGAAGCGCTTCATGTCCACCAGGTAGGTGAGCACGGTGAAGAGCGTGGAGGCGCAGCACAGCACGGACCAGATGCCGATCCAGATCCGGGCGAATTTCAGCTCCTCCTCGCTGAAGTACATCATCCCGTGGGACCTCTTGGGCTCGCACGGGGCGCCGCAGTTCTCCTGGCCCAGGAAGCGGTAGTTCAGGTAGGGGGGCACCCGCAGCGAGGCCGGGCACCTGAACTGACCGCCGGTGTGGTCGGGGAGCGCGCGCTCGGTGGGGTACGCGCCGGGGCCGTCGGGCTCGCTGCGTTCCGACATGTTCTGGCCCACGCACAGCTCCCCTGCGCCGTGCACCGGGAACGACTCGCACGCCAGCGTGTCGGGCCACTGGAAGCCGAACTTGTTCATGAGCGCCTCGCAGCCCTGACGCGCGCGCTCGCACAGAGAGCGGCACGGCGGCAGCGCCTGCTCGAGCACCGTGCACACGGGCGCGTACATGGAGCAGAGGAAGAACTTTAGATCCGGGGAGCACTGGACTTTGACCAGCGGGTAGAACTGGTGCACCTCCAGCCCCGCGTCCTCCTGGTTGGTGTGGCCCAGCAGGTTGGGCATGATGGTCTCGTTGTACGCGATGTCCGTGCACAGCGGAATGGAGATGGGCTGGCAGAAGCCGTGCTCCGGTATAGACATCCCCCGGTCCCCGCCGCCGTACTGCCCGCTCACTCGGAAAACCCCCACGTTCAGGCACAGGATCAAACACAGTAAAGTCCACGCGGCGCGGAGGAGTGTGTGGTGGGCCATGGTGGAGAGGGGGGATCCGCCGCCGCCGCACTTTGTTGTTGTTGCTCCACTAAGTTGCTCCCTCGCCAGCAGCGCCAGCAGCAGCAGCAGCGGCAGCTCTACTTCCTTGACACGCTCTTTGTTGGCGTTTCTTCCCGAGCGAAAAGCAGCTTGTTCCCGGCTCCGGTCCTCCGGCTCCTCACCCAGCAGGAGAACGTGAGGGGAAAAAAATCCACAGATTGTCCAAACCAGCCGCTCTCGTCCGGTTCAAATCCACAAAAACAAAGCGTCCTCCTGCAGCAGAGACACCGCTCCGGTCTCCGCTCCGCCCGACACACCGTCAGTCTGCCGCTCCAACCTGTTCTGCGCTCACTCACACGCTTCCCGTGACGTCAAGCGAGCCGCCGTGCAACAGCGTTTCCGGTAGAAACTTTCTAAATAAAAGTCTCCAACGCGACATCGTACGGAATAGTTCTGAGGTTGTTTTGAATCTCGGCTATATTTATTTGAATGAGATATAATTACTGCTTTTTTGTATGTTGTATTTTTTATTGTATTCATTTGTTTAAACACTTGTTTGTCAGCCGCCTTCTTGGCCAGGACTAACCCACATTTAGCAGATTATAGAGGCGTGGAAAATAAAAAGGAAAGATACAGTCTCTAGCTATCAGTCATTTCCATGTGTACAAGAGTGTGTGTTTTTTCTTTATAAAAAATAAAGAAAAAAACAGTTTTATTAGGAATAATAATGAGATGGAAATTAAGAATCTAATGTCTATACAATAAGGAAAGTGTGTTAAAGCAATAACTTTGAAATTACATAAAGATAAAAAAAGTAAATATTTTAGTTCAGTAATGAGAAATTCAGCATTGTGTTTTAACAAGTGATGTCGCCAAATACATATAAGTAATATGAGTTTCACCATGGAAGGGCCCTGACACATTGCTCCACAAAAATACATTGTACCTAGCAATATTAACAGCTGTCAAGACTAGATGTTTTTAATTACAATTGAAAGATATCTACTTGTCAATTATGAGCTTTATCAGAATCAGTCTAATGTATGATTCAGTCAGCTAAACTACAACTCTACAGCATGACATCAGCCTACTTCCTGTGTCACTTTGACTGGCTTTACAGATCTCTCTCTCTCTCTCTCTCTCTCTCTCTCTCTCTCTCTCTCTCTCTCTCTCTCTCTCTGTAGGACCTGACAGATGGAGGGTTGGGGAGAACCTGCATTTTTTTCCTAATGTTTGCCTGGATTGCAAAGGTTCACTTCAGTTCATCTCCACACTGTTACTGGCATGAATGCAGGATGTACAGCTATGTCAAGCATCTTGAGGGACCATTTTGATCCCATTTTCATTTTAAGCCCATAACCTCTAAATATCTTCATGTGTCCTGGGCAGTCATTTTTGTCCATTACCTTCTATAAGGCATGGAAATAGCAGACTTAATTCTGTGACAATGCAGGCTAATCACAGATTGAATTGAAAACACTGCATTACAACAGCAGTGATTACTGGGATGGATTATAAAAGTCATGTTTGTTTGCTAATTGATTTTTGTATCATACAAAAATGAATGGAAACCAGAGGACACCTGGAACAGTACACCCAGAACACACATAATTAGTTTTTCTGTCTGGTATTCTGTTGCTCTGTTGTTATGTGATCATTGTTTGATCTGGCCTTAATTTCTGTTAAAAACAAACACCAATATGTTCCACTCATGACTCTGTGTGTGTGTTGAACTATCATTTAGAAATAGGACCTTCCTCCATATCAGTGGGTGATAGCTGTAACAAATGTTTTTTTTTCTTCAATTTTTACTGGAATAAATGCTTCCACCCATAATCAACTGCACACACAGAGTATAATGCTGGATGGACAGAGGAGGGACACCTATAGCAATTATACAAGCACAAAATGTTAAATATAAACTGAAGGGTATGGAACCTGAGAGCACTTGTAGCTGTACTAGGACTAAATGACTGAAACTGAACTAAAAGCTGAACAGAAATAATAATTTTAAGTAACCTATGTTCAATGTTCATGTGCATCTAATGCAGCCTGCAGTGTCAGTATAAGCATCTGTCATCAGTTACAATGGTTGACAAACCCTTTTTTCTCTCACAGCCTATCGTTACAAAAAAATCTATTTTATCTGTCACTTTAAAATCAGAACTTATCAAGTAATTTCATAATCTCAAGGTAACAAAAGTTGCTTTCTTGTAATAATTGAATAGTAATCTGTAACAGTAAAAATTTGTTCTTTTATCTCACGCAGACGACCAGTTGCCAAGATAAACCGTTAACCCAAGGGAACAAGATGTCTAACACGTGATCTCAAGATTAACAGTCTCTAAAAATGTTTGCAGCCATGGTCGCTTTTGGCTTTCACACATTTCTATAACAGGTAAAGATTTGGCTAAATGTGGCACTGACGACAGATGAATATACTGACAGTGCTGCCTGCCTTAGATGTGCATTCAACTTAAACACGGCTATTATTTAACTTCCTCTTTCATTGAAAGCTGCTTGAATAAATATTTTAATATTAATGGATCAAATGACTGCATATATGTGAAAGGCGTCACTATAGTGAAGAACCTAGAGAGAATCATCAGGAAACTGTCTTTACTGCCTTTCAGCTCGTTGCTTTGGTATTATGGCCCACACTTCTGTTGGTCAGTGCTGTTATCATAACACAACATAGTAGAACATTTGCCTTCATCAAATGCCCATAAACACAACTCCAAATGAACGATTACTTGTGTAAATAAGTGCACTGTGTATTGTTGCGGACACATTTGCTGTTTCAGCTTAGAAGGTGACAGTATTGTATGTCGGCATTGTGTTTAAGATAAGATAAACCTTTATTCTTCCCTCAGTGGGGAAATTTGCAACAGCGTCCTCTTCTTGTTTTTCTTCTTCCTCTTCTTTGCAGCTTGTTTCTGCTCTCCTCAAATGGTCAGAACATTAATGTTAATGCATTAAACCTCATATACTTCTTTTTGAGATCTTTTCAGAATTTCTTTACATGTTCACAATGAAATAATTCAATTTCCTCTCAGCTGACTGAAATGGAGTACTACTATATATCAAAATCAGGGAATACATGTTTAAAGTTGAAGGAAAGATGTATTTGTGTTATGGCTTTCTTCTCTTTTCTTACTCCAGTATTTGTCCATCTATGTCCAACTATGTTTTAATTATCCCTCTTGAAACAGAAATGGTCTGCTTATTACTAAGGAGGGAGACACCAGCCGAAGGTGGAAAAATATATATGATCCCTAACGTAGACAAGATGAGAGCAAAGCTTTCCAACTGGCACTGTAGTCTGTCTGTTAGCAGGAGGAGAGCAGCAAGGAGTGTAAAATGCACACTGACATAGGAATGCTACATTTTTCTTCTTTGTGCTGTTCAGAGGAGAGAGGGATAAGAACTGCAACCAAACTAGTGTTACCAGAATGTGTTGGTTGACTTTTGCTTTTTAGGCTTTAGTCAACAGTACTATCACTGTATACCAGATAGGCCTCGTTGGTATGTGACCTGCAATAATCTATATAATGCATTTATGTTCCTTAAGATACTGTAGCATTGTTTTTGCATGTTTGTACGACAAATCATGTACATTAAAGAAGCATACTGTCAAATTTCATCAGGTATTACCTCCAAGCTAAGCAGCAACAATTAATTTATTAGGATACACAAAAGTATTTTGTCGTCCCTATGAGTGAACTGCATGATATGAATGATTGGAGTCAATCATCATTTAATTGATTTGAAGTTTTCTTAGTCCTGGAACAGAACCCAGAAATTTTAGTTTCACTTCAGCTCCATACTTCTTTTAAGTTCATGTCACTACGCTATGAAAATGAAATTAACTTGTGGAGACTAAACTGGAGTTATAATCCCTCACTGTAAATCGTGTTTACTTTTATAGTTGTCAGTTATATTACTGTTACATGGTTTCACATTTGTAAGTGACTAATTGATGGGTTGATGTGAAAGGCCTGCACTGCATTACCCAATTAAAAAAGCAAAACTTTACCAACAACAACAAAAAGTTTCCATTCAACCAATGGCTGCCTGGAGGTTTGAAAATAAATCTAAAACACTCCGGTCTCCTTTTGAAAATGTGTGCAATACAAGGACAGACACATGCAGTATTGAAATGGTTCCATGTGCAGATATGTCTGACCCCATAGGAACAAAGTATGTTCAAACAGTAGTGGAAAGCTGAAGCACAAACTGTTACTCTGTTGGTGAGCAAGGCAGGACTCTTGGCCTTCCCCTGTCTCCAAGATTTTCTCCAGATATTGGACTAACATGGGGAATAGAAAAGGACAATATTACACTTTGTAATAGAGCCAGAGGCAAACGATGAGAGACCAGATTCAAAGTCACACGTCCACAAACACATTTGAAGCATTAATAAATTTTATTTCAGGTAAAACAACATTAAACAACATTTACAGAAGGACATTACATCTTCCATAATAACATTACATACAGGTTGTAACAAATAATGCAACAGCTATTCTACTGTATAATATATTGTTTCACTTGATGAAGTGACTGACGACACTTCTGTTTTCCAAACCACTTGTGAAAATGATGTATTTTCAGTGCAGCATACAAAAAGAAAAATAAAACGCGAGAGAAGCCTTGTTGAAAAAAGTTGCAAACACATTGTTCAGCACAGCAAGCGATGCGCGATGGATCCAACCTATGTTTTTCCAACTGATGCCACTTCTGTCCACATGACAAAGAATGCCAAAAATAGATGCCTTATATTTATATTCATCATATATGTATATTCATATATGATTTCTCTTTGATAGCATTAAGGGGACATTTGCAACCCTGTTTACAAATATAGTGGAAGCATCACTATTTTACTTCATACAAGTATGTCACCACCTTTTCAATTTCCACCTTTGACATTTGTCTTGGTATTATTTCTCATTTTCCTGTCACAGTGCTAAATGTGCAATTCCACCTAGTCTTTCCGTCTCTGGACTTTATTCGAAATATATGAAGAACATTCAAGTTTGAACAGCGTACCTTCAGGAACTCTGCCCACACAGGACTCAAAAATATAAGTTTTTGTACAAGACTGCAGGCTGCCAAAGCTCCACAGAAGTAAGGGTGTTGGGGGGAACGAAGCGATGTGTGCCACACCAAAAGTGTGCACAAGGAGAAACATCCCAAAAATAATTATTCAGCTGCTAATACTGCCTGCAATCCCTTAAAGCCACATGAGGCTGGGCAATCTTAGCACAGCTCGATGGTATTAACCCTCTTCTGTCACGCCGCTTTACTGGCATTACCCACCCCCTCTCCTCCCCTTTTCTCCACCGCACAATCACAGCCTGGGGATGACACTGAAAAGCCGCGAGATAACTTCAAGTACAGCATTTCATATGAGCTCTCCTCAATCTGTGGTAAAGATTAAAAACAAGGGACGATATTTACATTTGTCAGAAGGGCTGGTTTGCTTTCCGTCAGGCAAAGCAAGGTTATATATATCTATATTTATATATTTATCATTAAGGGTAAAGCAAGTGCGTAAAAGTGACCATACAGGCTGGAATGTAGGGCAAACTGATTTTTCTTTAAAGTGCATTTTCAAAACGCTATTGGGGAAAGTCTAGCCCATATTTATTTATTTTGCCTCAGAGCCACTACTGTCTATGGTCGAAGAAGCTGAACTGGAGCATGGTAAAATGTCAAAGCATTATAAGACTCCCATTCCTTCTCTTCATTGCTTTTCCTCCTTTAAAATGAAGGTTCACATATTTTCAAGTCTATCTTAGCTCAGCATGTACATGTATATCACACGTACGTATGTTGAAAGGGTTGTGGGTTGCCATAATCATTCTGCCTCTCCGCCTCTGAAATGACCCCCCTTTAAAATATAGGGGACAAAATCCACAGTGCTTGTTCTGTGCAAAATGCATTCCAAAATTCAAGTGAGCAAATATTCAACAGAAAGAAGAAGAAGAAAATCTGAATTAATTTGTGTTTCCACCCCCTACTGTTCCCATGCAAATATTAGAAGTTACGCATATCAAGATAAAAAGTTGGTGACACCAAGTGTCCAGTCTGATGACATTAATGCCAACTTCAAACAATGCAAAACTAGGTGGAAAATGCGATGGAAATTTGGCATTTATTTTTGTTCCATGTGTAATTTGAGAATTTCTCCTCACAGCTCTGATGTTTTTGTTTGCTGCCATTTTTCATCTCTCAGGTAAAGCTAGAGCTTCAGTACGACTTCATGTACATCCTGTCACATTTTGTTCTTGTGGATGCATCAACTTTTCAGCCAAGGGTGAAAACTTTTATGGCCTATTTAGACTTTTTGTAAATTTACAAAGTTTCCACTCAGGTTTTTTTTGTGTGCAAATTTCAAATATGCAAAAAACAGGTGGATTGAAACACATTTCAAATTAGCCAAATCAAGTGTGTATTATAGGAGGTTCATCTTTCTTATGTAATTCTGTCTCTGTGTTTCTCAAGGCATTTGTTTTTTTTTCTGAGCCAGGATGGAGAAATACCTATGGTCACATAGTGCACTTGATTTAGCTAAGATGGCCTCCCTTTACTGTGTCCCGCCCAGCTGCTCCCAATGAGCCAATCGTTAACAAGTGTATTTAAAGCCTAATTAAGTGGTTTTTAACCACTAGAGGACAGAAAAGACATCTGAAAAATGAACCTTGATCAACTTATAACATTATGTCATTTAAGCTCTGTGTTGGTCCACCAGCTCTTGAGAAAAACAGCTGTCAATAAACTGCCCAGACGAAGATAACAACTCAGTTTTGCTGAAGCCTCATATTGCTGCTGAACTTTGGAAAGCATTTTGGTACTGAACCACTTCTTACACTGCAGTCACTCTATGAACAGCATCACTTCATGGCTGTAATAGAGAAGAGGGACGATTACATAATGTGAGCGTTGTATTAAGATAGACATGGAAAAATCTAAACCTATCCTTGGATATGACAGACTGCAAAGCAAATACCAGCTGGAGGGGAGTATGGAGGGGCTGCAGGTTTATACTGTACTGTAGCTGATAGGACTAGATGGGTGCGGGAATTTTATCCTAGCAGGCAAGACATCTATGTTAGAAATGTGAGTGTGTGTGTATCTGTTTGTCTCTGTGTGTGTATGTGTGTGTGTGTTTAGGAGGCAGTGAAGTGACATAAGTATCCACAGTTTCCAATTCTCCATGGCGTCACATTTGCAGCCTCATCTCTTCAGCTTCAACAGTGCAGGGCCAAAATTATTGTTTCGGTCAATTTCAAACTGATCGAGATCAAAGAGGAAGCCATTGTATTGATAGTACTTCACAATTATCACCATACATCTAAGCTGTAATATTCTAAAATTTTCACACAAAACATCGAAAGAAAGGCCAAAAAACTGTATATATTGATGTATAAACATCTTTGCAGATGATACCACGCTCTACAGCTGACCTTGTCATGGTGTCATAAAAAGTTCCAAAACATTTAGAACATGTAGGATGTTGAGGGGCACACATATGGGGGAAGTCTCTGCATGAGAGCACGTTGGTGGTGAAGGGACTCATCAAAGTTAATCACCACCTACAGTACACATCCTACACACACACTACCACACACTGCAAAGCACTCATCCCTACACTTGCTTCATTTGTCAGACAAGAAAAGCTCCAGATTACGTCTTAACATCTGACTCATGAACTGAACAAAAAGTTACTGACACAGATCATCTGTCTCTGGCAGAATATTGCAGATCTTGTGATGGTATCAGATAAAGTGAAAGGGAGGATTGTCGTGGGCCGGATCAAACAATAGGCCACACAGCCTTGGTGTTTTACCTTTTGTACATTAGCTCATATACATGGATGGAAGCACCAATGCTTAGCTATTGCCCATGTTTTATACACTCACACACAATAGCACACACACCCCTCTCTACCAGTCATACAGACTTACAACTATTGTCAATTACGGTATTGCATCTATATTCTTACGTACACTGGTTGGTGCTGTCCCTGTTGTCTTATGTGTGCACCGTCAACATCTCCAGCAGAGATCATTTATGTTAGAGAGACTTTTCAGTTGTAACACAACACTTATATCAAACAGGTCTGGTTCCATCATGGAGGTCCATTTCAAACATTGAAGGAAAATCCTTATTACTAGTATTTTTCTACAACCCAGGTCAGAGTTTTGCAGTTTTGTCCATCATTCTTACAGACTATGATTAGTTTTACTCACAATATTTTATTCCGTGGTGCAAATATTTAAAAGTCTAGGACAATAATCTGTCACACTGGATTGCAAATATTTAAACAAACAATGAAAACGAGGGCAATTGCGACATTGTTTAGCCAATTATTGTATTAGAAGAACTTGATAAGAAGAAGACTATACTTTTTGTACATATTATCTGGCCCACTGCACATGTGCATTAGTGGCTCTTTCCTTGAGCCCAGTGGTCAGTCTTATAGACTTTATGCAAAGATGATGGCGCACACATAAAAATAAAGTTTGGGAAAGTTTGACCTAACTGAAGTCATAACACAAAGAATAATTATTGACCTTGTTGACCAAAGCAGGGTGTTATACAGTAGATAACTTACTACTTCCTATTTGTGAGTGAAATACTGATGTGAATGATGGTCAAAACTAAGGTTGTGAAAAATGCATGTCTTTTGAAAATATCCAAATGTGCAACCTCAACCCACCCAAGCTGGCAAATAAGGCGAGAAGGAGGAATATCTGACAAAGATCAATATGTTAACATACAGCTATTAACATCAATTTACTACAACCTATTAGATGTGCGCTTTAGTGTTGAGATCAGATTTGTTAATACAAAAAAGGTGACAGTCACCTGACAAATACCACAAACTAGCATGATGTTAACACAAAATCAGTCACATGTTACCCCTGGTGGTGGTCCAGTGGTTAGGATTAGAATCGGTGCTCTCACTGCCGCGACCCGGGTTCGATTCCCAGCCAGGGTATTGGCCCCTCATGAGGGGCAGCCTGTACGGAAATTTCCCCACTGTGGGACTATAAAAGGAATGCAAATTAAATGAATGTACCAATCATTAACAAGACTAACCATGTCCTAAACTGCTGAGCCGGAAGAATTGTACATTTAAAATAACATGGACCTCCATCATGGCTGCCAGAGGATGTGTTACACCACCTGAAAGCCCTCCATTAATATTCTCATTATCTGCAGTTCCACAAATCAGAGTTGAACTTGGTTAGAAAGAAATGGAAAACTAGCTCTTCAGGATTCATTTTTTCTTTGAACTGACTGCGTTGTTTTTGTTTTATAGACGTAGTTTTGCTCATATACATGTCTCCTGTATGTGTTTGTTGAGTTACAGTATGTGTCTTGGCAAGAGCAGTACAGTGGTGAGAAGATGAAGCAATATTAAAATTGTCCATTATATAGTTTCTAGATGAGTATATCATACATACAAATATACATTCTTAAATAGGAAGCTAGTTACAAACACAAAACACAATATGTACCAATAGTAAAGTCCTTTTGTTTATACTGTGACAATGATATATGAGTTATTGGAACCTTATAAAAAGTAAACAAAATTTGCAAATGATAGCCTGAAATCTTAGGTACCGTTCATAATGCACACATGCATTCGTATCTATTCTGAATGCTCGCTCTCTTTCCCATGCACACGCCACACACGCACACACACACACCCACGCTCACGCATATTGTGAAGGTAATAAATAAAGAGAACTGGGGCTCTTTCATTCATCTGGCTCCTCCATCTCAGCATCTCTGTCTTCATCTTTTTTTTGTACAACAGCCACCTGAAACACAGACAAAGAAACACAACACAAATCTGTCAGTAACACAGTCCAGACAATTGACAGTGCAAGAAATACTGAAGCAATTGCATCTTGTGATTTTAATGTTTTCTTGCAGCTTGAAATCAATAGTTAGCTAACACAGTAATCAAAGTTAAATGTGCTGCCATTGTGTAAAGGTAATACAATGACTGCAAGTGATCAACTGTCCCATTTGCTGTTTTAGAGATTTTCGGTTTTGTTCATGTTCACAAAATCATTTCTAATGTATTGAAACATTAGAAGATGTTATTAGTGCTGCTGAGTTGTGCTGGATAGCCTGTAGGTAGTGACGGAGAAGAGGATGTTGCCCAAGTTGGCATCCTGAAAAACGTCTCTCAAACTCTCTCAAGTCATTCTTTGGAAGGCTGCTGAGGTCTTACTGGACTTGCTAACTGGACTTTATATTTACACTTTCCGTAACTTCTGGTACAGTGCAATAAACCTCTTTCACTTTTAATTTATACTTACATTCATTTTGCACACCTTACTGCAATGTGCACATTTGCATGCACGCATCATCATCTATGATGATCTTGGCCTTGGCCGCTGTTGGCTGTGACCAAGTCCAGTTAATATAGGAATAGTTCAACATTTTGGGAACTGGCTTATTGCTTTCTTTCCAGATGTTAGATGAGAAGAAGCTTGGAGTCAGAACACGGTTAGCCTAGCTTAGCACGTGGACTGGAGGGGTGGGGAAACAGCTGGCCTCACACACGTCTCCAATGTGAAAACGTACACTATCAACAATAATTTGAGCTGAATGTCAAACTAACTAGCACAGCACTTCCACAGTATAATATCTTCATGGTATGATAGAAAGCACTATTACAAGAAAAATTTGGAAAATCTTCTAAGGGTCAAAATGAAGGGGGTGAAGAGGAGGAGGAAGTGGAAGTTGATGAAGAGGGAGTAGAGGATGAAGAGGAGGAGAAAGGGGAGTATGAGATGAAAGGGAAGGACTGAAGGAAGCTGAGAAAGTGGGAGCAGAGGATAGGGAGGTGGAGCAGCTACAAGAGACAGAGGAGGAGAGAATGCAGAGGAAGAAGGTGTAGAGGAACAGTGAGAGAGAGAGAGAAGAGAAAGAGGAGTAAAGGATGAGGAGGAGGGTGCTGTGGACTATGTGGCAATGCATTATTCATTAACTCTCATAGGTCCCTTTCTACCCAGACTTTCCTCCTTACTGCCTCATACCCCCCACTTCTCACACACTGTCTCTCCATGTTGTTCGCCCGGCCTTTGGCAGTCAGCAGGTTTGTATACTCCAGGAAACTCAAATGTTGGATGAGCACCTTGTTTATCTGCTGCTCCTGTAGCTCTCATACACACGCTGTGTGTCTGTATGCATGCATTCACAAGTATTTCTGGTCTGAACGCATATGCATGTGCATATAAATGGTGATATCAAATCACTATCATATGACTCTCGCTCTTGCATGACATCTTGTAGTTGTAGGTGTACAGGAGGCAGGGCTGGTTTAACCTGCAACAGGGCCTGGGGCAAAAACGCCCTATTGAGCCAGCTTGCAATTCAATAGATCACTCAGTAATTTAGGACTATGCAACATGTACTAGAAGTACTTTAAACTAATAAATAACTACTACATATAATATTACATTATACATTTGTTCAGCTACAATTATCATTGTTAGTTTTACGTACATACATACAAAGAGCCCCTCATGACAGGACCCGTGCAAGAGCCACCATGAGGTTCTTTATTCTTTCACAGTAAACCTCAAGGTCTGGTGCATCGGAGCAGCTTTCAGAGATAGGTTATCTAGCTTTGACTGTGAGTCAACAGCACTAAAGGACCACTGATGTCCTTGTGAGGTATGGATTTCCTGTTAAAACAGGGTGGGACAAAATGTGTGAGGGATCATTCTAAAATGTATGTTACAGTTACAGAGAGAGGAAGTTAGGTGTGAGTGGGAAGTTAAGCTAGTTAAAGCAGGGTTGTAATAGTGATAAGAGTATGGTGAGGTTAATTGTTAAGCGTGCATGTGGCTTGTCAGCTTTATTAACACGTTTGATCCTTCAACGTTAATTTCCTTGTGACTCAAGTGACACAATGTTTATGCTTGGGGACACTGTCAGCTGCTTCGGGACTAATGGACTTTTCTCTCTCATTGGCTATTACGGTCCCACTGGAAAAGTACTGATGCAATCATCCGGACTTTGATTCCTAAACATTAAACATGTCTGAAATGATCACCCTGATGAATCTATGAGCAGCACTGGATCTGTAGACCCCTCACATTATGAAATTGGAACAAACGTTGCATTTTTCTTCATGACAGCTGAACATCCAGGTCCAAAAATAAAGGGAGATGTCAAAGAATGTTTGTCTCTCTGGGATGTACCTGCAAGAAGTCTTTTTAAGGAACACCTTGTGGCTCCTAGTAGAGTTTTCCCTTGTTCTTTGGGAACACTGTTCTTGTCCTTTCTAGATGGAGAAGAACAGGTCTAACTAAAGGTGAACAATTTGCCATGTGAGAACAGTTAAAAGCCAAAGCTCATCTGTGAAGGTCAAGGTCACTAAAACACTGTACCTCTGTGTGTGAGGAGATACATTAGGCGTGTATGAATGAATGAATATCATCGCTCCTCATTCACTGTCATGCGCTCTATAAGCCAACAAGGCATGCATTGTTTTAAAGGGATTTCATGTACTAAGAACAGATGTAGGCTTCCGCTCTCTTGGGATCAAAGAGCACCAAGTAGGTGTGTGTTTGTGTGTGTGAGTCAGGGGGTTCCACTTGGGAAGCAGATGGAGCTGGTGGGTGGGTTTTGTTGGGAGGATTTAGCAGGCGTGGCCAGCTGCTGGCTGTCCTTTAATAGAGACAGTTTCACCCTTCCCCCCCAAAAATGAAATCCTTAAAATGCTCCATTTTGGGACAGATAGATACACGACAATAGAGAGAGCAGCAAATAGGAAAGGGGGAAATGAGAGAAACAGAAGAGAAAAGAAGCAGCAAATTACACTGATTTGAATTTTTGAAACATGGAAGAGATATTTTTGATAAACCACCCTCCTCCACAACTGTGTCATCGCACTCCTAAAACACAAACTTTCTGCTCAAGAGTTGCTCAACATTCTGTCTTGATAAAATATTTTTTCCACAAGAAGGTTCTCAGTCTGCATTGCTCTGATTTCGAAAAATACTGATTCATTGAGGAGATATCAAGGCCGATGTGACCAAGGGTGCACCCATTTTTTATTTTTAAGCAGATGACATTTGTTGTTTTGCACCATCTCAGACTGTCTACCTTTAATCCTACAACAAAGACTCAATTATTGATTTTGAAACTATTTTATTGGGTTGAAATTTTAGGAAATATTTTGATATTCAGTATGATCACTTTCATGAATTTACTGATGCATTTTATAGTATTCATCTTTAGGATTAATATCCATGCTAATGACATGACTCCAGGGATGTCAATGTCAGTTGGGCAGTTCACCACTTTGGTCCAGACTGAAATATCTCAACACCTATTAGATGGATTGCCAAAACATTTTGTACAGATTTTGTACATTCATGGCTCCCAGAGGACAAACCCTACTGACTGGTATCCTCTGGCTTTTACTCTAGAGCCGACATCATGCTAGCATTGACATTGTTTGCAAGCTGATTCTGCTGTGCTCAAGTGCAGCCTCACAAAGCTGCCAGCAAGTCGATGCCTTGTTTTGTTAATCTTCAATGCATCTGACCAAAAAAATGGAAAAGCCTTAAGTATCAGACTTTCTTTCCTCTTCACAACAAAAATGATTGACAGAAGTCTTAACTATGCATGTCCAGAGACAGCCAGACTACTGCATTTTTTATTACATCATATCAACTATAAGGCCTCATCTTTTTCAGGGATTTTGCTGACTATAACGTGCTCTGCTAAAGGAAAACACTTATTTTATCTCAGCTGAACGGCAGTATAAACCCACACTCCAACTGATAAAAACGCACAGAGACTTTAGCCTTGCTTTCTACTGTTTGGTTCAACCACAGAGGAGACTTTTGGACACATATCGAGAAGTGTCTCCAGTTGAGTTTGGCTGTTTCTTACAAAACATTGATTTGCACAGTGGCAGTAAAATGGGAGACAATGTAATAAAGTAAAACTCTGGATGCTGACCTGGGGATATGGCAGATCATTCATGAGCAAAAATGTCACTGATGTGTACTTTTGAAGCCAAACACTGATGTTTTTAACCCTAAATAACAGGCCAGAGAGGAAATCTGCTACATGAACTAACCCAACCTCAAACCCATAAACTCCACAATCTCTACCTCCTTCCACTTTCTTTACCCTCGTCTTCCTCCACCTCATTTTCCCTCTATTCCCCTCCTCCTCCCACCATGTTCTATTATAAACCATCTCTTCATTCCCAAGTTTCCAACAGGCGCGCCTCTTCCAAACACACAACTTTTGTCCCTGAATTCTGATTGATCAAAGAGCTGTCGTTATCAGGGAACCACACTTGTTGAACCCTTAATAAGCCCCAGGTGGGCAGCAGGGAGGCTGCAGACATACACTGAGTTTACATGCACTGCAGTAACCTGGATATTGTTGGCTTTCTGCTGCAACCTGATTTCTGGAATATTTAAACAGTATGTTTCAGCCATTTGCTGCATGGCTCTACAGCATTTCTCAAACCGGCTTGGTTGAATCAGACTGACAGTCCTGCACCCCTCCCCCGGTCCACCCATGCCCCCGAAGCCCAGGGGTCATGACATCTGACCCCTCCCCCTGCAGGGAGGTCCCGTTATGTCTGATCCTGTTTAATGAACTGAGTCAGACTGCCCTTAAATGTCACTCACTGAACACCCCGAGCTGGAAAGGTGCTGATGGTTTAATAAGCTGCTTTGTTATGGCTCTGGTTTGTATGTATGTACATGTGTATGTACGTGTGTGTGTGTCTGCATATGAGTGTGTGTGTTTGAGAGTGAGAAGGGATTGAATGGCTCTTTGCTGGAGTGCACGTGAGTGAATTTGGAATGATTTCAATTTACATCAAGATAATTTTTCCTGTTTTCCTTTTTATTCAAATTTCCCACTGGAACTTGACTTGTGCTTTAAGTTTTCAGTAATTTTTGGAGGACTGCGGTGATACGTTGCCAAGGCTGTGTCGAGCTGCTTCATTTACAACAAACAAACACTCCGCTGTCTCTACAGTGTGCTGATAATTAGCAGAAGCAGGGAGGAAGGGCCACTAAACGCTCCAGTTGAACATCTCAGACGACCGTTTCCACATGCAGTGACACACACAAACACACACACAGTGATTTTCCGCAGCTTGTTGGCTGGTTTGCCGGACCACATTAATCAAGACTAAACTCAGAGTGTTTGTTTATTAGAAACCTGTTAATACAGAGGCTACTGAGATTTATTTAACAAGGAAAGCGGCCTGTTTACTCTGGTTTCTCAGGTAATCCAGCGTGGATTAACTTTTGGAACTAACATAGTGGGATACAGTCAGGCCTGGGACTAAACATCTGCAACCTGCTGCAGTGCTGGGGAAGTCCACACAGCCAATCTGTGAGAACAGGAACCAAACAGCAAGAGTGACCACAAAGGTGAAAGTAGAGGATGATGAAAAAATGAGCTGTAAAAAGAAATTAAAGATGCAAGGATTAAACAAGGCCCCAGTAAACATTACATAACTGATATGTTACCTTCTTTTGATCTTTCACTCTGGCAAAACCCTGAGCTAATGTTATGTCATCTGAAAAATGGTGGAACACACTGATTTATATTTTACTCTGTTCAATTTCTGTGGTGAATTAATTTTATAAGCCTTCTGAACAAAATAATTAAAACAAACAAGCCTAAATAGAAATTTTATGGATGTAATATTAAATTACTTAGAAATGCAAAATAATGGACACATTATCTCAAGAAAATGGACCCACAAATAATATTAGCAACCACAGCCACCGCAGAATCATGAGAGAATTTGCATGTGACACATTCATGAACCACAACTGAATGTGTGTATCAGCAAACAAACATAAGGCATCTTGGCTTTGGTGAATCAGTGTAACCTCAAAAATGAGAACTGTCATGGTTTTGGGTTTTTGTTTAATTATTTCCTGTTTTATGTTTAAAGACTATGTCCTCAGGTGTGTTGGTTTGCTTTACTTCCTGTCCTTGGGTTTCCCGCTTTTATGATTACTTATTAGTTTCACTTGTCCCTCGTCACAACATTAAACGTCTAAGGTGTTCGTATGTCAGATGTGTTGAACACTTTGTTCTGCTGCTTCCAAGTGGTCAAAAAATAATTCATGCTACTGAAAACATTTGAAATGTTATGCCTGGAACAACCTTCTGGTCTGGCAGGCCGATTAAAGGCCTTTTACAAAGAAATCTGATGGATCAATAATTCTGTAATGTGGAAGACTGGCTGAGATATACAAAGTGTGAAAACTGAACAACAGCACAATGATGCCATTAATTTCCCCTGATTTCAATCTATGATGAACTGGTGTGCTGGAGAGCAGCCGGTGCACCTTGGGGGCCTCACACTGCATGAGCAGGAGATTCCACAGAGGCTCTGACCGTTGATCTACACTTTGCTGCTTTAGCTGGGAAAGTTGTTTTAGCTTCATACTCATGGCTTACAGGCCCAACACGCCATCTCTGAATGGCAACACAGAAGCTGTGGGGGGATTCACTTCTGAATATGACAGGCTAACATGAGCTACATGAGTGACACTGACTTGCCCTCTCAAGGCCGATTGCAATATTGTTTGCAGAAAAGATGCCCAAATCTGTAGGATAACTCAGACATAGCATTTTATAACAGAATGATTACATTTGACCATTTTCATGCCCAACATGCCAAAAACATGGGATAGGAATAAAAATCAAAGTCCTCCCTCGATGTCTTAAGAGTTTAGCAAACTGTGGGACAGCTATTTCTGGCTGTACATGTCTACTCAGTAATGTGGCTGTGAAATAATAATGGTCCAGATCCAGTTGGTAGGAAAAGGGAAAATGAACACTCAGCTCCACAGCTTGCAGACTTGCCAGCTCTCTCTGCTCTAATACAAACACTTTCTTCTTTGTTTTTCTTGCCTCAGTTGTCTGGGCCAGACGCAGTGAATATGAGTCTTTAAAGCATGCATAGACACAATCCCGGACACACACACACACTATTCTGTACCACAGCCTACACTATGCTGCACATTCATGTGTTTCCTATTACCCCATGTCCTGGCAGCACACTCTCTCTGTTCACTTTCTCCAGAATCAGCAGTTAATAGCTTGAATCAGGGCCCAAGAAATGCTGCACACACATATGAACTCCCACATTCACAACTACACACTAAACATGCAAACACTAACCCAGGAGCATTTATAACTGTAAAACACACAAGCACACTTCTGCTCACATCACGTACACATTCTTGACCCACTGAGACCTGGGTCTTCTTGTGCAGGTGCAAATTATTATGCACACATTCCTGCATGCATCGAGGTCACTGGGTTGAAAGGCAGCTCATCTGCAATGACGTCTGCCATCCTCTGCAACGCTTTAGTTTCGTCACCACAATCATCATTCAACTCCAGGAATGCACCAAACAGGGTCCCTTCAGGAAATGGAGCAGAGCAGCTATAGTTAAAAGATAATCCCGGTTTATTTTAACAGGGATCTCATTTTTGTATGAGCCTTAAGTACTCATAACATTGCCAAAGCAATGCTCAGCAGCTGGTTATTTCAAATGTCAATCAAAACACCTTCTCTGGTCCAGCAGGTGGTCCTTAAACACATTACTGAACATTGTGGACTGGACTTTTTGTTTATAGGGTTCAATCTGTACGGAGCATCTGAATGCAAAGTGAAAGTAGTAATAATGTGAAGTTTCTGCAAAAGATTCCTCCATAAAAGTCAAAATATTCAGTGCTTTCCACAGAGCTCTTCTACCCTGCCGGGGTAGAGCATTGGCAAGTTACAATTTCACTTAAAGTGCAGTTAAAGCTAATTCATTACCATTGCTCTGCTCAACTCTGCTGTGTGGAGCTGTGGTGAGGAGCAGTGAGTGTACACTGAGGGTCAGAGAATGCCCTGGGTGGAAACGCCTTCGTCCACGAACTCGCAAACACACCCACTCGCCGGGGTTCGCCAGGTTCCCATTCCATAAATCCTTGTTTGGGGGTATGTTTTTCTTGTCTGGGGCCTGGCTGACTTCCCCCTCACTGGGGTTTATGTAAGGTGATGGAAACACTGAGAGGAGGGTGGAGGACGCAGATGGGAGGAGGAGAGCATTAAAATTTAACTGGGAAAGGAAAGCAAAGATGAAAAAGCTGGTTAAGTCCATTTGTCAGGCAAAATGTTGGTATGGGACAGAGTTTTTGACAGAAAGGATAAAGAGCAGAGCAGAGCAGATACTAGACTCAGTACTAAAGTTAGGAGCTATGAGAGGCCGCTCCCTGGCATCTACACTGTTAATGTGACTGGTCACTTTATACTGTATCAGCGGGCCTCGTGCTGGGCCCCGCCACAAAGACGATCATCACCATCCATTAGCACACTCCAACACCGTCATTAATCTACTTATCGCAGCCATAACTCGATCCCGCCTAAAGGTCTGGAGAAGACACTCAGCTTCACCTGTGCACCAGCACCATGAAATGTGAAGAGCTGATTGGCTGTTAAACTCCACATAATGTTAGCTATCAACCAATAGCAGTGTAAGCTGTCCGTCCCCTTACAGTATCCAACATTTAGGCTGTTAAGTAAGTTTTCCATTCTGAAAGTGGAATCCAGGTAGGCTAGTTTGCAACTGTTAACACTTATTCCCATTTCAGCATAGTCAGGATATCGACACCTGCTGAGTCGATGACAGCTCCTGCACACTCAGTGCTCTGCTCGTCCAGCATTACAGAAGGCAGGGCGTTAACGGACTGTCTTTCATGGGTCCAGATGTGGTGATGACAAAGAACCAGACTGTCAAGACTCACAGCAACAGCTGATTCAGTAACCTCAGCACTTCGTACATTACTCTGCCATTCGATTCATTACAGAGCAATCTATGGAGAGCTGTGGTCCCCCCGCCTAAGGTTTTTCAGGAGTTACTTTACTGTCAGACTGTCTGCCAACCGAAAGTCTTTTTATTAAATAACATAATGCTGATGCTGAATGTCATTTCTGCAGGTATGTGGTCATAAGTCAAAGTATTGGATGAACTGAAAAACTGATCTAATGATGGTGCTGAATGAAAAGTCGGAGGATCTCGACAGAATGAATGTCTGTACCAAATTTCACATCACTCCATCAGGGAATTTGCAAGACATTTCACTCTGACCGAAAAAGGTCAAACCGCTCATGGCACAAAGCTCAAAAGCAGGGGACCTCCACTTTGAGATTACTCATTTCCAAACCATAAATGTCTCAAACTAATTCTGTGCCAATCCATTCAGAAGATATTTAAATATTTTCCTGGATGAGTGAAGTGTCAAAAATGTGTCTGCGTCCATGCATCTAATTTTTCCTTTTTTTAAAATCTGTACACTTTGGTTCATACTTTTATCTTAAACCTCAATGATTCCAAATCAGTATTTAGAACATGAATTTTTACTTGGATTGAAGTTGATGCACAGAATCAAATCATAACATGAGAATGAAAAACAAGTAAGCTTGTGCATATGAGTAGCCTCATCTGTATTAGTAGGTTGCTCATGTAGGTCACATTAGACATCAAGACACAACTATTGCAAATAAAGTGTGAAGTAGAAAAATGAGAAGAATCAGTGGTGTACAGAAAAGAATAACATGAGATTTAAAATATTCTCTACATTATTCACATGATTCCCTGTAGGGAACTGGCTAATTGTAACTCATGGGATGCTATGGAAGCATGTAATATTAACATTAATCACGATGTTCATACATTTATTTCAGGTTTGAAAGAGAGTCACAATTACACAACTCTTAGATCGTGACTTTTCCAGAACAGAGTCTCTGATATACAGTCGTTTCAGTTTATGTTAAAGTAATTACATGAATATGTGTTTTAGTTCCCTCTGTTATAAGCTGTGCCTGATTGCATGCCTTTGGAAGCCAAATGGAGGAGAAAAAAGCAGTTTGGAAACTTGGCTCGATTACAACTTAGGGTGTTTCATTTGAGGGCAGTTAGCTTTGTTGAGCCAGCTGAGCATTTGCCAAACTCATGGTGAAAGGCTCTATTAAATTCATGATCATTCCCAAGACAGCTTCAGTAGCTGTTTCGGGGTGTTTGCAAGTAAAATCTGTCTCTCTTCACGTCAGGCAAATGTGCCAAGAAAAACAGTAACAAGACAAAGTCTAAAGTCCTGCTAGCCTCCTCTGGGGGCTGCAATGTTCATCACACCCCACAAGATTAAAGTGACAACCAACAAGAAACTTAAGACTGTGCTGAGAGTTTATCAAAATTTAATAGGTTTATTCTCTTGGGAGCAGGAATGAGCTCAGTAACGTACCTGGCAATCTGCCTATTAGGTTAAGAGATACTCCGATCAGAAATCTCCTCCAGACTGAAAAAAGGTTTATCCTCTGGGAAGCATAAATGTGCTCACCAAACTGCACTGCAATCTGCCCTTGGAAATGTAGCCTGATGGTGGGATTACAGAGCATTAGGATTCATCTTCAGGGGATGATGAATTTCCAAAGCTAATTTCAGAGATGTCTTGCTATTCAAACTTGAGATACCACATCGCATAGGAAAGCCAATCGATTGTCCAAAATGTTTTCATCCTCAGGACTCATGAATGGGCTCAGTTCATCTTCCTATTAGATTCAGGCATATCTTGTGTTTAAAACTGAAATTATGGTGGCACTAGAAAAAAGCTCATCTGTGTCATCCAACTGAAAAAAGCATTTTCTTCTGCACAAGTGGAAATTTTGGCCTGATGGTGGTGGAAAGGTCACATGATGAGCAAAAACAATAGGGTTCATCCTCTGTAGATGGTGAATACCCTGTTACGTACAAAAGCTCATGATTGTAAAGGGTTAATGTGCTGTGGTTCATGAATGTGCTCAGAAAATTTCAGGGCATTCTGCTCATTAGATTGGAATACTTGTCGATTATAAGGGGACATTTTGAATCAGTGGTGGTGTAAGATGACAAGTTAGGTGGTCATCAAATTCATTACTAGTTATCCTCAGGGAATCATGAAAATTCATATCAAATTTAATGGCAGCAGGGAAAAGGACAGGTATCTGTCAGCATCTGTATCTGGGGGAACATCTTGCTTTTTTTTTGACTTGCCCAAAGGCCTCAGGGAAGGCAAGTGATGATTATGTCACTCATCTAAATGACACCAAACTGGTCCTGCACAAAGCACTGCTGCATGTTGGTGACTACAAAGATCTAACTAATTGGAAGTTTTATCAGAAAAAAAAAAGCTTCAGTCGGCAGCTGTACTTCAGCACACCACCTGTATACTGACAGCACCTGCTGAAACTACACTGTCATTGGATCGACATGACAGTACAACTGATGGTTTATTCATCAGCTGAGCAGAGCAGAGGGGGACACACTGATGGGCGAGAACCCTGTGATCACACCCCATCTCCATATCCATCGCTGTGCTCTGATGAACCGGTGGGGGAAGGGCTGATCAATGCTGTTGCTGGCATACATCTATCTATTCCCACCTCTACATCCATATGGCTTATCCTGCAACTCTCTTCCCTCCTCCCATTAACCTATATCAATCAATCACCAGTCTGTGTACATGGTATCTGGAGGGGTCGCAATGTCAAATCAAAGACCTTTAAGATATCTTTCAAGCAACAAGGAAGTGAAACTGTAACTTTAACTACTAAAATGACGGAGACAAAGCTGGTAAAAGCACCTTTTATCCAATGATGTGACAGATTTTCAACATTATTGAGATAACTTGCATGTTAGATGGACGGACTGACTGACCAACCAACACTTTCCATCCTTAGACCCCCATCAATTGTAAGACAAAAAAACCTTCTGAGTATAACTACTTACAATTTCAGGATTTTAAAATACACTTGTATTTTGTGCCTGCTCTCCATAAAATATTCTAGGGAAGAATCCAGTGCCTCTCTATGACCAGTTAAAACATTAAAGCCTGAACATTGTAGAAACACTGCACAGTTTGATCTCTCTGACAGGCTATTTATATAGCACGGCTTAAACCCTCACCCAACCGAGGCTCATGATGAAGACATCAACACACCGCAGCTGGCCTAATCTCTCTCAAGATAAATCTGTCGTGAAAATGATAGTGGAAAAAAAAGAGATTTGTATGAGTTTAAAAGCCTGTTTTCCATCTTGCTTTATCTTTTTCAGTGTCACCAACCATTCCCTGCATCTAGAGATTAAATTCTTATATGCTCAGTGACAACTGGTCTTAAAACAGCAGCACAGGAGTCACGAGAATGTAATGAGCAGTAAGATAGAATTTGATTCAGGAGCAGATATCCTTGACATTCTTTGTCTATGCTGCTAAAAAAAAAAACAACTTAATGTGCATGATGTGGGCAATGTTCTTCCTCTCCACAAGAGAAAACTAAATTAACTTTAATGGTTGCTGTCATATTTTCAGTTACAGTATGCGTGAGTGTGTGTTTGTGTGGAGTTATAAATTCATTTCATTGGTTTTCCAACTTCAGACATAATGATTTTTTTGGCTTTTGTGCAGTGAAGCTATGCAGCTTCTTGGATCCCTTTCAGTAGGACATTATGAAGTATTTTAGAATAAGGGCATGGGCTCATGTAGATGAGGCCTTTAATGAACAGGTAGCAGGTAAGTATGAACAAGTACTGTGCTGAGCATAGAGGTTCATATTAGGTTGTCTTATTGTTTCAGAGAGCATCACAACTGATTCTGCTGCTGAAGAAATTCATTAATTCTGACATGAAAAAAACAAACAAATAACATCATAAAATATTTATATCGAACTGAAGACTTTACAAATTCAAATTAAGACAAGTTAATATTTCATGAGGCCTGATATGTTTGAATTTAAGAGATTTTAGACTTTTTCAGGATTTGTAGACACAATTAATGGCACAGAGAACATTGTGTGTAGCGTGGAGTGAGCATTTTGCAAAACATACAAGTGATGTGATGATACCCAGCTTGGTATTACCATCGGGCCAACATTTCAACTTGTACACAACAAATATCAAAATCTCTTCATTCCATAAGGGCATATTCACGGCATAGGAAGAGACTGTGGTCTCTGGTCGAAGTCGGACAAGTTGTACGCTCAACAATCTGACCTCCTCCCTAAGAGCTTTTGAGGCATTTAAAAACCATCTTGTTTCTGCTTTTGGTTGTCAAGACAAAGTAAACATTTCACTTTAAGCGTTTGAACTAACATCCAATGCTGTCATTTTTCTGATGAGGGCAGTTTCACTTCTACAGTTCAAACATTTTAACAAGAGGTGAACGCACATACTGGGCAGCTGCATTCTGGCCTCCATAAAGCTTTGAAATGACAGTGTGGAGAGCAGACTCCCGCTGCAGCCAACTGGTGGGGTTGTTTGGCCAAGTGACGAGCCAAGAGGCCAGTAGGTTAATTTTAGAGCTCTGTGGTGTCACTGGGAGTCTGTAGCTACTCCTCCGTGTAAGCTTCTCGCAAGATCGCTCAAGCTCCACATACACACTCTGCGTACATTTCATACATCACTTTCCACTCAATTTCAGAAATATGTAATGGGCGGTTGGTCTTGTGAGCTTAACTGCGACATCAGATAGTTGTGGTGGCGTTCAGGCAGTTGTGGTGTCACTTTCCTGTGACCTACAGCTCGTGTTGAAAAGACTGGGTGTTGCCCACACTGGAACATGGATACCATATCCTGTTCCAGAGAACATTTGTTTGGAAAGCCACCCTGACATTTTGAGACGTTTGGCTGGAGATAGTATCAACATGCCATTGTTCCTGCTTGAATGTATAGCGAAAGTAGACATGAAGCACTGATTCTTATGTTTTCAGAGAGATTTTTTTTTTTCTACATTTGAAAATTCTGATTTTTTTTAGCAGTTCTTGACTGAAACAATATTTGCCACTGCAGCACATATTGTGCTCCCAATTCAATCAAGCCTGAATGCAGTAAACAATATGCAACAATAAGGCAGTTATTTTTCCATTATTACCATTCATGGGCCTGTGAGCATGTACCCAATACTAAATGGGCCATCTAAGCACGTTAGTCTTCCTCCATCACAGTGAAGGAGCTGCTGTTGGTGGCTGTGAAAGCTGCTTTATTGAGGCCTAAACGGCTGCATTTAGTGAGGAAATCAGCTTGAACATACCATTCTATTTCTGTACGTTCTCCTCTCTCTTCCTAATGGGATTATAGGCAAATAGAGACAGAGAGGGCATGGCACATAGAGAAAATTTAGGTATTTAGGATGTGGGAGAGAATGTGAGTAACAGCCTACATCTGCATAAATTCATGTGTGTGTGTCTATTTATTTGCCTGCTGTGTCTGTTACAGCACGTATGCCTGTGGAGATGCCCAATAACGTCTGGGTGCTGTATGTGTATACTGTATGTGAGCAACCATGAGACAAAAATCTCACCAAAGGCTAAACAGATGCCATGAAATGTATGCAACACATTCCTGCAACTCTGAGGATAAACCCTCTTAATTTAGACTATTTATGTAGGGATGCAAAAAAATACTCAAATATTTATACTCAAGTAAAAAGTAATGTCACTTTAAAGAAATTTTGCTTAAGTAAAATTACATGTGTAAAAATGTACTTAGAAAAAAGTAAAAAGGAGGTCAATTAAAATGTAGTTCACTGCATTACATTTTTAAAAGAGGACTTGTGATAAAAAGTAGTTAATTGAAATTAACATTATGGATTTGTAAAAATACCTTGAAACAGTAACGAGTGAATGCAATCCATTACTTTTACCCCTGGTATGTAGAGCATGGCCTTCATACTGGAGCCTGCTATTCATGTCCTGTCACAGACCTGCAGTTAATGTTTGCCTTTTAATTGAAGATAACAACTTTCCCTTACTTTAACTGTAGTTGTCAGGCACACATATTACAAAAAGAGAGAAGTGTATACATTGATATTGGACCTAAAAATAACCTGTGGGAGGGCTGGAGGAAACTGCCATTTGAACGTCCTGCCACAGCATCTAATTGGATTCAAGTCAAGACTATGACTTGACCACTTCAAAACCATCATTTTGTTTCTTTTGAGCCATTCAGAGGTGATGATGACAGGATATTCTCCCTGAGAATTTTCTGGCAGGGAGCAGAACTCATGATTCC
This sequence comes from Holacanthus passer, assembly GCA_025331565.1. Classification (NCBI taxonomy): domain Eukaryota; kingdom Metazoa; phylum Chordata; class Actinopteri; family Pomacanthidae; genus Holacanthus; species Holacanthus passer. Next base: position 304,777 of record JAFREQ010000214.1, on the reverse strand, counting down.
ATCGATCATAGGCAAGCCGTCCAGGTCCTGAAGCAGCCAAGCATCCCCACACCATCATGTGTTTGGAATGGCATGTTGTGTTTTTTTACACTTTACACCAGATGTAACAGGACCCATGTCGTCCAAAAAGTTTCCCTACAACTCATCAGTCCACAGAACATTATCCAAAAGGACTTGAAAAGACATCAATGTGTTTTTTGGAAAATTCATGTTGTCCTTGGTTAGCAGTGGTTTTCACCGTGCAGCACTCTTTTTGTCCACTCTCTTTCTTATGGTGAAACTTGACATTAACTGAAATGAGCGAGCTCTCTAGTTTCTTAGTCTGTCTGTGTTCTTTTGTGGCTTCCTGGATGCTTTTGTAAACCAGCCACTCTTGGGAAGATCATCACCAAGTTTTCTTGGTGCTACAACCATAGAAATTGCTTTTCTTGACTGATATATTTCAATAACTTTGGATCTCATCTCTTCTGAAACTTCTTTTTATTTAAGTCTGACTTACTTTAAGTCACCTTGAAGCCAACTTGCTGTAAAGGTCCTATTTAAGTGATAGTGAGATTCAACAGAGCCAGCAGTACTCAAGCCTGATTGGTTCTCGTCTAACTGAACCCAATTATCAATTCAATTTGGTCAAGTGGTTTGAGTGAGCAACTAAGGAGGCAATTACTTTATCACACAGGGCCAATTGGTGTTGGATATTTTTTTCCTTCAAAAAATTAAATGACAATTTAAAAATTGTATTTCGTGTTTACTCAGGTTGTCTTTGTCTAATATTGTCCAATATTATTTGTCTATATACTATAATGTAAATTTGTTTGAGAATTATGGGAAGGGTGCAAATACGTTTTCATGGCACTGTTTGTAAGTTTTTAAGACTTGGAGAAACTATGACAAGGAGAACTGAACCCGCTCTTGAGACTCATGCTTAAACACCTTACTAAGATACTTAATGAGGGTTTACCCTTTCATTTGTATAACACATATGCAATCTGATGGCACAGCCTATACAAACTGCAAGGCTCTGAGGCTGTCTGCTGGCGTATTTCAAACAGAGCTGGTCTCTTCCAAGTCTCTTGATCTCCAGGTCTCTTCTGTACAGACTAAACACTGACAGCAATTGTTTTGCCATTCAACACCACAGGAAAACATATTTAAATTCTACTATTTCTCATATAGAGAGTGCCAATAAAAGAACAAGAGACTGCAGTACAGTGCACTGAATCTAGTCATGCAATCATTAATATCCTTATACTATGTTTTCCCTATAGGCAACAAGCGCAGCAACAGAGTTAGTGGATTTACATTAGATTCATGCTCTGTCCTCATTAGATTTTCTCAAGGAGAGAAGAGAGTGAGATGGGATAGGGATGGTCATTATAACACACTATGTAATTAGGCAGTCTAACCCCCTCCTCCCCACCAGCTGTACATTCCATAATCCATATTCAAATGCAGCGCTGACACAGAAACAGCGTTGTGAAGACCAAAGAGCACCACTGGCACTGTTCAGCCGGCCTTGGGGATGTGCTGTGGGGCTTTTGGAAGGATTTGGAAGGGTAGGGACTGTAATTTGAAGGACCACTGGTTTGGATAATGAGCTCTGTGTTCCTCTCTCTTGCAGATAGAAAGACAAACACAAAAACAAGCAAATGAGAGACTGCAAAGCTGGTCTTTATCCAAATCCTTGCTCCTTCTATTTTACTTCCTCTAACTGTACAAGAAACACCATGTTAAGACTAAATTGGAAAAAATTAAGGCATGTGATTCTTTTATAAATCCTTCATCTTTTGTCCTTACGCAGCTTGTGCAAGAGAGCAGTTGAGCATGCTGCTGTTTGGCCTCCGGTTTACAATTCTGTGTGATGAAGATTTAGTTCAGCATCGCCCCCTCTGGAGAACACTATTGTCAAGTGTATTAATTAGCCTATTTTGTGTAAGTATAACGATCTGCATAGTTTAGTTAATTTACGAGGCATGCATAAGAATGATGGAGGAGGATTGCAGAGGAGGAAATCTGCTTGGGAAATTTGTTTCATATTTACATAATTATTTAGAAGCTCCTGCTGATGCTGAAACTGAAATTTTGGGCTTTAATTTATTCCAAAAGGCTTGTGTTTGCTCAGGGATTGTGCACAGGGACTCAGCTGGTTAATCAAGCATATGTATAATTCATTTTCCAGGCATGGGGTCTGGCACTGAGGCTGTTAAGATGAGCATTTCTAAATGTAATATTTTCACTTTCTCCCTGTGAAGTTGAAGCCATATACTCTGAAGACTTGGACTATATCAACAGCGCCCAACCTAAACATCATGTAATAGGAGGATTTTCCAAGGATGACAATATGGATGTACTACTGCTACCCCATCCCCATCCCCTCTCCTCCTCCTACCTCCTGCCTCCATCTATACACCCCTGCTGAGACCCCCACAAGTCAGTCTGAGGCTGCTTACACAAACAATTAGAAGATATTTTTGGCTCCCGAAAAAAAAGAAAAAAAAATCATTCAGCAATTGTGCCTTTGGTTAGAGCAGCCACTTTGTTTCAAGCCTGCTGCACTGAAACATGCACGCACACACACACACACACACACACACACAGTCTTTACTTATGTCACTTTTGGGGAATTTACATAGACTTACATTAATTTCCTGGAGACTAACCTGAAGGACTACCTGACCTTAACCTAACAATAACCTTAACCTAACCCTAACCTTAACTGTTGACCTAAAAATCACAGTTTTCCAAATTGAGGACACCACTTTTTGTCCCCAATTGCACCGCTGTCCCGAATCAACTGGACTTGAGTCTAGTGTATATCCCCAATTTGGACATAAGCGAACCCACACAAACCCGCAGACACACACATACAGTAGATGAGCAGAGATTGAAGAGCGAATAATCTCTATGAACCTCACGGTCCATGACAAACCACCAGAGATCCCATTTACACTTAAAAAGACTAATTAAAGGCTGCACTGCAGTGAGCAGGCGGGTGCATGTACTGTACACTGGGCTTTCACTGATAACGTCAAGGCCAGGACTGGTGCTGGTATTATGGAGTGAAGGTGCTGCAGAACATATAAACATTATGACAACAAATGCATGCAGTTATTGGTGGGTTCACTGAGGGTGCAGGAACACACAGGACAAAGGTAAACATTGAATTCCTGAATCATGAAAATGATCTTATTAATGGCTATTGGCTTTTTTCTTTTGAAATGTTGCCTATTTGCATATAATGGTTGCATCCAGAGATTGAGACTGTGCCTTCCTGCGACCCTGAAGCCTGTGATGTAAGGATTAACAGTGGCCTGGCCTGTCAGCTTTGGAATGTTATCATACACATGGCTTAAATATAGTGACAAAACCAATGTCTCCTAAAAATATGTTAAGATATCACAAATTTTGCAATTGCAAGTCTTTGTGTATGAAAGGTCATTCTGGACATTTGAAACAGTTATTTGACAAAATAACTGTTTCAAGTTTAAGCTTCAAACTGCATCTCATGGACAGCAAATGGAATTTGCTCATTTGTCTGGGGTTTTGATCTCCCTCCATATATGACCATCTGTTATCACACGAGCAAAGACTCACACTTGGGTCTGAACTGAACCATCCATGGAAACGGAGAAAAGTCAATAAGATGCAGCAGAAAGATGTGGACAAAGCTGGGTAGAAGACCTTGATTTAACCTTGATTTTACTATCAAAACAGCAAATACATGTCATATATTGATTTAAGAGTTCTCTCATATATGTTATAGTGTTAACCAACCTTAATTCTCCCTTTATTTGGCCCTTTGTTGTCACTATTTTTCCCGGGCTTGTCTAGGGAGGAAGATGACATCCCAATTCTTTATCACACCAACAAAGCTCTTATTGGTTGATTGTTCCCCCACGTGGCAGAAACAGCCGTCAATGGGCACAACAGCAGTCCTATCTGAATCTCTGAACATACAGGACATTTGAGCAATGATTCAGAAGTCTGGAAGATTCAATTTTTCGCTAACCTTAACGAAGCAGCCTAAACTTAACAATATAGAGAATGCATAGTCCAGTCTCTGTTATCAAAGTGCTGTACTCCGTATGGCTTATCGTCCCCCTCAGACCCCTCCTTTAATATTAGCATCATCATCATGTCTCACACAGATAATGTGTGATGTCATGTAGCTGCTGATACAGACTGGACCCTCACACTGCTTTGTACAGTCAATCAAATTGCTTCGTACTGTATCCATCAGAACAGAAGTAGGTCACACTGACTGGATCATATGACAAGATTATAAATAATACAGTAAAATAACTATATTCATGATGAGACATTTTGTGGGTTAGAAACTGGAAGCAGGAATATTTTACAGCCTTTTTTATTCATGTCAGCCAACCCAACCATCTTTACAGTAGCTGCAGGTGCTTAATATGGCAGCAGAGGAAAAAATAAAGCAGTGACTTATAGTGAGCCGAGTGATGGAGAGCGAGACAGTACAGAATAACTGTTAAGCTCTAATCTTTCATTAAAAGAAGCTGAGCTGCTCGGAGGCATAGCATGTGAAAAATGCTAACTATTCTCTTGTCGGATCAGGAAGTCAGCTTAGCAAATAAACAGAGTAATAACATAACAACATAATCAGATTACCCTAGATGGCAAAAAAAAATGCGGTTTTGTGGGGATAATCAGCTGCTAGCTTTTCCTGAACAGGAGAGCGATGTGATGTCCTGCTGAGAACAGACGTATAGCTGCAACTGGGTAAACACTGCAAAGGGTTAATAAGCTGCCAAACACCCCCGGTGCTGGGCTTCACAGGAACCTGGGCTGTGCTGGGACTGGGAGCAGAGCTGGAGGGGGGAGGACGGGAGGAGGGGGGAGGAGGAGGAGGAGGCTGGACCTCCCTGTGTCCCACTGGGACAAAGTGGGCTCCACCCCACCCTCCCCCCCACGACCACTCCTCTCTGTCCCAGAGTGCTGGGGCTTTAAGTCCGTCTCCCAGGTAACACACACACACAGCTGCTGACAGACAGACAGACAGACAGACAGACAGAAACACACACACACACACACACACACACACACACACACACACACACACACACACACACACAGACACTCTCTTAATAACAGGCCCTGCAGTGCAGAAAGCGTAGGGCCTTGTTAGCCAACAACCAGGCGTGAAATCACTGCACCGTACTCCCACCACGATGAGTCAATCTATACCTCCTGTTTCTCTTTGTTCATGCCTGTGTGTGTTGTGTGTGTGTGTGTGTGTGCTGAAGATGAGTGTGTTTGCTGGTTTTCCTCCAGGCCACGCAGAGTTCTATCTTTGACTGGGTTGGCTGTCTTTTGTTTAGACTCCTCTACAGCTCAGCTCTTACACACACCTCATGCTGTGCATCCTAAACACAATATCAGAGGATTAAGTTAACTTTCCCGACTTTAAATGAGGAGGTCTTTATTGAGTACATTTCCATGCACCTGTTACTGTGCACATTTTGAATCTGCACATAAAAAAGCTGAGGGAAAATATCTGGAATGTAAAAAAAAAACTGCAGTGTGTAAATATTTTTTCCTCTTGCTAAGTTAGTCTATTGATAGGTTATCATTAGCCTGTTGGAGAAAAAAATGACATAAAAGGTGATGGAAATAAAATAAAATGATGGTGTGTGACACACTCCTGTCCTCTTTCTCATTTTTTCTTTTATATTCTTTAACCTTTGACTCAACCTCTATACAAACTCAGTGCTTTCTCTGATTGAGGGTCTATTTCATTGTTGAAATGTGATAAATGATAAATCTATTACAGTAATTGTTTTCAGAATTTGATCCTTCATAATCTTAATAGTAAAAGAACAATTTATTTGTTAGCATTCAAAAGACTACTTTTCACCATAACCATCCCCCCTATCCACCGTCTAGAGAAGATCTGCACTGTTCAGCCTTCCCCATCTATTGTCACAGCTGTTTACTCCACTGACTTCAGTGTGTCATTGTAGCCAAGTTTAACTCAGCAGTTTCAGTTTTAAGTAACAAGTGATAATGTGATAATTTCCCCACTGTGGGATGAATAAAGGTTTATCTTATCTTAATTATGTGATAATTCACTATAGACAAATTGAATGAACTGCATTTGTTGTAATGTTGAGCAAAGTTACCTTTAGGGCTTTATTTTTGCATTATTTTAACTATTTAATTATTTTCATAATAAGGATAAGACTACTACTACTACTATTCTATATCTATATCTGTATCTATCTCTATCTCTCTATATATATACACATACATACATAACATATCCCATTAAAAGACCCAAACTAACAATGAATGTATACTACTAACAAGTATTGTGTGAGTATCCCAACCTCTGTTCCCTGAAACTCCACTGTTGTCCAAAAACTCAGTCCTACACACACTGTCCTGTTCCTGCCACAGATACTCACTAGTGCACCAAAGGTGTATTCATCCACCACTGAAAACAGTCAACTACAAATTCACTGTTTTCTACCTTTCTGAGAAACTACAGTACTCAGCTGTTTAAAGAAATTACTAAGCCTTTTTAAATTTTTGGTTTTTTTTAGCTTTTTATGTTTACATCTCCATGAGCCAATGAGCTTGGGGCTGAGTGCCACAGACAGGATAGGAACAGTCAGAAAGAATTACGAGAGGGACACATTGTTTGTCTCAGCCTTTTTCATGAAATTTGTTGACAGTAAGAAAGTAGAATGCCACCATCTTTTAAGGTTTTCTTACTTTTGGAACAGAACCCAACAGTGCAGTTCATCTTTCTGCTTCTGCTAACCACTGCGACGGCAAAAGCCTCCACTGAGGCACGCAATGGATAAAAATGTCGAAATATAGATCTGAAAGTAACATTAACGCAATACTAGGTTGGAACGCAATGAAGAGTTATAGGCGCTTTTTTATGTAATCTTGTTGTGTTGTCTTGACAATACTCACATAACACTAGTTGATGAAATCTGTTCTGCAATAGACTTTGTGGAAAAAAATAGTGCATCATTTGGATGGAAACAAACATGTTGATACCATCCAGATGCAAACAGCAACCCTCTTATTTCTGGATTCACATTGTCAGACAGAAACACTGCATCAACACATAAACACTTCCTACTATAGTTCCCTGTTTTGTGCCACTGGAATTCTTTACAGAGCCTAGCGAGGGCCAGCAGTTGCTGCATTGAAGGTCTGTGCCGCTCGTTCTCTTCCACTAATCACAAGGTTTTCGGCTGCGGCATTATGCTAACTTACACTGGCAAAGGGGAGGGGCCAAGGGGCTGCTTTGATAAGTCGAGCATGGCGAACATGAATGAGGCAGCGACAGGCGAGGCAAAACACACATTCATTCCTCTCACAATGCCGAGCAGCACTTTTAATTAAACCTTATCCAACATGATGAATAATGCAACAGCTTCCTTGCAATCCACCGTCTCCTTTCTGTTGCTCACCACGCTGTGTTCAACCATCTCACCCAGTCACATGCATACATTAGGCAGAGGAATGGCAGAGAAGAAAGGCTCTGCTCTTTCTGCTGCACAACATAATAAATATACAAAATGCTTTATAGTTTTGCCAACAGGGAAAAATAAGTGCCAGTGCATAAATGAGCAGAAATGGTTTGGATTTTTCTGATTGTGCAGCTCGCATAAAATGTCTGTAAAATGTTTTGTTGCTTTGTTTAGAACATGTCAGAACTGACATAGTGGGAAGTATGTTGTACAAAGTTTGTACATGTTGCTGTTCAAAGAGCACTCACACTCTGAACTGAAAAGCAGGTATAACTTTAGAACATGATTCAGCCTCTATTACAAGGGCAAAGGGCTCAGTGTGAAGCTTGTGGAGACAAAGTCCAACATAACATGTTCCCCGTGGGAGAGAGATGGCCTCACTGCATCAGACAAGACCAGCCGCTGAGAAACACATCAGTTCCCCTCTTCTAAACTCATGGACACACTCCTAAAGGGATAGAGAAAGGGGTGGAGGAAGGGTGAGAGGGCTGAGGGGGAGGAGGAAGGGGCTGCCGGTCAGAGAGAAAGGCAGCAAAAGGGATATTCAGAGCATTGAGGAGTGAAAGGATTGTATGGGAGAGTGAACCCATTACAGGGCAGACCGGCTGGGGCATGGGAAGACACGGAGAGGGCTGCAGGGAGGTGCGGGGTTGTATTTTGCCCAGAGAGGATCAGCAGAGGGAGGCTTTGCCAGGGAACCTCTGGCCTCAGAGACTCTACTGAACCCAGACAGGCCGCAGTTAACCAGGAGGACTGCTGAAGTGAAAACTGCAACATGCGACACGTTTAAATTCAACATGACCATAACTAAACAATGTGTGAACTGATGTGGTCCTACATATTTTTTCTGATCAAAATGTCAGTTTGCCCAAGACCCAATTTATCCGAAAAAAAAAAAAAAAAAAAAAGTTCCTTACCCATAGTCATCTACACATGCAGATAGTTTTGTGGTGCTGTGCATGCCAAAATTTGTGTATATAAAACTTCTGCTGCAGCGTCACTACAATGAAATTTCATTGAAACTATTAAATTATGCTTGGGCTCAAGAGTACAAATTGGGTGAAAACAGTTTGGTTATTCTGGGGTGAGTGACTTGCATAAATGCAAAAAAAAAAAAAAAACAGAACAAAAACAGAGTAGCTAATTGAGTTCACACGATCACCATTTTTTGTACATAAAGTGAGAAAGATGGCCTAATTACTTTTATATATTATATACTTAATTTTGTGTATTGTTGTTTTTGTTTATTCTTTAGGATTACTGAAATATTGTTAATGAATTAGGATTCATTAAAACACATGACGTCTTAATAAGATGGCAATGGTTGGATGGTAAGAGTGCAGTTTATAGACAATTTATTGAAGAGTTTGGAAATTAGTTCAGGAGCAAACAAGCAATCACAATGAAGCATTTTAAAGAGAGCAGTAAGAGGAGTAGAGAGAGGGGAGGGATGGAAGAAGGGGGTGGAGGGATGGAGAGGGAAGAGAAGCTGGGTGTTTTTTGGAGAGGAATGTGTTGCTGCAGCAGAGCCAACCAGCCATGGCTGCGTGCTGAAGCGGCCAGCACCACGGCCCTGCACGGCCCCGATAAAGCTCTGCACTGTCAGGCTGCTCCTGGATCAGATAGTTGGGCATTATGCCGGGCTTATTAGGGTGGGGGGAGGATTGTGGGCAGGTGGGACACGTTACTCTGAGAGGGAAACTGAAGGCCAGCCCTGGATGTAGCAATACTGTTCAGTCGCAAACAAGCATTCAAAAATTGACTTACTTTGATTTTGAAAAGTCTCTAAGGTCATACAAGGCCTTTTTTCATCAATCTGTTATGCACATTTTTAGTGCACAAAAAACCTGAGTGGAAATGCCATAAAGTCTAAAAACAGCACTATAGACCAACAGTTCATATTGAACAATTCTGCCAAACCCCTAATTACATTCAGTGACATTTTTAAAATCATGTCTTTATGCAATATCTATGCATGGAAACTAAGGTATGGTTAAGGTTAGGGAGAGATCATGGTTAGGGCAAATTGGCAGACTGTAGTTATGGTTTTGAAAAACAAATATTTACTGTTGGATTATGAACTGCGGTCTCCAGCATGACAAAAGCTCCGCACTCATTCACCAGTCCAACCTCCACACCCATTTGCTACAAAAGGATGGGGCGGTACCTGCCTCTTTTCCTTCTGCTACTGTAGACAGAGCATTGTACTTCTCCACTCACTGTTACAGTCTTTCACTCCACCAGAAAGCCCAAAATATAGACCTAGAAGAGTGAGACAGTAGAGTGCAGATCTCTGCCAGGTGTGTCTGGAGGCATGTGGGTGGGGTAGAGGGAGTGCAGGGCCGGCTGTGTGTCCAGTATGCATGAGAGTGGTGGAATGAAAGGGAGTGTTCCAAAACACCAGTGATGTAAAATGTAAATCTGAAAGTGAAAGAGCCAACAAAAGAATCCGGCAACAATAACATGACTGTCATGCACGTTGTCCCTAGCGGACACAAGATTCCAAACTAAAGCCGTTGTTGATCACTTGCGGCCCGACCGACCGGTTTAGAGGAGTGATGAGTGAGCAGGCAATGGCGACGTAAAACAGAACAGTCAATAAAATAGGTTTTTCAAAAATTGTGAATCATTGCAACCACAAGAAATCCTTGAGCACTTATAAATGGACACAAACATTTTAGGCTGATGGGTCCAGTAGTAAGTAGTAGATTAGAAAAATAAACACTTGGACACACAGACACATACACAACTAACTGCATAATCATAAAATGACGACGATGATAAAGAAGAGAAGGGTTGTTCGGACACACAGGTGTCAAACTGAGACTCCACTGAACCCAATCAATGCTGCTCACTTTGAAACAGTCAGCGACCTAAAGCTATAGTTTATATATATTTGATCCATTACTGGCCGCTAACTTGCCATGCTATTGCATTAGCTACACAACTTGTGAAAGTAACCAAACCTGAACCCACCCCAAGCCCTAAGCTTTACAGAACTTGACGACCTGATACTTTACCTGTCAGGTAGAAGGACTCTAGCCTTTGTTGCATTTCACTTCTCTCCGTGTCACTAGCGACTGATAACACTCAAGCACTGAAACACCACAGGGCATATGTGGATCGGTGGAAATGAATTAATTTGCTACCACCCCCCACAAATGCCATCTTATGAGGGAAACAGTGTTGAAACACCATCATGGATCAGAAATACTGGTGCTTGATTAATAACGACACCTCATCACATCCTCTTGAATATATTTGCATAAAGGTATGGACTGATTGACATTTTATTTTGCAGAGATTTCAGAAATGTGTGTATAACCTGAGCAACATTTTAAACCCAACTACAGAGAGCCTGAGGTCAACCGGGCACGTGGCCTCAACAGATGAGAGTGTTTTAGTATTCATCAGCAGTCAGGAAGTGAAGGCTGACCTCTCCTGCTGGCAGAATAAGCACACTTATCTCACTGCAGGGGCAGGTCAGCTGAACACGAGTTCTGAGGGTATCACTGATCATAATATTTCCTTGCAGTTTATCTAAACAGGCTGAATGGCAGGGAAGCTTTTCCCCTGCTTCTCCTTTAACACTCCTCCCTTTCATGCGCTGACATTCATTTCTTGCCGCTCTCTTCCCCTGCAGTGTGAACTCATGTATACTGGGCCCAGTGTTTCCAGGCCTCTCATATACAGGGCTGCAGTGTGCTGTTAACATGCAGACTCCCCGGCGAGTGTATAATTTGTGAGTCATGTCCAATTCGGATCGAGTCAGTCTCCTGCTGACTTCCTGCCTCGGCCTCGCTGATGAACGCTGGGAAAACAGATCTGGTACAGTGCAGTCACAAGACCCTCATGCCGGAGCCAACAACTAGTGTGAGATGCTGAACAATGCTTCTGCTCTTTTGGCGGCAATGTTTTGTGCTGAAAGGCTGCATCATTTCATACCCAATTATTCATTTTTCAGTTTTCCCCCAGATTTTTATTCATGTCATTGTGGAAAAGAACCTTTAGATCATCATTTGAAAGTCTCTATTCTCAGGATAATAAAATATAAGTATACTGGGTTACAAATACAGTAAGAACCAATCAAGGCTGTTGAAATAAACATATCAGACAGAAGACATCTAAAGTTCTATAGCCAACCCACTGGTCTTGGTGGGTTGGCTATAGAACTTGGACAGGCAGGCGGAGAACTGCAGCCTGTAGCATACGAGGCAGGTTGTTAGAGGGATTGGATGTAGCAGGTAGTTGCACCTGGCTGCAACCCATTCAAAGTATAGAACAGTGACACTGCTGGGTGGCCGATGCAGTGGTAACTATATAATATGAAACACTGGATTGTGATATCGGTTAGTATATTGGTCCCTCTGGCCAACGCTTTGATCCAAAACAAGATATCATAGAGCATATAATAACCAGACTGCCACTAAATTTGCTATGAATATTCATGGTCCCAAGCAGATGATTCCTTATCACTTTGTTGACCCCCTGACCTTCATTATACTGCGAGCAGATTGCTATGAAATGTGAGCAGATTGCTATGAAATTCACCGAGCACCTTAATGCTGCCCAGAGGATGAACCTATCCATTTTAAAGATTTCATGACCCTTCAGTCTTGCGCCACCCTTACACCAAATATTAAATGCAACATCATGATCTAACAGGGAAATAACCTAGATATTAGCAGAGCACATTAAGACTATAAACCCTTTTGGTCTAGATGACCTTTGTTGACACCACCCTGAGGGCAAACTTTACATCTCAGCCCCATTGCAAATTAGGCCCTGAAAATAGAAAAATCTTCTATATGTTATGTGCAACATACTGGAATCACTGGGGACCACTAGAGGGTCTCCACTCTTTGAATCTTGTTACTGAAAGCAGTATATATATGCTCTATATTGGCAAACTGATACATACGTATATTCCTCTTGTACTTGCTGAAAAGGTCCACACACATGACAGAGGCAGACACAAGTGCACGCTCGCACGCACCCATATCGCTCCTCACACAAAAGCTCTGTTCAGTCCACCTCAGCAGCTACATGTTCACTGAAAGCTCTACTGTCCACACGCTGCAACCTTCAGCCTGGCTTCTCAGTCTGATTTTTATGAGGAAATATGTACTGCTATGATATATACAGAATCACTGGGGTATGGAGGAAAAAATCACATTGGAAGGAAGGAAGAAGAGGCAGGGCCATTTTCTAATAAACATAATAAGCATCCAGAGGCTCTGCATATTCATTAGTCCTCTGATCTTCACACCTATGTGTGTGCACATCTGTGTGGAATGATTTTAGCATTTTCTGACTATAATAAAAGAATGTTTAAGAGCACAAGACTAATTTCTCTAGTTTAAATTGGGATTGGAGACTGGACTGAGAGATTGTCAGATACTCAATATTAAATAACTCATTTGGGAACAGGGGGCTAAAAAAGGAAAAAAAGAAAAAAGATGTTTGATGATCCCTCGTAATTAACCTCACTGCTGCAGCTACACTTTGTTATGCAGTAGTGTAGCCGCACTGTTATACACTGTTTCAACAATTGTGTCTCTTCATCTCTCTGTTCAATTTATTGTTTACCTCTTAAAAAGATTCTGTTTCTAATCTATTGCTTTATTCCATTTCTAGTCTTGTCAGTTTGAGTTTATGTGTTCAGCTGAGGTGAGTTTAAGGGGGCAGAGGAAAGAAAGGCGCCCAGATTACTGATTGATTGACTTAAGTCCACCAATTGCAGGTAGACATTTTGGGAATAAAACAACAATCCTTGTAGTGCCACTATCAGGCCAAAGTTCAACTGTCCAACGAATAAAGCGAATTTGAATTTTGTCAAAATTTAATTCATTACCTTCTCATAATTTTTTATTCAAAGAAATCATCTTTTCAGTGCCTTTACAACAGCTCCTCACTGATGTTTGATATTCCAAACTATTTGGCATGATGTGCATTTTAAATTGGCTGCAAAAACACAGAAAAATCAGAAATGAGTCACAGCTCTGCATTGCCATGGCCAGCAAATAAACTGAGTAACATTTAGAGTTTGCAAACTGCAACTAGTTGACAAAGGCACAGTGAGACTTTGGTCTTTTGGTTTGAATAAGCTAAGATATGATTCACAGTGATCCACTGTGGGCAGACACTGATTGAAAATAGTGAAATGGTGGATATAATTTACATTAGTGTCAGTCCCATTTATGCTGCTGTCACTAATCACATTATAGTGTTCATACCCCACACACAGTTTGTGGCATGACATTTGGATCACTTCATCTTTGAGGAGGGAATAACAAAAATATAGCCTCAGATCTCAGGTCCCATCCAAATTTGGCAGCACCAGTCAGGTTTAGTCATACCAGGTATTAAAGGTGTGGGTACAAGGCCAAGTTTGGGTTTCTGTTTTAGGCTCATGCAGAATTCCATTTGATTGGTGAGCAGAACATTCTCAATTAAATGCACGAGTGTCAATGCATTATTTACAGAAAGTTGTGAAATAATATTTAAGACGTTCCTGCTGTATTGTCAGGAACACTCAAGCCATTTATTGGAGATCATTTGGCTCTGACAAAGCTGGCAGGAAAAACACAAACACAAAGTGGGTCACAGCTCTCCAATGCTTTCTGTAATCTTATTGAAAATTGCTAAATATGTATTACCTGTGTGCCATGCACCCAGATGCTCTTTTGCTTAGACCCCCAGAACTGAAGCTTGAAGGCATATTTATGTAAAGTGACGGTGCTTCCCTACCCTCTACTACTATCATTGCAGCTATTTTGGATAAGCGAATTGACTAAATGCTGACAAATAAATGGAGTCGTTTTGCTCAGAAAACGAGCCACTGCAATCCAAGCTTGATGTTATGATGGAGAAAAGGAAGCAACATACATACAGTGCATGCATAACAATTTGGACCGTCCCTGTCGGTAAACCAACTGAGCTCAACTCATTATCCCACAATGCCTCAAATCGCAGACTGATAAAGTTAAACTCATTAGCATACTTTAGTTGACACTAATTCACTCGGCCGAGACGAGAAGCTCCAGATCTGCTACTGTAGAGGAGCTGTTGGCTGCACCACATAAGAAGGAATTGGTTTTTCTTTTCTTTTTGGAGGAGCAAAAAAGGAAGGAGGTACATGTGCAATGCTCATTAGGGAGAGCCATATGGTGGAGGCAAGAGGAGGAGAGGGGGAAAAAAACTGGGAGATGGATAGATAGAGTGAAAAAAAGATACAGCACTCCATCGGCATCTCTGGAAAACATCCTCCATTGTTGAGATTTGTTTACAGCTGTTTAAAGGCATCCACCTCACTGGTGTCATATCATTTACACCTCTTCTACACCTTTCTCAGTTTTTACTTTTCCTCAGAAGGTTAAATGTGTGTGGAAACTGAATATATATTTTCTGTTTCAAAAAACAGCAGAGAGGAACTGAGGGAGTTTTTCTTCATGTGCATCTGACTGACTTTATGAATGAAGATTACGCCACTAGAAACATACAGAAATATATCAATAATCTTCTTAATGTTACCATGACAAACTTGTTATGAAGGGGGAAGAATGGATGGATGAAGGGCTGAGAGAAAAAAGGAGAGTGTCATTGTGACTTGAGGGGAGCTTATGATAATGGGAGTCAGTTCTCCTCCTACATGTCAGCCTGATGGCATCTGCTGCCTCTGCTCATCAACAAATTATACATTAAATCAAGTCCTGCACCTCCTGCAGGACTCCCACCTCCACCCTCCTCCTCTTCTGTCCTTTACCGTTTTTCTCCTCCTTTCACTCTGTCTACTTTCTGTTTTGTCTTCATTATTCCTCCTTTGTCCAGCCAGGAATAGAGGAGGGGTGAGAGAGGAGGAGAAGTGCCCCCACTTCTCCTCCTCCTCTTCATCCTCTCATCTCCTCTCGTTGCCTCTCATCCCGGGACTTGATAACAAGTGGGAGAAGTTTGCACCCAGAGGGAACCATAAACCAACCACAACCCTTTTCCATCCTCCTCCTATACCTTCCCATCATTCTCTTTTCTTCTGCCTTCTTCTTTCTGTCCTGACAAACTCTGTCTCTCTTCTGACAGGCTGATACAGCACGCTTCATCACATCCAATCCATTGACCTGTCAATCATCCCCACGCAGAGAGAGCGAAAAAGAGGGAGTAATACTTTCTGTCGTAGTAAAATTGTTAGCACGCCCACAAATATCAATTCTATAACATCTATACCAATGTTACTTCCACTATAGCTAGTCTGAGTACCACTCACTATTGACACCACCTGCTGATAATCTTACTACTACAACAATACCACCAACTTGGAAAACCTACCATGACCTGATGTGCATAAATTAACAAAAAAGAAAGAAAGAAAGAAAAAGCTGATCTGAAATGGACTGGAGGATAATTAGACCCCAACAGACTCTGATACAGATAAACACTGGCAGCAGTGTGATGCTCCACCAATTAACAAGCAGCCATAGTCAGAAACCACAGCAATACACACTACACAGTTAATACACACTCTCCATCTGCTTCAAACAACCTGTTTTTCTAATGTGATGATGATGATACAGTGCGTGAACAGGGCTCATACAGAGACGGGATCCTACCTGAGCTGATTAGACTGCATACCATTTGGAACTGAGAAGATCTCCACAATTAAATACTCTTAGGTTTTGAGTCTAGACATAATAATGTCAAGTCCTGACCCTTGGTTCCAAAATGTGTTCCTCACTAAACTTATTGCCATTTCAGAATGTAAAGAGTAATAGTTAACTTAATCATGAAGATCACGAATGCTTTAAATTGTCTATTATGTTTCCAAACATTTTCCATGGTAACACATGATAGCCTTGGCTAGCAACTCGGTATATTTCATTTAATCAGCAACTAGTCATTAAATGACATATTGACCAAAGCCAAACAGTTTCCACTTGATTGGAGGATAAACATCAATCACAATATGATGCTGGTACATGAAAACAAACCTACCATGAACTCACAAGCATTCATTCAAAAGTAGAGACTCCAGGATGCAGATACCTAAAGCTATCACCAGACAAGAACACTGATTTTGGGCAATTCTGAAAAGAGATATATTCAATGACTTTTTTTAAATCTAATGAAAATATAAAAATGTTATAGAACATCTATGCATGGCAATTATGCTGTGGCAAGGTTAGAGAATGATTGTGGTTCCCATAAATAAACCATGGTCAGGTTAAGGGTTAAGATTGAAGCTAAATGCAGAGCTGTGACAGGACACAAACTCTGGTGTGGAATTGTCCAATAAGAACATCATTCCTAAAGTTACTGCACTGGTTTACCTGCTCCAATCAAGAAAGCCTAAAGAAAACCTCGCATGTGATTGTTTTAATAAACCACATGTCAGCAGAATGATATCTTGGTTAGGACTGTGGGAGTGTAGTTGGTGTTGGCAAATGACAGAGATACTGCATGATGATTTAGGAAAGGAGTGAAAAGAGAATGATAAAAAGTAAAGATGAAAAGAGTGGAGCCTCGCAGCGCATTTTAATCTGAACTCAGCGCAGCCCTGGAGAAGTTAATATTAAAAGATGCATATACAACATAAATATCTCTTCATATAAAAATATGACACTTAAGTGCTGCTCCGAGTCTGTGCACATTCACATTTCATAATGAGAGCCTGCAGTGCAAACGTCATGTCCATAAAAGCAAGATGTAAATGGGAAATGAGGTAAACAGGGCTGGAAAGTGACTGCAGACACATTCTAACAAAATCTGTAGAGCTGCAGTTAACATCGAGTGCCTTCACAATGCTTTTCCATGAGGATAAGATGAAATGAAAGCCCACATTACTGGCAGGCACTGAAGCTGTAAAGTTATAAGAGGCAGTGGGAGAGTAAAACTGGCTGATTTGACTGAAGGCTCTCCATTTCTCAAGGCTATGCCTCCGGTTATCCTTCCTTCCCCCACCTCCTATTTCCCCGCCTCCGGCTCACAGCGGGGATATACTTTAAATCACTTTGTCCTCTACCTCGAAAAACTTTCTGACAGGTCGTTTTGTGGACGGCACAAATCTATTTCTTCCTTTAACAGAGCCAAAAATATTCTTTTTTGTCCTGCTGACTTTGTAAGTTTGGACACCGATGGTTTTGGTAGAAAGACACCAGGGTAGAAACACACCAGGGGACAAATAGTGCTTTTACTTTCAAGAGAAATGGCTGCACAGCTATGAAGGTTCCCTGCATTTTATCCCAAAAAAATGTAGCATGGTCACTTGGATGATACCTTAGGCAAGTACGAGTGTGTGTGTCTGTGTGTACTGTATGTGGTTAGATAAATAGTTGGCACCTCTACATTCTGGACACTACAGTCTAGCTTTGCCTGCAGCTGTTATCTTCAAAGTGACACAGTGATGCTTCAGGGCCAGAGTGTCCTGTCGCCGACCTGCGATGGCTGACTGCACAGACACACTGCAGAAAGGCTGCTGCTTTGTGTGAAGCCCTGCCACAAGACCAGCAGAAGCAGAGAGAACAGCACTCAACCACATGACATCGGCTGTCAGAGCTCGGTACAGAAAATACATTGCGAGTCGATTTGGAAAAATAAAAGATGTTGATTGTTGTTCTTGAGTAATGCAGGCTAATACAGAAGGAGATGCATCAACAGTCTGGCACAAATTAAAGAGGTCAGGACAAACAAAAAAACAACAGCACTGCTCATTTCTTCACCTCTTCTCACAGCCATGCAAATAATGACAGCTGTTTCTTCCAAAGCTAACAAACAAACAAACAAACAAACAAACACAAAATTAAGCTGCTTCTAAATACCATGATTGCAAATTGTCTGATGGTAGCACTGGAAACCAGTGTCTGAATCCTGTCTCTATGGTATCAAGGGACGTC
The DNA here is from genome assembly GCA_025331565.1 of Holacanthus passer. Lineage (NCBI taxonomy): Eukaryota > Metazoa > Chordata > Actinopteri > Pomacanthidae > Holacanthus > Holacanthus passer. Next base: position 286,383 of record JAFREQ010000214.1, on the reverse strand, counting down.
ACTCACCAGTGTCCATCCATCAAACACAGACCAGATAAGAGTGCTTGCTTTTCTCCAGTAAATGTCTTTGTTATAACAGATTTAGGTTTGGTGACTCTTCTGATCATAGCGTCCCTATCAAGCCCTAATGTTGACCGGATTACATTTTCTATTACTGTAATGAGGAATGCTAATGTTAATTTTCGTATGATGCAAAATGCAAACATGTTGACAATGTATTTTTGTTTTCTGCCAAAATATCTGATCTTGCAATGCAATATCTGCGTGAAGTGATTACAGCATTATTAAAATTGGTTATATCTTGAGCACCACTTAGTTAAGGTACATATAATACAATACAGATTTCATTTAACCAAAGCCATTCACCGTAAACAAAGTGCTCTTGTTGCACCATAGACAGGACTCAGGATGCAAACCCCACTCTCTGGGCTTTGTATGCTTTGTATCCCCCCCAACAACCTCTCAGTGACTGCTGTGGTTTTAGAGCATCAGTCACTCAAGCATAATCCAGGCAGCGATTATGTTTGCTTGTCATCACAACATAATTGGGAAAACAATTAATAATATGTAAAGTAATTTCTAAGAGACAGAGTTGCCCTATCAGGCTAATGTGAATAGGTTTTTGGGCATCAAATCACAACATTTATCAGACTTCCTAATGTTCAATATTGTGTTTGAGATGAGCAGCACAGACTTTTGGAAACCATTTTACTGCTTTAACTTTAGTGAAAGCTAATTGCTACACTCAGGTCACAAACCTGATAATTTGCCTTTGGGAACATTTATTTTCAGTTTCAGTTTTATTCTGCCAGCCTTAGGCAGCCGTACACTGCAGAGTATATTGCATCAGGGCTGAGAGTCTAAAAGCCAAAATGTTTCATACCCCTGCTAATGACTGTGATTTTGTGCTGTTTTTTTACACTCGACAGGACAGAAAGAAAGAAAGAAAGGACCAAACTTCTGCCCTTCTGACATCCTCCTTAAAGCACAACACTGTTACTGCTGTAAAGATACTCTTGTACGTGTCTATTCTTGTAATCTACAGTCTATGACGTGATGTATAGCACATCCATCAGGCTAATCAGTGGGACTTTCAAAACTTAAGCACCTACTCTTTTTATAGTACTGGCTGGGAGGTTGTTTGTAAAGTTGACAGGGCAAACTGCTCACACATCCAGCAAACATGAAGCGACATTAGAATTTATTTAAAAGTGGGGTTTCTGGTGAAGTCGCGATGCTTGGGTCTCAACCAAACCTTGAGAAAAACCTGAATTTGTAGCTACTGAATGAATAAATGTCTGCTGTTCGGTGCTGAGCAGGTAGGGCACAGTGGCTCTGTCAGGGTTTTTCCACTGAAAGCAGGCTGATGAGGACGCTGAGCCTGAACCAAAAAAAGTGCAGTTGCTAAAAAACCAAAACAATGAGCCCCAAAATGTTAAAATGCTCTGTAAAGCTGAGGGGAACTGCAGTAATAACTTCTCAGTGGGTTCATCATGAGTGAGCCCTTTCACATTACACATCATCATTAGTTTCACTGTTCATATTGAAATATAATTATTGCAGCTTTATGATCTCACACATAAAAAAAAAAAAAATAGGCTAAATAAATGATTAGAGTCTAAATAGAATAACACCAAGGTGGAGTACATTACACACATATATTAATTAAAATATTATATCTCACTATGTATCTGTAAAGATGCTTTTAGCCTCTGCAGATTTGCTTTCAAAATGCAACTAAATCCTTGTTTGGATTGAGGCACGGAGCTGTTGATTTCACCTCTTTCATGTTGCTTTTTGCTCCCTGATTGAATCAATGTTTTATACTTTGTTATGTATTCTGACTGTGAACACACTGCGTCCAATTCTTCATACACTCTAGCCTCGAGTGCCAGTGAAGTGTGTTGAAGCTCAGAGACAGGGCAGCTGTCTCCCACTTGTTGTTGGGACTCGGAGTTGAACTGTGTGGTCACTGAGTGGATTGATGGAGGGGGGGGGCATTGCCTACCCTCGGCACCAAGTTGCATCAGCTAATCTTGTGAATAATGCAGAATCATGAATAAACATAGATCAATGCAATGCAGAACTGTAAAGGAGACCTGCCTTTTTTTCCCCCGTTCCCCCTTTCTTCTCTTCTCCACCCCTGCCTCCATTTTTTTCAATCCGCTCCTTCTATCTCTTTCTGGCTTTCTTTTTTCTCACCACAAAAACAGTCTTTTTTTCTTCCCTCCCTGCCAAAATCAAACACTCCCACTATTTCCCCCATCCTCTGTCACTCTCTCTCCATCCTTTTCTTTTCCTCTCTGGCCACAGCAGTGACAGACATTGTAGTGCTGTAGTGTTTCTGTGTCTCAGTGCGGGCGAGTCAGGCCCGGCCTTCACTCTCAGCTCAATAGCTGCCCGGGTTTCCTCAAAGGCAGCCATCCAGCCAGCACAAAGCCTGCCCACTGGGAATAGACCCACAAAAGAGAAAGGGGCTGCTCGCCTTCTTTGCTCTGCTCCGTCTGAAGCGGCCTGCCTCCACCACCTCCTATAAATAATACAACGCTGCCTCAACAAAAAGAAACCCTTCCCTGCTCCCGCAAGCCTCTGCTTCCATCTCTCCTTTATTCCATCCCTCCCTTTGCCTTTCCCCCGTTTCCCTTCTCCTCCAGCCCCTCCTCACCTCCTTTACCTCTGATTTTACTAAACCAGAAAAACAGTGCTCTAAAGAAGAGGCTAATACACATTCAGTTAACATTACATTTAATAATGCATGTGATTTCTTTGTGCTCATTATGCTTTGCCATCTTATTCTACACAATGATATACATAGTGTTATAGGAAAGCTGAAAATAATTGCTTCTGATTAGTTGGTAGGTGTTTGTTTAAAAAAGGTGCAACTACTTTTCTAAATCACTATAGTAACCACACATAAAACTATGCTAATCTCTGGTGGTACCAAAAAACTTAATCAAATTGGATGATTAACAACAGACGGCATTTCAGTAGGTGGTCATGGTATTCTAAAGTGTGGATGCAGAAAATAACAGACAGACACAAGTCAGGACTTCTTAGCCTCTGCTGCTTTGACCATTTACTTGTGAGTCTCCCAAATTGATGGAAGTGCAATGCTGAATTGATGAAATATCCCCTTTAAGTAGTTGCCAAACAACATGTGTGGTGCAGGATGTGGACCACAGTCTCTCATATCCAGGTCCTGGGCTTTGGGGGCTGTTTTTACAAAAAGCATTTCTGAAAGCCGAGGGCAACTTTTCTATTGTTTACATCAGGCTGCTCTATGATAATTTATATGTTTTCATTGCTATCTATTTCATACATTTCTCTTAATTACTCATACTTAGCCACACTTTACAGTGACTTGAAGGAATTATAATAAATACAACATTGCTGTGCATATTATCTATATTTGTGTGTTTCTTCTTTTTTGTTATCTGGATTTTCTGATTGTAACTACAAATACTTGGTGGGAAACCCAGTTCCAATATGTGCATGAGTTATTTTTGTGGGAACGTATGAATGGCCGTGTGCATGCGTTGGTGTAATTTGTCAGTGTATTAATGTGAATGTGTGCACAGGGATTAGGCCACTATCAGTGAAGCTCTCCCAGCCTGTCAGGCTTTAGGACGAGCTTGGACAAAGAGGCTGATTTCAATGTAAATGCAGCAGCTGAGAGGACACAGCTCTCTCAGTGGGGTGACTTCCACCCTCCACTTGCACACACACACACACACACACACACACACACACACACACACACACACACACACAGAAACACCATGAGCCTTCAGAACAGGATACACACACTTCACCATATTCACTGGAATAGTAAATATGTGGTATTCAGCCTCCATCTACTCCTGTTTAGGAAACATGTAGATTTTGTAGAGGAAACATCACGAGATACAATCTCTCTCGGAACTTGGATTTTATTCATTGAAGAGTTCATGTGTCTGGTCTGTCTTTGCACCTGTCAGTAATTATAGATATAATCTGGTCCACAGCACTATGTTGTGGCCCTGTGCTGGCCCTCACAATCCCGAGTCCATCATTAGGCCAACCATTATCCCCATGCTTGGCCTCTGCACCTCTTATTACATGCAAATAATGCAGCTTTATCTCAGCAGTGAATGAGAGCCCGGTCTCTAAAGAATGGGACACCCTCCTCTCCCACTCAAAGCCATTCCTCCATCTATTACTGCATTCTCTGCTTCAGTGCAGACAGCACAGATCTCATGGCATCAGTGTTAAAAGAAAGACTGTGGTGGTTGGCGGGATGCAGATAAGTGTTAGACAGAGGGTTGTCAATATGACTGCCTAACGAAGTGAATGCCTCATGATCAAATGTGCGCAATCTTCGCCTGTTGTACAATAGAAGTCTGTTTTAAACACTTCCTTATCTATGTTCTATTTTCTTGTGCTAAATCACTACTACATACTTCACTTTTCACTGCTAATTTGACTTCTAAGATATTTTCAGTATCCTCACGAGGGAAAAAAGAAAACATTTTTAAGGTTTAAAATCTACATACTTTGAATCTTTAAAAAAAAAAAAATCACTACATTTTATAAACACTTTGGCCAAAACACGTTATAGCTAAACAAAAGGCTGTAGAAAGAAATGACAAATTAGCAACAGACAATGTACAGCGTAGCAGGGATGTTACTTACTGTAGTTTTATTTAGTTCTAACAATCAATTTTGTTCTTTTTCCTGACAGAATTGGCTATGTTTCATTGCATTACAGTGTTTTGTAAAAATGGAGAACTCATGGAAATCAATTTGCCTCCTGCTGTTTTTGAAAAATAATGAAACTTAATTTTGTTATGAGTTGCCTGCATGGTTTCTTTTGTTTTTTTGATAAGTTTAACTCATGTTTAACTTGGACATCATCATCACTGAATTTTCATTTCAATTTAATTCCTGTCTTGTTCAGACATTTTAAAAAGATGCTCTAAATAGTTATTACGACCAAATGTAGGCTAATCCACATAACCCAAAATCTTTTTAGCATGTTTAGCATGCTTTCAGCCCTCAAGTAGGAAACAAACACGTTCGTCTCATTCTTTTCAAGGTCAAAATATGGATCACGATAACACTAGAGACATTTAGCATACACTTTGCAGAGTCTATTGTACTGTATTTGCAAATTCCAAACATGTTAAGATATAAGACTTTGGAATTTTAAAGACAAATAAAAAAATACCTTTTTGGGACCTGCAGTGATCATGTCCCACTGAACCAGTTAAGATCATTAAAGTTTCACCTCATGTATCCTTCTGTTTGCTTTCATATTTTTGCTTGTTAATGTGTGGAACTGCGTGCTGCTCCTGCTGCACACTGTTTGTATCTGCTTCTTGCGTGAACACATACCTGTCAGGCAATCATGTGCAGGATGCTGCCTCAGGTCAGTGTTTGCTGCCAGAGGATGCCTTTCCATGACTGTTCCTTCGTGCACACACCTGTATGCTGTCCCCGCTCTCTGTCTGCAGCTTGACATTTGGTACAGTGAAGATAGAAGACACTGCAGGGGGAGAAGACGCAAGCGGATTAGAGGGATGTAGGCTGACAGGAAGGAGAACATTTCCAAGTGAGTTGTTAAAGATAGAGACGGTTATTAAAAAGTGAATATTTGAATATTTATTTGCAGTCAGAGTCGTTTTAGGGTTTACGTATTTTTGCCATGAGAAGAGGTTTCTGTAAAATGTATTTCAAGTTGCTACATGTGACTGCTCATTTGCCTTTTAATTTTGGAGCATTTAGGCAAGCGCTATAAACTAATAAGACCGTCAGTACAGAAGGTGCAAGGCAGTAGATGCTTAACGGTTAGATGCGATTTGAATGGAGACTGAAATAAATGGTAAACCTGAACTAAACCTAAAAACAATCATATTTTACAAACCAGGATGCGGGAATGATCTCCTCCTCCCAAATTAGAGCCTGGACATTTTTGCTTGTCCAACAAGCAGTCTCTACAGTTCTTTTTGAAGTACTGGTTGTCCAGGTCCATTCAGATTTTGCATTTAATTGTTGGCTACTGTTGTGTTTGTTGAAGTCGTTCTCATTGTGATGATTACATCACCTTTGACAGCACTACTACACCTACAGCAAAAGAACCTGGAATTTACTGCAACACTACACAGTATCATCTCCTGCAATGTCCTAATTTAGTTCCAGGAACGTGTAAGGGAATGACAGTGGAATCAACAGCAGAACATGTGCTAATGGCTACAACTTGGAAAGTGGAAAAGGCCATGTGACTGCTGTCTACTGTGACTCTCAGCAAGAATTCAGCTCCAGATTGGTAATCACAAATCTATGGCTATAATTCTGGAAATATGAAAAGCTTCCTCCCTATCGGGATCATATTACATCTGGAAAAAAATTCTATTTTGGCAGCCAGAAAGGAAACATTTTGGAAAATTTATACTGCCATGGATCATTTTTATGACTCAGCATTAACTCTGATGTAATAGAATGAACTAAAAATGACCCTATTGATGAATTGCTTGATTGACAACAACAATTTATGTTCAAATATTGCGTGTGACCAGCGATGAATTTAAAGAGACAACTTTGAAGGAATTATTTTGGATGCACCAGGTTCTGGTAGTAAGTCCTGTTCAGTTTCTACATGGATAGATAGTGTTAAATGACAATGACATTTGGAGGACTTTGCAACAAGTAGATGGCCATGAAACTCAACTATGACAATAAAGTATTGAATTTGCTTCTGCTCCGGGTTTTTTTAGAGTCCGACATCTTGTGCCACCCATTCTTGTGGATTACTTTGATACTGAAGAAAAGCAGGTGATTCTCAGGCAGGTTCTGAAGCATATTTCCCCCTATAATTTCTAAGTAGATTTATGGACATCTATTCACGATAAACATGAAAGATGATGACACACTTATAAAATGTAAGTCACATAATCTAAAAATATGTGTACCATGTCTGTGTGTGCAGATTTGACTGAGATATGAGTCAGAGAACAAATACAATGACATTGAGAATGTCATTAAAAGAAAGATATGAAATAGCAATTGAATGTGGTGAAAATACTTCCAGAAACACTGGCTCCTAAAAACTGTGCAACTCTACTGGCTCATTGCTGTGTTGCCTATATTTTGAGAAACAATAAGGATAAAAAGCTGTTTATTTAACATATCAAATTCCTTCCTATTTTTTGAAATGGACTCACACACTTGCTCCATTTTGAGCACATCCTCTTCTCTAACTTGGAAATAAAGGCAGTGGGTTTTGCCAGGAGAGCAGGGGAAGTGGAGGACAACTGCTCTGTCCAAACACTTTCTTTTGTTTCACTTCCAGATCCATGTAAATCTACCAGAGTCCAGAGAGACAGGGCTTTTCCCAAGGCCTCTGCTCTCACTTCTTGCACTGCCAGACACCCACACACTCTCAGTGAAATCAAATTAGAAATGTCACAATCCAATCGGCACAGCAACAGCAACCTCAGGAGCTCTATTGTCTCAATAATTCTGTCATTGTCCCTGGTAATCTGTCTGGGTATTGTCTGAATAAATCCATAATACACATGACAATAGAGTGCACAGTTGGCTATAGAAAACATACTGTTCATCCCTACAGGGATAACACGAGACATTTACTTGAAAGGTTCATCAATTTCTCAACCATCTATGACATTTTTTCTTGTCCAGTCTATGTAGTGTTTTAGCTACCGAGCAGTACAGTGTGCTTTTACTGGGCTGTTCCCATTGGCTCCAGTCTTTCCTGGTGGAAGAACGTGATTACCATGCAGCAACCGCAGCCAAATACTCACAACTGGAGTAATTAGCCAGTTCTTTATCTCACATTCATTTCTCATTTGCATAATTTTGACACATCCTTCCCCCACAAAAAGTGCAAGCGGCAAATCCACACTTGTCTTCCACACACACACACACACACACGGAAGACACTTTGTGTTTATCCACTCCTGTCCTCATTTTAGGAAACTGTTTTAATTCAGTCCCATTCTTCCCTCAGTGGCTCTGCTGCTTCGCCTGTGTGTCACATGTACGTGCAGAAAAGAGAGAATCAGAGAGAGAGAGAGATAAAGGGAGAACAGAGAGAAAGGGAGAGCGCGCATGACAAAAATCAAAATGAGCCATCTCTCTTCTCCCTCCCTCTTAGTGACCACCGCTTTCTGATTCTTTTCAGACATGACAACCTGCTGGGTGCTGATAACAGGATTAATAATGCTGAAAAATCCTAATCGGGGGAATTAAAAATGGAATTCTCCCATTAATATTACCACCATGTCAGTAACAGCACGCTCAGGTCTGCTGAGCAGGCTTTTCACATCACTAATGAATAACAGCTTAAGGGATTGGTGATGTATGTATGTGCAGCTTGTCACATAATATGGATATGCAGTCATCTCTGACATACTTTCATGCAATAACCCAATTCTGTAGGATTAATTGAAATACAGCCTAACTGTGAAGCTTTGGCTAAAGACTCTGACTCCTAGGCCCAAAATACACATGAGAAATCAACAGCATTAATAAAAATCGGCTTCTAAATTGAAGATGTGTTGAAAGCTAAGACGCTGTGTGTTTCTGAGGTGCTGTGTTTTCAAAGCTGGGGCTCTTATTTAAAGAGTGCCTCAGTGTGCTGTTGCTCTGGGCAAACAACAAGTCAGGAAGATAGAAAATCAAACTGAGCGTGTTGCTGCGGCCAGCAGAGGTCCGGCTGGGCTTACTGTCCCAACGGCATGCACATAATAAGACAGGCTTTCTCTGCATGAACAAAAAACAACCCCAGGTCGCTGCTTGCCGCCTTCTTTACAGAGAGACAGAGACAGAGAGGAGGAGGATACTGTATGATCCAGAGGAGCTGAGGGAGCTCCAAAAGAGATAAAGAAAAACACAAAGGAGAGTGAAGGAGTCAAAGAGAGGGAGAAAGGGAGAGAGGGAGGGAGACAGAGAGGCCAGGTTTCTCACTGTCAATGTAACTATAATTTTAAGAGAGCAAAAAATAGATCTTCTGCACATTTATAGATATTTTTACTCTTACTGGATGTAACTGATGTTGTGATTTCCAGTGAGTTATTTAAACAATTGCTATTTTTTCTGCTGACTTCCAATTTTTAAAAATTCATTTCCAAACTACATTTTTTGCACAATAATCCCCCAAAAGTCATACTATTACACTATAAATATACACTATACTGTACTATCCTGTGCTAGTATTTAATATATTAGACTATACTGTATACTATACTGTGTTGTTCTACTCTATATTAATAAATACATATTCTGTGACCACAACTTGAGCCCATTTTATCCTACATTTGTTATTTGTTACAATTCTGCAAATTGACACCATTAAAGGCATGCCAAATTGGGTATTAGAAGGAAACTGACATATGTGATGATTCTCAGACAAGTTCTGGACTTAAAAGGAGTCTTTTTCTATTATTTCTTAGCAGACCTATGGACGTGTATTCACAATGGATCGGACTGGAGATAATGATGTGCTCTGTAAAGTAAACACCTACAATGTGGTTATGATGAACTATGAGCACTACTCAAAGTAAAGTCCTGCCAAGACTTGCTTGCCATATTATGACCTGAGAACCATTAAGCAGTAGCTCTGATGTACAAGCTGGCAGCACAGGCAGGTGATGTTAGAGCTACAGCAATCAGTGTGTTGTGTAACGTACTGTCCTGCAGCTCCCAGAGCCGTGGAGGAAGGTTGCTGAAGTATTCGTGATTCAGTGCTGCCTGGGCTGACAGCCGGTTCTTTGGGAAGCACTGGAGGAACCTGGAGGCCAACTCCTCAGCATGGTCCACGTAGCCCAACCTGACACACACAAACACACGTTATCAGAGAGAGTGACCACAGAAACACACAAACAACCCTGATTCCAAAAGAGTTGGGACACTGCATAAAACTAAAATAAAACTGAACGTAATCATTTGCTAATCCTAACAGTATAAACAGTTATAAACAGTATAAAAACAGACAATGAATTGAACCTTTTTACCTGTTTTTAAGTATATAAGTATCTCCTTATTCTGAATTTGATGGCAGCAACATGTTTCAAACAAGTTGGGACAGGAGCAACAAAAGACTGTGAAAGTTGTGGACTGATCCAAAAACACCTGTTTGGATCAGTCCACAGGTAAACAGATTCATTGGTAACAGGTGATAGTATCATGATATGGTATGAAAGGTTCATCCTGGAAAGACTGTCGGTCACAAGCGAGGATGGAGAGAGGTTCAACACTTTGTCAGACACAGGATTGTAGAAAGGAGATTACTACATGGGCTCAGGAACACTTCGGAAAATTGTCGTCAGTAAACACAGTGTGTTGGCAAATGATTGCATTCTGTGTTTATTTATGTTTTACACAGCGTCCCAACTTTTTTGGAATCAGAGTTATATACAGAAAACAGGCAGTCAACCTGTTGAGACTCAAAAAACCAACTGCTTCCTTTTCATCCAAATAAAATACAGAGTTACCTATCATACCATTCATTCATCCCTCTGAGAAAGAAACTCATCTTTTCTCCAATTCACAGGGCTGCTGACAACAAAAAAAAGAGCCTTTTAATTATGCTGAAGGCTTGCTGACTCAAGAGGAAAACACTTCTTAGACACACACACACACACATATGCAAAAGAGCATACACACATGCTTACACCTGTCTCTTCTGGGCTTGCCTCGCACATGGTGACTGGGTCACCGTGAGAAAAAAAAAAGCATTAAAGAGACAGAAGCAGACCCTTTGTGAACATATATGCGTCTGTGTGTGCATATGAGTGTATGAATGTGTATCAATGTGTGTCTGCATTTGTACTGGGAGTCACTGAACTCCTGAACCAGCCCTACCTAGCAGCGCCGAGGGGGAGAAGAGATTGAAAATAAACGAAGAGCAACAAATTCAGTCAGTAATTAGGCATCCACTGCATTAAATAAACATGATGTTATTCAGCGCAGCTCGCTGGCCTGCCGCTTGCAGTACTCAGAGTGCCTCTCATGTTCTGCAGGCTTCTCATGGTTAGCTCCCTAGTCAAGCGCTCTGACAGCCACTCCCATGGCTCTCAATGGGGATCTCAACTCGACTTATCAGCAGAGAGACAGAGGGAGGATAAATCTCTGTTCAACTCATCAACGCCACTCAGCAAAGAGGCAGAGATAAAGTTAATGAAGTCCATCAGGGCCTCTCCTCGCCCCTTTCTCATACAGCTGGAACACTCTGTGCAAAGTTTAAAGACAAACTAGTCTTTGTGTGAAACTATACTGATGGAAAAAGGCCTCCTAGATTACTGGTTTAATGATGTGGCTTTTTAAGGCCAATGCTGATCTTTAGTGAAGCAGCTGACAGACAGGATTTTGTGCAGTTATTCGATATGTTGGAAGCTACACCAGGGTGACTTCGACCACTGGTGGCACAAAGTGGCAGTGAAAGGTGGCTGTTAGAGCAGTAAGAGCTTCAGTGCCTGAATAGAGGCACAAACCCCCTGCACAAACTGCTCACTTACTGTTGTTCACTCTTGCTCACCTAACTTTAAATTCAGCATGCAAGTGGAACATCAGGTCCTGACGTCGCTATATGAAATTAAAACCTGACATGACTTGGCTCATCTGTATCCATGAAACTCACCAACTCTCTCTTCTTAAGTTATTTTTCTAATTTTTTATCTGACATTTTTTGCTGTCTAAAAACCGCTAGCATCATTTTTAAAGGGGTATTTCAACAATTTTAAACATGAAGGTCAGTTGCCGCATCATGGTGCAAGCAGTGAGAACAGTGATATAAAGTCTTCTGTGCCTCTGGAGAAGTTAGGTGAGGTCTGAGAAAAGAACCTGAAAAAAGACAGTAAAAACAGTCAGAATATCTCCGCTTCCGCTGCTTTAACTTTGACCATTCTTTGGAAATCCGTCCTGTGTGAGTCTCTCACCTTTATGAAAATGAAACACTAAATCACTGGAGTAGCCCCTAAGCTTTTAGCACTTTTGTGGTGAAATAAATCCACTTGAAAATCCAATGAAACCCCCAGAATCTATATGTTCTCTGTAACAGTGGGCCTGTCTGTGAGTGAATTTATCTTGACTCAGGCTTTGCTTTCTAGTTTCTGTGCAGGCACAGAGACAAACAGGTAGATATGTGTAGGTGTGAAATCACCTGGATATGAACATGTTGGCCTTTGAAAAGTGTTGATGTGCAGTAGGTGCACATTCCTTCCTGCTATTGCTGTCAGCTAGGCTGAGTGAATAATCGCACATCTGCAGTAAGATCGATAGTATCTCCTAAAACTATCAAACAGCTCCAGGTGATGACATATTGACGGCAGAGAGAAGCATTCCTTCTTAAGTGATGCGTGGTGCCTGCTTTTTCATGGTATTCTATCAGAAAATGGCAGCCAGGACCTGCTAAAGGTGAGACAGAGCCAAACCAGAGCCAAAGCAGCTGCCTGTATCGTCCCCCCACCACAGCAGGAAGAGGCAGAGGAGTCTTCCTGTTTGAGCAAAGCAGCAACCAGGAGCTGTTTTGGAAGGAAGCCTTTGTGTTTTCTTGTCTGAAGACATACTATGAAGAGCTTTCATCATGTCTGACTCATTTGACAATGAGGGTGTCATGAGGGCAACTTGGAAGTGTACTTGGCAAACAGGCCTTAGCATGCAGCTATTGTAGTTGTCAAGCTCTGTATACAGTAGTGGTGACACCTACATGTTTAATTCATGCCAGCAGTCAATGTTTTCAAATGCATCAAGTTTTGATCCAAACATTATTTACAGCAGAGAAATATAAATTAAAATGAGGAATAAATTAAACAGTAAATTAAAAACAATATTTGGTGTTTCCCCAAAATATGATTTTATAAATACTGTATATATATGTCCCTAAACAACAGGCTTGTAACTGGGAGGTCGCTGGTTAAATCCCCTGACTACCGGGGGATTAGACTGTGACTGTGTTTGGGCAGAGTTCTGTTGACAGTGTGTGCAACTGTGATGAGGTTGCTCCTGCTAAAGACAGCCTCAGTGAAACTTCCTTGAATAGACATGGTCGAAGGCAACAAGTCCTCCAAATTAAACGACATAATATGTCATTTCTCCATGCCCTCGAGAATGACACATAGAAGTGTTTTCTCATCTAACGCCCCTATCAGACAGTATCAAAACTGTTACAACTCACTGCTGAAAAATACATCTGTTTTATGATGTGACAACACTCTGGTTCACGTCTGGTTAGGTTTAGACACGAAAACAACTTGGTTAGGTTTAGGGAAAGATCATGGTTTGGGTTAAAATTATTACACTGCTAAGGTCAGGGGAACTTTGTCATTGTGGTTACAATAATAAACACATGGTTAAGGTTAGGGAACCATCATGGTCATGCTTTATAAACAACACCAGTGACTTTTGGTCGCAAAATGTAAGTGAAAATCACTCACCCGTGTCACAGTCTGATGTTTTGTTGACCCATCGAGCCACTCAGACCTCCTACTCACAGAGACTTTGTCACTTTATAACAACATCGCCTCACATCCTCCTCTGTTCTCATCATAATTACTATGGCCACTAGAGGTCGTTGTCATGTGAACATAAACCTGTGTTGTTTTAGGCGTTTGTTGAAGTTACTAGGTACTGTCAGGACAATCTCATTTTAGGAAAGCGACAAGTGTAAAAAAATGTCCAAAATGTCATAAAAATGTCTGGGAGCTTCAATCAGAGAATGTTTTCTAATGTAGATTTTTTTTTCTCAATGAAAAGGCTTAAATGACTAATCAGTTGCTAAAATTGTTGCCAATTAATCATCTCTGGATCTTGAGTAATCAACTAATGAATAATTGCAGTATTTACTCTTATTAGTAGTGATAGGAGTAATAAAAATGTATTCACAGCTACATTATGTGAAATCTCATCAAAACGATAAACGATGGTGCAGTACATTCTATATGCAACCAATCAAACTGCTTTCCAACATATCAGAAAAAGAAAGAAAAATTCCTTAGTTCTTTGGTCCATGGTCCATTTTACGTGAAACTCACTGAAATCAGTGAACATGTTTGAAACATGTAAAAAAATATTCTGTTAACAGACAAAAAGCAGGACAGAAAACATAACCCCCCGGCCTGATAGAGCGGTACTTACATGACTTCACCATATATGTTTTCTATATTTTGAGTTATCATCAATGTATACATCAAAAGGCTATAAACCTGAATGATTTACTGTCCATCCATCATTCACATTTTTACAGCTGGAGGAAGAAAAACAGCACAGGGAAAAATGGCTGACTGAGAGCAGAAACAAGAGAGCAGGAGAGGGTGAGCCAACACCCAGGGCCGAGACAAAGTGAGTGTATAAGTTCATATCAAATTCATCGTTCCCTGGCCTGGGATAAAAGGCAGCAGAGAGGAAGTGAAGGTCATTAACATTCCACTTCACTTTCTTTCTTCACATTTTTATTTCCTTCTGGAGCGAGGCCACGAGAGAGGGGCAGACAGGGAGGGAAGGAAAATCCACCTCAACTCACGTTACTCTGCTTTTCATTTGTCATCAAATGTTTTCAATAGACTTTTTTAAATGTTGTAAATGGCCAAAAATGAATAATCTCCAAACTCCATCTGTTTAGTTTTTCAATTGTTTGAAATCGGAACAACAAAGTTTTCAAATGACAGCAGTGATACTTTGACTAAAGAACAGATCTAACCATTGAGATTATTCTTTTATGTTACAAATTAACTGTTGATACCACGTGTAATATTTGTAAAATATACAAGATGAACAGTTTTATTCATTTAATAATTAAGAACGGCATCAAGTGGACTTGTAAATAGTAGCTGTATTCAAGGGTCCTGAGAGCCGTTTTGATGATCCGAGCCAAGGCTGGATTTCAAAACCAGGCAAAGCGGGCAACTGTCCCAGAGCCCAATAACTCCAGGGTCCCTGAAAGCTCCACTCTTTCTGCCTGCCAGTTGGTTTGTGTGAATTTAATCAAGCATTTCTTTGAAAATATTCACCTTTAAAGTACAAAATCAACTAACGTGACAATGGCCTTAAAATGGGTCTTTCTTTATTAACTTATCCAGTTTTGTACATATACTATGTTGCCTGTTCCTATATGAATGCATTTAATTAAATTACCACACAGCAACACGTGGCCAGGCCATCTTCTAGCAAAGTAACACTTGCACAGGAAGAGGGAGAAGTTGGTTTAAGGAAACTACAGCTTGTCATCAGTCATTATACCTGCACTGTAAAGTAATTGTGAGATATCAGAACATGGCTCCATTGCTTAAAATATGTTCAAGACAGCGAGAAGTATGAGTGGCTAGGTGATCAGACAGGTTGTAAACAAATTACAACATTAGTCAAAATTATTTGCCGCCAAATACAAACGTTGGCTGTAAACTGATTGTGCCACTCAAACGTAAGCAAATGGGTTGCGGTTAAGGCCAGCAGATCTCTTAGCAACGTTTGACATGGTTGTATTAGAACTTTTGCAATCATAAAGCAATCGACAACGTGGACACAGAGGTCGCTGCAGTGTAACAGGCTGAAACATAACTTCTAAAATGCATGGTCACAATGGAACAAGTATCATTTTAACCATTGCCGGTCAATTTAATGGAAGGTAGATGTTGGATTAATGTATTTATATAGACACAAATTAATACATTGGTAGGTTGCAGAGTAACTTTAGTAAGCTCTCATGCAGTCTATTGTGAAAGAGAATGAGCTTTATTTTAGCTAACACACCTTCCTGAGTGATTATTGCCATTAACATTAACTGGTTAGCTCAGCCATAGTATTTTCAGATACTTTGTGAAACCAAATTCACCATAACTAAAAGCAGTTTCTTTACTCTTAGGGGAAGGTAATTTCATTCAAATATACTCATCAAACCAAAAGGATTGTTCCAAGTATACGCCCAAAATGTTATCAAAACTCTAATTAATCATTTCCAATAAAGGCTCCACTATTCTTGACTTGGGACAGAAAAACACAACCCCATATTACTGAGATGCTGATTCAGACACAGATGGAATTTCTGGCACATTAAGGTCAGTAATTTGCGGCGTAATTTTTACTTTACAGATTATAGGCGAAGCAGATTCTTCCCAGATTCTCCTGGGATTAAGGACACAGATGACCTATGTAATTATTATAAATCACAGGAGGAACCTAGGTATTAGGAGTTCTGTGTGATGAGGGCTTTAGTTAGCGGGGATGGATCTTCGCTGAAGCAGCTATACTTTGTGATTGCAGCTGATTAGACAGCTGGAGTTTTACATAAATCACTTGCCTGGTGCTGCTTTAAAATTCCCTGTGGGAAAGAGACAAACTCCCCTTTGCCCTCCATGGCCTCCCCGCCAGATGTATGCCTGGGGCAAACAGTGGCACACATCTGGGGGGAGCCCTGACTGTGCCACCATGCCCTTTCCCTGCCATATGCGTCTCATGTCCCAGAGCAGAATCACACACTCGTACGCAGCAGAAGGGTGCAGGCTAGAGTAAGAGCATGCAAGTTGCAAAAAGTAAAAGTGTTTGAGCTGCACTAACAGTGTGTTCACTATCTATGACAGTTTGTCTTTAAAGGCATGAACAAGGATACTAGTGTGTCCATCTGCTACAAAACTCTTTGATATAATACTATACATGCATATGCACAGTGACACACACACACACACACAGATGCAAAATTTGTATTTGAACAATTTACTTACTTATTCCACGCTTGTCTGAGCTTCTTCGCACTGTACACTGTAAAGCGGTCTGTGATGGGAAGACAACAAACCAACAATTCAGCCATTGAACTAACACATCTGGTTAATGTACATAAAAGTAACACACATGCGGCACTGTTCTAAAACGCCTGCAAACTAAACTACTTAATACAGTGGCACACCAAGCAATATTCCATTGTGACAATCTGACAATTAAATGTTGCTTTGGTTAAACACACTTGAAAAATGGTAGAGGAAAATCAATATGAGTTAATCAGTGAATGAAAACAGTAATTTTTCCTAAAATTCAAACTCTGTAGTGAGTATGATATGACACTGGTGCTGGACTGGTGGAATTAGGGCAGTGGAAAAATCCATCAAGCTGAATTTACATTGTGAGCCATTACAGAGTAATTCCACCCCTCTCAATATTTTGTAACCCAGTCTCTGCCTTTATTTGCTTGAGCTGGCCAGTATTTAGGTCTCCACTGTTTGAATACTTAGAGAATTCACAGTCCAACTCATGAAAATTGAGTGTGTTATAAAGTGGTACCACCCTTAACCGGATCTTACAGAAAATGATATCTGTATTACTCATTAAAATATAAAAATCACCACTATATGTACAAAGGGTCACGGTGTGAACTCAAGCACAGAGGAGTTTTACATTGAGATCAATAAATCCTGTTTGAAACTTCAACTTTACCTTGACCAAAATAATAAGAACAAAAATAAATATGATATGGTGAAAGGCTTGTTGTTTTTCTCATAAAACATGTTGATATATGAAAAAAAAAAAAAAAGCACCGTCACTTCTGGGTAAAATAAAAATGCATGTATGTTCCTTTCTTTCAGGAGACACTTGAACTTATCATAGCAGGAAAAGGACAGGTGTAACTAATAACGTTAACAATGTGCTGTTCACTTTAAGTGTTTGTGAAAGCCTTGCAAGTGTGTTGTATCATCTTAAAGGAATGTGGCCATAATGAATGTAATCAATTACACCTGTGCTTTTCCTGCTTTGCCTTATTAAAATGCCTGATGGTTGTGTTAACCAGGCTTATTTATAAAGATGACTGTGGAACAACGGGCAAACCAATTCAAATAGTTGAAATTTTAATGCAGTGTGTGTTGCTTTGTATATCAGCTTGC
This sequence comes from Holacanthus passer, assembly GCA_025331565.1. Classification (NCBI taxonomy): domain Eukaryota; kingdom Metazoa; phylum Chordata; class Actinopteri; family Pomacanthidae; genus Holacanthus; species Holacanthus passer. Next base: position 268,522 of record JAFREQ010000214.1, on the reverse strand, counting down.
CAAATTAAGGAGTGGCTCCTATCATTTCAGAGATGCTGTTGAGTAATAATGTATGAGCTATGTATTTGTGCTCCAAAGCCAGACCACATTAAATTGTCATCATTTTAAGAGGAGTTTTGGTGAGACAAGCTTTCAATATTTCCACAGCTATGTTTATTATGCTGTGAGTGTGTGGGGCTCTGCACTGCTCTCTTAATCTCAGCCAAAACTGCCATGTGGGCACACAGTCAGGCTGAGCTGCCAACCGACCAGCCACCACACAAGCTCGCCAGCCACCCAGCGAGCTAGCCCACCTCCCACATTGCCAGCCTAATCCTTCTAGCCAACCACCCAACTGCGTTTCAGTTTTAGCCTTCGGCCTGCCAGATAGCCGACAGCGGGTCCAGCCACCCTGTTCAGTGCCAGGGCAGGCCTGAACTGGCCACAGCTTCCTGGAGACCAGAGGTGAAGGCTGCCAGCCAGAGTGCCACAAATAGGCAAAGTGCAGGTGAGAGGAAGGGAAATGCTAAACTTGAATAAACATGAACTAGTTTTAAATGCTAACGAAACAAAATGTACGCTACTGTCAAGGTCACTAAAGAGCATCCTGTCTACTGTCCAGAATCCAACCCCAGCGGACTAAACTGCCCATGTGAAACACCTGACGAACAAACCAAAGATCAAGACAAAGAGCAAGAAAATTGGATTTCAGCAAAGAAGCAAATGTTTCTCTTCTGTCAGTCTGCAGACCATTGTGTAATCTACAAGTACGCCTGCACATGAATATGATGATACTGTATATATGCATGCCTCTCCCTCAATCTTAAAGCCTCTTGACTCTGTTAACCACAACACACTGCACTTTATTACAGGAGATAAATTCACAACTCAACATTACACCTTATCTGAAAAGGACTGTTCATTTAACTAATTGAGGGGAGTTGTATTGAACAGTAACTATCGATAAACATTAGACATAACCACGTGTTCAAACTGAGTTTGGAAGAAATGATTATCAACCACTAGTTACAACTGGAATGGGTTACAAAATCTTTTAAAATCTAACCTTCTTTTTGAAGATATTAAAGTATTGTAATCACTTTTAAAGGTCAATTGGTCACTGTTTTCTTCAATATGGTGGTAAACTGTCTGATTTTGTGTGTGTGTGTGTGTGTCTATGTCAATCATTTGCTCTAATACTGTATATGAGTGCATTACTTTTACCTGTCTGGATGCTACTGTTTCTGTTCAGCAGCAAATAATAACATATCCTACCCAGAAAAACTTGCTCCCTGCTTCACCAGATAGGGATGATAGAGATTCAGTTTTAGATAAACTGGTCTAGAATGTGGTGTGAGAGTCAGACCTAATGTATCAGACAGTAAGATAGTAGAGTGGAGGGATGTGTGGAACCTTTTCATAACCACAAAAATGTGAAAAACAAGTGGCGCCTGGACTCAAGCCGCACTTTCATGTCTGAAATCCAAACTTAAAAGATGTACTGCAAAGGTTGAGATGAAAAAAAATGACGGAAAATATTACGCATGTAGGAGTAATAGTAAAAATGTGATGAATCACAACCAGGAGAGTGATACACTGTTTTGGAAGTGTGCAGGTATCAGTCAGCTCAGAGGAGCTCAGGCTGTGGAAACATCCTTAATCACAGGGAGGTTTTCCACACTGATGCAATACTGCCATCTGCTGCTTACTGCAGTCTCTGGAGGGATCAGGTTTTATTGTATCTGTCACACTGGCCATGGTCAAAAAATCTCATTGTTTTTTGAGACAATAAATACATTGGAACAAATCCTTTCTTCGACCTTTTTTTCCTGTGCTCACTAATGAGATTTATTAGAAGTAAATGAAAAGGAAGGTTATAAGACAAAAATATATCTTTGCATTTTACATACACCCATTTTATATCTTGTAATGTGTCATACACAAAGGTAAATTAGATCTAAATTAGATCCAAAAATCTGATCATTCTAAACCTTCCCGATTTTCAGACTCATTTTAAACGAACCCTGAAACTTTAGCTCTGAGTGAACTTTATTCCTACCACCATGTAACCTTTCAAACCTGGTTCGAAGTTGGTCATTCAAAGTGCATTTGGTGCCTTACCAGAAGATCAAAATCCCATTAAATGTGGTGATTATCTTCTCTTACAATATGATCAACAAAAAATGACATTACATCATTAACTACACAGGTTTCAATGCCACAAGAATGACAATTTCTGATTCTAATCATCCACCATGTGCTATGTGATCACACCATTCTCTGACTGTAATAACTATTGTGCACTTTGATTGTGCTTCTACTGTCATTCTGATGCTTTAAAATGCTTTATGAGCACCACCATGTGGTTAGCTTTTACCAGATCATCACTGGTAACATCTTACACTTCCTGTGTTTGTTGAAAGTTCAGCCATAATAGCATCAGATCTGGAGACATCACATGAACAGATGCAGTGCTTGGAGGCTAGAACCAGGCAAAGCTGTGTGTGTGTGTGTGTGTGTGTGTGTGTGTGTGTATGTGTGTGTGTGTGTGTGGCTCAGACAGCTGCACAGCTGTTCAACACAGTGTGTGAGAGGCAAACAAGAGCCAACTGTCACCATGGCCACAGGATGAGAGATTACATTTGTATGTGTTGTGTGTGCATGTGACCATGAGAGTCACCCCAGTTGGTCCCTAATTGGCCACTGGAGATCGGAGGCTGGGTCACATAGCTCTGTGATGCATCACTGCCCCGCACCATCTCTCTAACCCTCTTTATGTCCATCTTCGCCTGTCTCCTCTCGTGCACTCCAGCTCTTCTCCCCTCCATAAGCTAACACTAATCTGCAGTCCCTCTATTCATGTTCCCTCTAAAAAGCCCTAATGAGCTCCCAGAGGGCATGGCTGCCCTGGCAGAGCTGCCACCCCCACTCCTGCTGCCGCTGCTCCTGCATTAATGGAGTACAGTGAGCTTTTGGTAGACTGTCCCAGTGGTTAACGTTGATGTTCAGGTTTGGAGTACTGAGTATATAAACAAATGTGACCCCAGTACATCACTGGCTCTGGTGCTCAGTGTTAACATGTTAGCAAACTTGTTGAGTGACAGTCGATTCAATGGCTTCACTCAAAAACTGTGCATGTTAAAGTGCTATCAAGGGACCTGCTGTCACTCAACGGTGTGTAGACTTATCTAACATGGAACCTGGATCTCTGATGTTCAATGGTGGCACTTTAGGATACATGTTAGTACTGGCACCGGAGAATCTAAGAGCAGGTCATTCTTTCTAGATCAACCATTTTTGCATTAACATTCAACAACTATGAAAGGAGAAATCCATCTCACAGGATATACACAGCATTTATCAGTTTCACTACTGAGAACATTTCCTTTTTTTAAAGATCAACAGCAACCTAACAGGCTCCATGCTCATGCATAACAGTGCTGACAAAGAAGTCCGTACTATAATCAATACATTATCATACAGAATGAAGAGTGACAGGAGACCCCATGCTACTCATTTAGCTTACATTATGTTCAATAAAAACACATTACCATACAGAATAATGTGCTGAGTAAAAGTAGGTTCCTTGCCTGGGGTTCAGTGAGGGTTAAAGAAGGATTTACAACATGAATATTATAATATAATATATAATATATGAAAGCTCTCACCTGGTTTGAAGTGAGGCAAAGAGTTAACGCCAGGCCAGGTGTCCTCAGATGGGGTGCCCAGGACCTGAAAGAAAAACACAGAGAACGGACAGGACAAAGTGAGGATAAGATAATTCTTTACTGATCCCCAGAGGGGAAATTCGGGTTTTGTTTTGTTTTTTGTTTTTTTTAAAGATATATTATATCGGATACATTTGTAAAATAAACTCCAGCAGTTTTCATATAAATAAAAACCCAATTTATCATCATCTATGTGCATTTCTGGTTTAGTGGAGAAATATATTAGGGTATTTATCATGACACAACGCATAAGAGGGATCAATACTGATGACCACTGGGACAAAATAATTAATGGAAAATATCACAGCATTGATCAACCACAAGTTAACTGCCAATGAAATCATTTTATTTATTTCAATTTAAATTCCAATGACTCTAGACACGAGTAATGGAAAGATAGAGCGACTCCGTAAGACACACTTGAACTTCAGCATAAAGACATTCCACTGCTTGTGCAATAGTCATGATTAGTGCATCTTTTATGGAAAGGCTGGCTGAGTTCTCACGCACACAGCCTGGCTTTATGATGACAAAACCCAGAGCAGCGGACATGCCTTCCACATGATACATCACAGCTAAGCAGCCTAATAGTTTCCAGATTGCCCGGTTGTCTCTGATCTGCAGCACACTCCTACAGTACAGTACTGCTCAGGGAACTACAAGTTAGAGCACAATTCATGCAAACACTGGGTGGATGTGTGTTGTGGGATCATTGGAATTAATTTCTTTCAGATGGCTCTTGTTGGCATGGCTGAGAGAGAAAGAAAAAAAGACGAATTAAAGCAAACACTGAGGGAATCACAGGGTCTGTTGCCATGAGTATCTAGGTCACATAAACAAATAAATACCAAGTTAGAAAATACATAAATGATGTGGTTAAACCTGAAATTTAATGGAAAACAGAGGAATTCATGAAAGGTCAGGGGCTTGTTTAGCTCATGTTGGCCTGTTGCTGATTCAAATGTTAGTCATAGTTGAGGTAATAACGAAACAATCCCACTAGAGGGCAGTAAAGCACCATGGGCTAAACCTCAGTGAGCTTTCAACAAGAGCAGTCAGGACAAAGAGGGCTCAATTTGCAAACTCACATACTGAGTTTGAAGAAAAAGTCCCAATGTTATCAACTTAATCTGTGTTTAGAAGCAGTATTCCCATTCTGGGAGAGTATCATAATTATTTCACCACATGACAACATACTTTCCATGGACTACAGAGAAAACGCAAATCCGACCACAGTGAAGTGGGTCAAATGACTGCAGCAGTCATTCAGTCATTCCATAGAAAGTTATGTCCCCCGGTTTCTGTTATCAAAGCGCTTGTCTACTAGTGCTCTTAAGGATGACACTTTGCCAGTAATGGCAAAAGACAAGATTGTTAAGAGTGTGTGACTGATAAAACAGTGCTTTCATTCAAGTTTTTCCATTTCCATTAAAAAAAAAAAAAAAAATCAGGTTCTGGAAAGTTAATCCAAATACAGCATGATTTTGTGTGTTATTTATTCATTTGTTGTTTTGGGTAGTTTTATGTTGAAGTGAAAGCTGAAATGTGGATAAATAAATACAAAATAGCAAGTGGCTTTGATACAAGCTGCCATCTCTTTTCCTTCCATGTGTGAGCAATGCCACTATGAAGGTCTAACTGTAATTGAAATTTTTGTGTCGATAAATTAGCTTGTCCTCCTTTTCATTTTATTATATATTTTCATATTCCTAATTACATGAAAAATAATTAGAATTTTTTTTGTCATCTGTATTTGTAGCGTCTTTTTCTAAATGCCATGCATACAGCGGTGAAGATGTTTGCTCCATCTGCTTGTTTTTGTCTATTTGCATGTGTCTTCTGAAGATGCAGTGCATTGAGAACTCTTGGCCACCATGTAAAAGGCTTCTTCTTAAGAACTACAACTTAGCATTACACAGAATTTGGCATGCACATTATAGTGTTGGAGGAACTCTCTAAAACTGACCAAGTCACAGACCCTTCATTTTAAAAATCTGAACATGTTCAGTTGACTATATGAAGAAAAAGACAATCAGTGAAATATATTGTCAAACCATTTGAACAGTGATGCTAAATTCAATTTAAATATGCAGAAAATCCTGCAGGACAATTAAGAAACAATATGCAACAGCTTCAAAGCTACAGTGATCTTGATTTGACAATTTATACTATTTTTGCAAGTCACATGTGGAAGCACATGGATGACAAGTGTTTCAAGGCTGAGAGCTACCCTGCTTTGCTTCCTCTGTGTGTTGCTTGAAGGCTTAGTGGTCAGCTCTGCCACCCCATGAGGGCTGACTGCACTCTTTCTGTGATTGCATACTCTCTCCATGTTTGTGTGGGTTTTCTTTCTCTGAATACCTGCCACTGCTCTGCCATCAACATGCCCAGACAATAAGAGGGGGCAGTGGACAATTGTTAGGGGCAGATCTGCTTTCATATCAAAAACAACTCTAATAATACTACTGTATTCTGAGGTGAATCAAGGTGGAGAAAATGGAGGCTTTGAGGTGACCAATGAGGACAGTTGTCCAATGCAGTGTTGCAACTTCCAGCTTGGACGAGCGGGATTGTAAGAGGTTGGGTGAGTCTCCTGCAGACAGGGGTGGACAGGTTGAGTTATGAGGGAGGAGGAAAGGTTGTGGGAGTGTTACAGGGGTGACATGGGGGAATGAGGGGCCATGTGAGTGGATCTCAATCTTGTCCACAGAGCTGAAATCAGCTTGCATTATTGATGGAAAGGTTCAGTGGCCTTTGAAGTGAAGAGAGGCAGCGCTGGGTGGAGTGCGGGTTTGGGGCTGGGTGTGAATGTCAAAGTCTTTATGAGGACATCAGAGTGGGGGAAGAGTAGAAGCAGTACAGCTGGCGGGGCAGGAAAAGAGTTGAAACATCGCTGCGCACCCTGACAGAAGCTATAAAACCAGCTCACTGTATCAGACAGAGAGTGGTAATGTTTTTGTTGTTACGCTCTTCAGCGCATTATAAATTTAAAGTGCTGAGTCAGTCGCCTAATCTCAGTCCAAGTCATCATATATACCACTTGTTGAAGACCAGACTCAGGGTCCCCAAAGCATGCAAGACATGAAGATGTCTGCAGTCCTGACCTGTCGGAGCATCAGAGTGTCAATATGCAAAAGTCACTCCCACTAAATTTTTACCTGTAAACACAAAATACAGAGCGCTCCTCAGAATACAGCAACTTCACATCAGTACACGTTTCATTGTTTTAGTAAATTTTTTTCCCCCAGACCGAGAGATGTGTTTTCAAATATTTATCCTTATGCTAACGGCTTTATCCGGGGGAGCAACATACTTTCTAATAATAATCTTTCCTATGCCTTTCTTTCCTTTTGTTTACAGCCCTACTGTAGCTTACTGGATTTTCAGTGCTTAAACTTAGAAGTAATTGGAATAGACTTCATTACCTATACTCACAGCAGTAACAGTATATGCCATAAATAAAAAAATAATTTTGTTTTTAAAAGAAATTCTTATTCTACTGCATTACAAATACTAGTTGCACAATTCATAATGATAATTCAGTGATTTCTGAGTGAATTACCATTTCATTCTGTGGTTTGATGAGAACTGTTATTGTTTGACAGCGACATTTTACAATGACAATAAGCATTTAATTGTGTTCTAAAATGAAACAATGATTCTAGGACAACATATATAATGTTGTGATCCTCTGATAACATAATGGCATGATGTATTACCTAATTCATATTTATTGTGCATATAGTAATATAGGAGGTATTGGATCCAAAATCAGGAGTAGAGCATTTTGTGTTTAGAGTTTTGCATGTGTGAAAAAACAACAAATCAAACTAAAACACATCACTTGTTCAGTTACAATCTATCTCCTGATACTGGGAGACTATGTATAAAAGCTACATCTGATGTGAAGCTGAGCACCCACAAATTCAATTCAGCATACAGTGAACATCACTTTTTAAATTTCAAATATAAAGCATTGTAGCAGAGTCAACACAACATCGTGGTCACTGTCACACACTTTTCCGACTGCACTACATCTTCACGTGTTTTGACCAACAACCGGCCTTGAGCTACTTAATACAATTTTAAAAATCTTGTGATTGTGACAGTGATTGATGACTTTAAAGAAGCTGGAACACAAAAGGAAAATTAATGAACATATTTTAATAATGTCCTATGGTTTTGCCACAAACATGTCAGTAGTTAATGGCAGAGCTCTGTTAACATCAAACTAGCTATTTGACCAAGAAGTAGCAGGACTGTGCAGGACTGTTAATTCAATTACGTATTATTCTACATCAGATCCTATCGGCTGAAATATGCATTCAACAAGGGGTTTGATTAAATCATCTTAGAGCTTTTTATACACCTAAGTTCTTACACTGACTGACTGATAATTTTTTTTCTATAAAGTTTATTGAAAATAATAAAAATAAAAGTGTGCAGCAGGTAACTAACAATATACCCTGTGTATACAAAATGCCAGTGTGAAGAGGATGATGAGGTGTGTTATACACTTTAACAGCTATTTGGTAAATGTATGCAATCAGCTCAGAAACGTTTGGCTTCTTACTTTTTTGATTTTCATGTATGAACATTAAATCTGGTCTCCACTAACTTTACACATCAAAGTCTGTTCACAGGTGTTGGGGACTTCTTCTGCATATGTGAAAAAAGTTGCAATGCTAGAACACTCTTTTAAGGAAGAAGCTTAAGGTCTTAGGTAATGACTGCGGTCATGGTTAAAAGAAACCAGGTCCCTTCATATTGCACTTTCAATGTCCAAAGTGAATTTGTTTCAGTGCTCCTTTTCTCCTCTCTCCATATCCTTCATGGAAAAATCCTTTGCAAGGACAGTGAATTCTAAAACCCAGCACAGACAGGGTAATGGACATATGAAACAGCATGTTGAAAGGGAGGACATGCCAATCCATCAGGGAGGGCAGGACTGGGTCAGTATTCATCTCACAAAATGTTGAGTGTATAGGAGTGTGTGTAGAGAGAATGACCGATCAGCAAGAGAGAGTTCTGCGACCGAGGAATTCCTGTGAGGTCACAGGTCATGACGCTGAGCTCTGCGTGCATATTCTGCTGGACATACATACTCTGACCCCCCACCAGCTCAGTTACAGACCACCCAGTCAGCCAGACTCAAATGGTATGTCTGACCTTCACACAGGAACCCCTAATTATGTTTATGTTGCCAGAGAGAGAATGAAGAGAGAAGGTCAGACAGACTCATCCCAGTGAACAACACAGCTGACACAAGAAGCTTCAAAACAGTGGGACAAATATTATTTCCAATCCTTAAGTGAAAGTCTATGTTTCAAGCCACACTGCTCTGTTAAAACAGAATAACGACAATCCTGCTGCCCATGATGATCAGGAGACAAACATCTAACATCTGCTTTTGGTTTAGCTGAATAATAAATAAACTTGTGACAGCCATTTTGACCTGTCATTGTCGGAAGAGCACAAGTGTACTTAACATTAACAATGGTGTCCCACTAAGTTATGACAGTCAACATGTACAACACCACGACCTGAAACTGGTAAACCTAAAGGAAACACAGCCAATGCAGCCATTATTCATGTTAGTAATAACACTTGTGCTTTCCTGCAATTATATTTCTACAAGAAAAAAATGCTACCAACTATCCTACCAACACTGGTGGTTTGTCTTTGGGTTGGTCAGTATGGTAATGAATATACAGGTGGCAGGAAGCATTTGTATAACTTTGACAAAAGCTTTTATCCAAATAACCATTGGCCTGGTATTAAAGTCAGAGAACTGTAGCTTAGTGGTTATAATTATTGACGTTTTAATTCTGTTCTTTAGGATTCTAGGCACCTTTTGAGGGGTTGCAGGTTTGTAAGTTGCATTTGTTCTCGCAGAGATCAATCCCTTAATCCAAATGTAAGGAGCAGTACTGACCCCAGTCCCAGCTGTATCCTACCTCGGCTCTCCATCTTTGTCCTAATGCTGACCCCAGCCTTCATCTCGATCTCTGCTCTGAAAATCCCAGTCCCACCCCTAGCTGCTCTCCAACCCTGTCATGGCCAAAGCAGATTGGGGTCACCTCCAGGCAGGGGTCAAACGGATCAGAACCAGAGCCAAGTGGATCAGCTGTCTCCCACTGCGACCTGGTGGAATGTGTTCAGTAAGCCCTGTCTATCCTGTCTGGGTTTCAGCAGATGGATGCTCATGTCACTGACACAGCGGCTGTTGGTGAATGGCATTATTTATCTCCCCAGCAGCCTCTTGCTCTCTCCTGAGGGAAGATCAGCTCACATGTGCACTGGCTTACTCCTCATAGCAGGAATACACTCTAAATAAACAGCGTCTCTGTAGAGAGAAAATTGGTATTTGCGCCTTACGTGTCAGCACCATGCAGGACCCTTCTGCTGCAGTAATAAACCCTGTCAGAGGTAGCAGCATGCTCAAATGGTTATATTGTAAGGGAGTTCTTTTACAAAGGCTCCATATAGGCTCCTATTCTTTTTAGCAGCTATACGTAAATACATCTATGCCAAAACGTATTGTTTGTTAATAACCACTTAATGGATAAGTCTGGTGAACGTCTATATTTTCCTTCTTCTCAACAATTTCATGAAGAAACCAAGCCAGCAATAAATGTATGCCACTAACAAGTATTGTGTGTGTATAAAGAGCGCAATATGTCTTCTTCTTCTGTGCCACCATTGTTCTCCAAAAACTATTAAAACACATCAATGATCCTCAGTGGGCAACACTACAGCAAACAAACTGCAGCAACCAGCTGTTCAAGGGCTTGTTTTTTTTTTTTGTTTGATGGCCACTGCGATATCATGACCATGATGTGTCAGGAACGTCTTAAGGGAATTCCTTCTCATGTGGCACAAATATCCACTTTGGACTAAAAGATGAACTGATTAGATTTTGGTGGTCAAAGATCAAAGGTCAAGGTCATTGTGACCTCATGTCTGTCTGTCCCATTCTCATGAACCCAATATTGAAGGAATGCCTGGAGGGAATTTCATTATATCTGGCACAAATGTTCACTTGGAGTCAAGCAGCCATTGTCCATCGGAAGCTATTTAGTCTCTATCAGTCCTGTGTAATCATCTCTAAAAATAGTGAGCAGTTTCTCACAAGAATTATTCACTGGAATCATACATGTCAATATAGTGATGAAAAAAAATACACCTGATACCTTTTATTAAATTCCTTCAAAGTCAGCATACGTTATATGAGTCTGGACAGACATGGATGTAAACTGCAACTTGACTGGTTGGTGGAGGCTACAACTGTGAGGTGGTAATTCTAATTATAAATGATGCAAAATATTAGTGATGAGTTTTATGAGTCTTAGACTTATGTCTTCCATAGGAACCAATGAGCTTGGAGGGTGGACAGTCATAGACAGGGTACGGAAGTGTTGTGATACAGACATGTACATGCATACATAGATACAGAACATATTGTCAGTTTTAGTCTTTTCATGGGATTTGCTGACAAACCTGACTGAACCTTTTAATAGTCACCATTTCTGTCTTTCACCAATTTTCCATTGAACAAGAATTAAGGCCATAGCACATGGTAAAACCATATAACCACATAACATGGTCATAATGACAATGTTCAGATGCTGATGTTTGACAAGTAATCTTCATCAGTCATACTCTTAATTGAGCCTGTTAGCATGTTAATGTTTGCTAATTTGCACAGAGAACAGCTAAGGCTGATGGGAATGTCGAATAAAGTAAAGTATTGAAAAGTAGTGGACAAATTACAATTCTGACCTGATGATGGCACTGCATGATTGATCAGGGAATCAATCATTTCAATTCATCCATTGATGTCTGTACAGAATTTCATGGCAATCCATCCAATAGTTGTTGGGATAAAGTGGAGGACTGACAGACTAATACTGGTATGACTAGAGAAACATCCTGAGTGTGCTTAAAAATTGATCTTCAGCTCATTTAAACCGACCCCTAGCACAGCCCATGTAAACACTATTATGTTAATGCAATTATGCACATAGACGGAAGAAGCATTATTACAATGTGATTATGTGGAGTACTCTCATTTTAGTCATTTCAGTACGGAAGGCCAGGACAGAGGGAATTTGTTTGATGACACATGCCAAAGATGGTCCACTGGCAGTTCACTCTGACTGTTTTTGGTCATTTTTAAGTGTATAATTCTTGTGCTTCATGTCTCTAGTGGCCATTTACAGAGCCACATTTTGCTTTGGTCATACATTTTTGTATGTTTTATATTAACGTTATCAGGAAATGAATGACACAGTTTAATGGAAATACACACACAAAGTGAACCACAAGGGTATGCTGTGTGATAGCATCATGGCAGAAGGTTGGGGTTTACGGTATCTACACTACGCTGGGAGGGAACTGTGATGTTGTAATGTGGAGGCAGCATCTATAGCTATTAATCAGACTCTGCTCTGCTGCATGGCAACAGGATTATTAATGAAACAGTCCTATAAGCAAGACGAAAACACCTTAATTACACTAATCTGATTAATGGCCATAATCTGATTATTATGATTAGGGAAACTTGGACAATGTGTTGGTGTAAATATCAAGTCTTATGTAAAGAAACCTAAGCTAACATATTATCCTGTCAAATTGGCAGTACTCATATTTTACCACACACAGCTATTTCAGTTACACTAATATAAGGAGGCAGCTCGTTGTCTTTTAAGCAGAAACACAAACACACACTTGCACAGCAACACACTCACCTCTGCCTGACAGGCCATTTCCTGCAGATAGACCTGTCCATATTCATACACTCCTTCCAGTGAACAAAATCTTTTGTGTGGTGACAGCTAGTTAGCCAGCTCGCCTGAGCCTGGCCTCACCCACCACGACTTTAATTCACACAGACATTCTCAGAGAGTGTGTGAGCGAGAGAGAGGTAAAGAGAGACACAAAGCTGCGTTAACACCTACTGAAAGAAAAACACAACATACAGACTGTATGCCTGGGGATAACCACAGCTACTGTATTTCACTGCTAAAGACACCAGCCTGCATCTGAAGCAGATACCTTGAATAAGTAAAAGCATGTATTTATGCCTCAGAGGTGCACACGCAGCTCTCAAGGAACGGTGATAAGCAGAGGAAGTGGTGCAGCCTTAATGCTGTCAAGGATAATAACACTGTGGAGGTGTGGTATTAGAGAGATTTTGGCCCATGAAAAAATCTGGTTCATCGCCCCTACTACCTTCTTCTGGCTAGAGTGAACTGTGAAGATGAGCCAAGGCTGTGTGTCACTCACACTATTGTGCAACTCTTGTATTAATATTAATATTATAAATGTATCACTGTGTTAATGTACCCCTGTGAGAACAGCAACCAATGTGGTGCTTGTTTCAACTCAGCCCAGGACCTGTCCCCTGGCCTGAGCTGCAGGTCTGACTCAAATCAGGTGATGCTAGTGATTTGAAATCCCGACTTATACAAACTCGAGTCAGTAAAGGAGTCAAACCTCCCATCTCTACTCTGAAGTTACACTGCTGTCCACTGTGTGTGAGGAGCTCAGCCCCACCCTCACGGAAATGGGCAGCGACATAGAGGGCAAAGGCAGAGAGGCAAAAGTCGCTTTTGTGCAACTCGATTCCACTTTCTATTTTTCCTCTTTTCCAGTGGGCAGTAATGTAAGGCATTACTAAAAAAATGGGTAATATTTTACTCTGTACAAACTTCAGTAATGTGTGTTACAATCATAGACTGTATAAAACATGGACATAGTCTCTGTGACATCACCCGTACATTTCTGAAGAGCAAAAATGAAGCTAATCGTAGCACGCAGCCATTTTGGCAGTGGGGACGTCGCCTAACTCAGGTTCATCCAAATATGAACAAAGAGGTGGAGCGAGGGTGGAGCTGAATGAAGCCTGTTTGATGAAACATGCTCACTGAGCTAGCCGGCTAACCCGGTGGTACAAGGCACTTCGGCACTTACAGTACTTTAATAAGCCGGCGTATATGTCAACATTTCAGCCTCCAGCCGATCACAGTCAGTCAGTTTCTGGAGTATAATAAACTTCAAATTTCTGTTCTAGCAATAATATAAATATAACTAATAACGTTTGAGATCATACACCTCAAATTTGATGTTACTGTTTAGCTTCAAGCTAAACTCCTTTGAACAGGTCAATGTCTCAGCTGATGCGCCCATGTCAGTGGAAACGTCTTACTTGAATTCTGCCCCTGTGATGAAAAGCCTCCACCTGTTTTCAAGAATGAAAAAAATCGCACTACGTTATAATGCACCAACATCATCCAGCGCACCAGTAGAAAGACTTGTCAGTCTCGGGAGTCTTGTGCTCACCCCAAAACAAACTGTCTTGGTAATGGAGAATATATATATATTGTATATACAATGATAAGTCTTTTTTGTTTGAACTGAAAAATATTTTTGCGAAATATTCATTTCTGTATAAATCCCAAATTCCATTTGTGAATCCTTTTCTATGCACTCATTACTACTGAGATTGATCTGATTCCATAGCTGGACAACAGATGTGTTTCTAATCTCAGTCGAACCTTCACTGGATAAATAAAGGTTACCAGTCCTGTTTGTGTCAACTTTTACCATCCTGAGCTGACAGAAACACTAACACATATCTGTGTGTGTGATCATTTATAGTAACAAGCAGGGGCATACGGGCCAAAGTTGTCCCGTCATAAGGTTCAGTTTGATTCACCAGATGTTCCCAGTGAAAAAAAAAAGATTTAATTTAAAAGTAAGTCAGTGTGCTCTTTGAATATGTAGGAATTATTTTTCATATTCTGAGCACAGCGGGCAGAGATGCTTTGTGCAGTAAGTCAGTCAGTTAAAGGAACTCAGGATCCTAGTACCATTTGATATCTTAACAATACAACAGGTGCTGTTGGTGCTTTTGACCTGTGGAACGCCGATAAGTTTCAGTTTTGACCCTCCAATGGAAAAGGTTTGGACACCTCTGCTTTAAATATAGACAAAAAGCAAAACAAAACCTGTTTTTCTCTAATTTATGTAGTTTCTATGGCTTCACATCTATGGCCTCACATTCTAGACGTGAAGCCATAGAAACAGAATCTTCTGCACTGCAAGGGTCTGTGAAGACCAGTGTGATTGGAAACTTCAGTGAGTGAAGACACATCAAGACGACTTCTGTCAACCTTGAACTGTTTCGCACATTTTACTTTGAATTTGAGGCTTCAACAGACTCATATTTGTTTGAACTCATTCATTGTACTGTCATTTAAAACATTTGAGGAGAAAATCCCAAGTGACATCAGCTGCTACTCTTGGTAAGTTTGCTGATCCATCTCTCTTTTCACAAGAAAAGTTGTTTGTCTCTTCACAACCTCACTACATTGAATGCTGTCATTTCATGTACTGTAGACTGTATGTGCCTTCACTGGCTGTGTCTAAATCCACAGTTTGGACAACACATTTTGAAGCCAGTGATCCTTTGATAGAAATGTTATAGTGATAGTGTTTTCTTGTGACTAACTGTTGCGCTCACATCCATCCTCTGCTCCTTTCAGCTTTGAGCTCCCAGCAGCAGGTGTCTCACCCTCTGATGGCATCCAACATGTCATCCAACATGTCATCCAACATGTCATCCACTTCAGCTGCTCAAGGTAACCAGGTAAACATTGGAGACTGGCTCTTCTCCGGATCCTCCATGTACCTGGTGAAGTCTTTCCTGGGGGAGGGCACCTTTGGCAAAGTTGCAAAATGCAGGAGGATGAATGACATGAAGATGGTCGCCATCAAGATGATGAAGAAAGAGGGCGCATACATGCAAAACGCACAAGAGGAGGTAGGAATATAAAGTGGGCGTGCTAATCAAAGTTTGACTTGTACCACTGTTGTGACAATTTACACAGTGCTTCCAGCAACTGTGTTTGAAGAAATAGCCACAATTGTACAGTATAATGGCTTGTTAATGTGGGTCAAGCTGATGTCAAATCATCTGTCCCCAGGTGTCCAACCTGTTGAAGCTGAAATCTCTGGACTCGGACAAATGCAATTTAGTCCGATGGCACCAAGCCTTCACCTTCCGTGGACACGTGTGCCTGGAGTTCGAGCACTTGGACAAAAGTCTTTTCGACTTCATGAGGCAGAGAGATTTCCAGCCTCTCTCTCTGAAGGAGATCAGACCTATTATCAAGCAGGTATGTACTGCTGTGTTTCTTTCTCCATCAATGAACAGTTTATAAATGAATTGTGATGGAATATTAGTGACCTTATTATTCAATGAACGTCTTTAATCTACTTTCAGCTCGCCAACGCACTGGACCACTTGAGTTCTCTTGGAATAATACATGCAGACCTCAAATTGGACAACGTGATGTTGGTGGACCACGTCCAGGAGCCTTACAGAGTCAAAGTGATTGACTTCGGCCTGGCCCACGACGTGTCCGCTGCCCAGCTGCTCGCCACCATCCAGACTCTTTGGTACAGGTAAGTAACTGGAAGCATATTTGGTCCCTGCTGGTATATTGATGGCTGAAAAGTGGCTATACTAAGAATAGAAATATCTTCAGCTTGCAGCTCCACACCCTCTGTGAGGGGCTTTAGTGCAGTACTAGTAGAAGTCAAAGCACTCACACACACAGTTGTGAGAAATGCAGATGCCTGACAATAGTGGAAGTTGTCTTCACGTTTGTTTGTCCTCTCTCAGGTCTCCAGAGATCATCTTGGGACTGCCTTACACGGAGGCCGTTGATATGTGGTCTCTGGGCTGCATCGCTGCCGCTTTGTACCTCGGCACTGTGCTCTATCCAGGCCGGTGTGAATATGATATGGTAAGTACTACTTGAACCGAATAACTGATATCAAGGGTGGAAGGATAGAGGGTGTTGTATGTTGTATTGAATGTGAACCTCTTAAGGCAATTTGTGATATTTGGCAATAGAAATAAAACTGACTTGGTTTGCATCATCTATATCTGCAATGTTCAACCTGTGGATATTTTTACACATTTTCATTACACATTTATTCATTTTCCTCCTGTTCTGCTGCTAAAAGTTAGCATGAGAAGTAAGTAAATAATGAATGAATTTAAATCCACTGAATGTCCTCGACCTGGATTCCTAGTGTGATTTGAAGTTGTATCATGTCTTCAGATGAGGTACATTGTGGACACTCAGGGTCAGCCACCTGACGACCTGCTGAGATCTGGATGGAAGACGAGCCAGTTTTTCCAGAGAGGCTACAACTCCACCACTAGTCTCTTTGAACTCAAGGTAAGCTAGCGCTTCACCCCTGCTGTCTGTCCCTCATTTTCTTTGGAATTTCAATGTGTTACTCCCCAAAAGACCAGATTTTTTTTATGTTCCTGTTTTTTTCTCACATTTCCAACAATTTGTTAAACATTTTGTTTTGCCTGTTTGTCCAAGTTTACTGTTCTCTGAATGGCATTGCTAACAACAACACTGTCTGTTCAGACTCCAGAGCTGTTCTACCAACAGACGGGGATTCTGCCAATGGAGGACAGGACGTTCATGTTCAGCTCTCTGGATGACCTGCTTCATGTAGGTTCTCTTTTTCACCATTCACAGTTCAATATTTCAACATGAACTGAATTCAATCTACATACACATAGAAAACACTGAAACATTCCATCTTTGTTGTTGTATATTCATGTTCCAGGCCCAGGTCACCAGCTCCGAGTCATTTGCAGACAAAGCTGCTGAAATGATGGATGTGTTGATGTTTGTGGATATGCTGAAGAGAATGCTTCACCTTGATCCTGCTAAGCGAATTAAACCCCGTGAGGTGCTGGAGCATAATTTCATTAGCATGTGCCACATAGCGAGCATGTACTCCCTCAGCTCCCAGTAAGTCAGTACTGTCATTTCATGAAGTATTTTTAAGGTATTATGACTTATTGTTCTTCTTGATCAATGTCCGTCTTGCACTTGTGTTGCTGGGTACTGGAGATATATTTCCATTACAGGCCATGTAGAGGACATCAAAGCTGTATCTTATCTAGCTGACTTTATCTGAACATGTACAGTATTTTGTCGTCACATGGTTGATGAAGTTGGCTCATGGAATGATTTGTTGTCTTGCAGTGTTCAGTCCTGCTTTGAAATCATGGTCAACTGTAAAGACATCCTGACTTCTTCCTCGGAGGAGGAGGACCTCCCTTCCGCTCCTACGGAGAGCAGCGGCCCGAGCCAGCCCCATTGCACTAGGATCCAGACCACCAGTCCAGTCAGGGCAGCGGTGAAAAGAAAGACTGAGGATGAAGATGGGAATCTGTCAGAAACCTCTTGTCTGCCCAAGAGGCACAGGTACGCTCATCTAGCTCAGTGGCATCATCATCAGTGGGTTTACACAGGAGATTTTAAGAACACAGAAGCTGTTGCATCAGGCTGGTGTCTGTTTGCATTTTATTTCAATGAACTAACCTCCTATTTATCAAATTCCAGAAAAAGTGATACAGGTCCATCCACCCCATGCACCCAGCGTCACGTCTCATCAAGGGTCAAGAGAAAGAGAAGTGACGCTAGAGAAGGTGATTCTACAATGTACAATGAGAGGTCAGGTCACGGTCAGAGGAAGAGGGCTAGAGTTAGCTCTGCAGGCAGAGCCACCTGCAGCCGCTGCTCTTTCCCCCACAATCTCCACCGTGGACCTGATCAGAGGAGAAGCCTTGCTGAACACCAGCGCCACAGAGCACGTCCTGCCAGCAGCACCCAGACTGAGAGTCCACCTCGGTTGGGCCTGAAAAGAAAGGCAGTTGACCACGACTATGTGCGACTACGGGCAAGCAACAACTGCCATCCTGAGAGAACCCGTCATCGTGACCTCAATTCCAGCTTCAACAGCAACCTGGTCACGCGTGTCAAACAGATGATTATCTTTTAATTTTTTGTCATTTGTGTAATAAATTTAAAAAAAAAAAAAATCATAACTTATCAATTGTCTTAATTTAAGCAAAAATGACAAATATTTGATGGTTTCAGCTTCTCAAATATGAAGGTGTTTTTCCTTGTCTTACAATATTTAGAACTGAATATCTCAATTGAATATTATGCAATTGTGTTAATTGTGGTTGGAGGCCTTTAAATACCTTAAAGATATTTTTTAAATATCAGGATATTTACTCCAGCTTTGCTCAACATGTTCAGCTCATTAACAAGCCTGCCTACTCTATCCCGGCAGCAGTGAATATGATAAGGGAGATGTCACACCTGTCAGCCTGCACACACCTGTACAATCATACGAGCTCAGCTGCAGGAGCTCCGACTGATAGACAGATACTGACTGATACTGAGAGAATAGAAGTGCAGCATTCAGCTGCCATTGTTGCCATTCAAAGTTAAAGCGGACAGATTTTAAAAGAAGCCTTACAATTGAATTTCATGCAATGTTGAACACATCCAGATGTATCTGCATGAGCATCAACAACTGCGCCCCCTATCTGCTGGAGGAGCAAATATCTCCAAATACAGGCAGATCCAACCATTTCAAATTCAGTCCTTTCACACCTTTTACTTTAACTCTCTTACTGATCACATGTGAAAACGTTTTAATAGTCCTTATGAGAGCAGGAAGTATGACTGTATCAGTTTTGACACAGATATAGACCACTGCTGCATAGATAGATAGATAGATAGATAGATAGATAGATATTTTATTTGTCCCAAACTGGGGAATTCTTTATGGATTTATACATTAAAGACACAGATCTGTGGAAAACAAAAGGAAAATGTAATAATAGGCCTACATTCAACAAATTATTATCTATTATGTAAAAATCAGATGAATACATTTAAGAAATGGTGTTATTTGCATTGTTATATTTTCTGTAGGTTTTACGAATATGGTGTGGCTCTTTCAATGAAATTCCTTTGACACTCATCAGTTGCTAACAAAGCTCTAAAAACTGGCTATTATGCCTCTATTTTCCCTATAGTACTACCAGATTACATATTTCTTTCCAGGAAATTATTGGGGAAGCACATTCCTGTAAACTACAGTGTTGCTATTGTATTCCCAACATCAATGTTGGGAGTAACGCGTTACAAAAGTAATGTGATTACTGTAATATATTGCTGTTTGCTGTAACGCAGTAATGTAAGGCATTACTAAAAAAAATGGGTAATATTTTACTCAGTACAAACTTCAGTAACGCGCGTTACAATCAGAGACTGTATAAGACACGGATGTAGTCTCCGTGACGTCACCCGTACATTTCTGAAGAGCAAAAATGAAGCTAATCGTAGCGCAGCCATCTTGGCAGTGGGGACGTTGCCTAATATAAATATAACTAATAACGTTTGAGTTCATACACTGTCAAATTTGATGTTACTGTTTAGCTTCAAGCTAAACTCCTTTGACTGACAGGTCAGTGTCTCAGCTGATGCGCCCATGTCAGTGGAAACAGAAGTAACGTCTTACTTGAATTCTGCTCCTGTGATGGAAAAGCCTCCACCTGTTTCCAAGAATGAGAAAAATCGCACTACGTTATAATGCACCAACACCATCCAGGCACCAGTAGAAAGACCTGTCAGTCTCGGGAGTCTTGGTGATGAGAATAAGGGAATAGAAATAAAAAAGACTGTATCTTATCATGTCATTAGGCTTTAGGTTACAGTTACAGTATCTCTATCACAATTTACCAGACTTTGACCTTTTGTCTGTTTATGAGATTCTGTCTATGATTCTTCCTTGTATTGCACCATGAACCATTAGTGTGCCTATTAGGCAATATATTCTACTGTTATATATTCTACTGTTAGCCTTAAGCCTAGCTCAGTCGTTCTCAGTCTCAGTTATCGCCCTCCACTGGATGTGTAATGAGCTACAATAAGCTACATTTATAACGCCAAATCCATACTTCCAGTTATTTTGGTGAAAGTAATGCAGTAGTAGTGTAATGCAATACAATTCAGAGACAGTAATATCGTAAGGTAAATATTTCCTTTGAAATGACAGTAACAAGTAATCCATAACGCATTACATTTTTGAAGTAACTTACCCAACACTGTGCGGTAGGAAATGAGTGTGTGTACTCCTGACTGATCGGCTGTCACATTTTTTGTGTGTGTGATCTTTCCATTTCAGGTAAAAATGTCCAAAGTTCATCATAGTTATCAATGGAAATTTTTATCATGATCCCCTATTGAGGCTGCACTAGGGCCCAGTCCTAATGTGAGTGATTTATTTATTTATTCATTCACTACAGATGCCTGATTCAATGTTTAATATTTAATGGCCTCATTAGTGATGAGCAGAGGTTTGTGAAGAAAAGCGCAGGTTTTTCTTTTCCCTCTATAGACTGCATGCTGGTGTAAATGGGTTTGTATCCATTGGGATACAGATTACAACAAATTCTTCCTGTACATGAACAAATCCCAAAACAACCCTCTGATCAAAAACAGGGGAAGAGACCACTTGTGCACAAATACTCAGAAGTCCACCTTATAGCAAGAGGTGTCTAACAGGATGGGGCATTAATTATCTGAGGGCTAATGTCTGTGCTGAAAGAAACAAAGTACTTGCAGCTGTAATTAACTCTGGGGAAAGGGAAGAAAAATCGCACATGTGCTCTGGACAGGATTGAAATCACCAAATGGCACATGCAATATTCATCTGTGTGAATAGTACATTAGCCTTCTTGACATATCAGGCAACTGTCACTAGAAGACTTGGTTGGCCATAAATACAATGTAGTAAATTAACAAAAGGATGTGTTTCACGTCCCTGCATGTACTGTGCTCTACTCTGACTCTAATTGTTGATCGATAAAAATGTAATCAGAGTATGAAGAATGATTCAACTGCCTGCTCCAGTTAAATACAAATTAGGTCTTTTATAATTTTCCTGTTGTTTATCATATTGCTGAATCCAGGAACAACAAGTCAGACAGGGCAAGAAACACCATCAGTCAGATGATCAGACAGGCTGGAAACAAACAGTCCAGCCAGATAAGCAACAAACTGAAGTTGGTCTTTAAGTTCGTAAAAGTCTCTCGTTGGACAGGGAAACTGTATGTGAGCACAACTAAGGTAAGAACAGCAGGACAAAGTTGAACCAGTAAGCAGTGCTGAATGTCTACAACAAACAATTTGAGTAATAATTTTGCCATTCCACTTTGTATTCTCTTCTAGATATATTAGATTATCCTGGGGGTTTGTCTACATCCTGTTTGATTATCTTAAAGCTCATGTTTCTTTTCAGCATTGTCACTGCACTCAGATCTCAGTCAGTTACTCAGCAGATAACTTGAACTACAGATCTGTCGGAACTGATAGGAACGATGGCTGGAAGTATGACAATCAGAGTTATATCATAATAAACTGGAATCATCCTTTAACATTGGTGAGCAGGGTAACGTCGGGATCAATCCAAGCTGAGCTGCAATCTACGACTGAAGTATTAGGGGTCGAGTTGCACAAGTCTGTCATGAAATAGCAGCCATCAGATGCAACGACCAGGTTTTTTGCGAAAATGTATTGATTCTCTATATTAATCTGACTACTATTTGCGACTATTGTTCAACTCTAAGCTAGTGTCATTTGCCACACACTCCCTCAACCAAGAATCCTGTACTGAATAGCAGCACATGCTTATTGTTTCCACAAGAATGCAAATGCCCCATTACACAGAAGGTTTGGCTAAAGGCAAAAAAAAAAATACTCTAGGCCACCTTGTGACATTCCAGCTCTGCGGACGCTGTGCTCAATGTGCCGACTCAACTCCTGGCAGGGTGCCTCTCAAACAGTGATGGAAGCTGACCTTTCTCTTCCTCTCTTCAAACAACATGGCCTTTAAGATGCTTCTGACTCCGCATAATTCATTGATGGTGCCCTTCACACGAGTCTCTGAGGCTGTGCATTCAAACTCTGACCCGTCTGACAGCCAGCAGCAGACACACAGGGCTGCAGAGCGGGCAGGATGGATGGAAATGTCAACATCAGGCTCGCCCTGACAGGTGGGCTAGTTTTGTGATCACACATTGCCTCGCCAAGCTGCAAACCTCCACATTTCCATATTCATCTGTCTCTTCTACCTCGAGCTGACAGCTGAATACACACTAACACAAAAAAGAGGATGTGATTTGGATGAGAAGGCTCAGTTTGGCCCATCAGTATTTTCTAGGCAATGGAATATATTTATAATGTTGTGCTCCAAACAAAGGCGCATTTGAATAAAAACATCAGGGAAAAGTAGTTGGTATATCAAAGAAAGTTAATGTTATGTTTATTCAAGGATTACAGGAATGATATTTGATATTTGCATGTGAATATTGTGTAGTCTTACTACATGCTTGAAATAATGCTGTATGAGTCCACAGCACTGACTTAGGAAAACTACAGGTAATAAACAAACTGGAATTTTATTTTTGTAGCTCTGACCATCTGACTATTTTGATTATAAAGACACTACACTCGCCAAAGTAATTGTCCAGATCTGGGAACGCAATGACATCGCTAAAATAGGTCCAAAGGGGCAAGACACACGAGCAGTCAGTCTGGTTGTACCAACGTTTCAGCCAGATAGTCTCAATCACTCTATGTGGAGGTCAGACTCAAGGTGACAGCACCTGAAATGATGCTAATTATTTCTCATTGAACAGAAAATACATCATCCCATTAATAAGGGCGGAGGTGTAAAAAATGTTAATCAACATGTTGAATGTATTTAAATTAGCATTACGAATAAATAAGCAGTAAATAAGGTTAAGCAAATAAAAAATGTCTCATTGTTAAAGCAGAAACAATAGTTATAGTAATAATAGTTAAGCATCGATTTCTAAATTGATGAAGGATATTCTCAAAAAATCTATAATGTTATTGGCCATAATGGTGCAATAGAAAGTTAAAAAAAAAAAAAAAAAAAGAGAGAGAGAGATTTCTGACCAAACTGGAAAGCCTCTGGAGGGAAGTAATGTGCAGCTGAGCCTCATCGTCAGTCTGGCCAGCGGCCATCCCACTGTTGGGCCTCTCTCGTCCTATCATGGTGTGTCTTTGTGACTGAGAGGGGAGCTGGGATCACTGAGGGCTGGAGCATCTTACAGTGTGCACGAAGCCCCACGTTTCCCTTCTGGCATACAAGACAATCAATAAGAAGTATTTTCTTCATCTCCATCTCCTCCTGCTCGGTTTCCACGCTTTGTGAGAGACCCCCTGCCTGCAGGGCTTCTTCCACCTCTCCTCATCGCTTCATCCAAAATCCATCCATTCTCAGATGCGTATCTTTAGCCTTCAGCCCAGAGGCCAAACAGCAGTGAACATGCTTTGTCTCCATACCAGACTTCTTCCATGGTCGAACCTTTTTATATTCTCATCTCTGCAATTTTCGACATTAATTATTCAGGCCCTTCCAGCCTATGAATATAAATCCATTATGTCTGCCCTGCTACACTCTGCTTCAATTAAGAGATTGGGAATGAAATCATATGGGGGGGGATAGCAGATCAGGCGATTAAAGGATTCATGAGATCTCACCTCACCTTAAAATATTTATGCCACCCTACGATCCAGTGCAGAGATACATACATACACACTGTATATGTAATTACTCAGTGGTGACTGTCCCATTGTTCACCTGTACAAAGTAGGGCATTCAGGAATGTCCCAGACATCTGTGCATTTATGCTGCAAACCCTCCATTTCATCTCATTTAAAAGCACTGTCGATGTGACTGAAACATTCCTGGAAGCATTTTGAGATGATAGGTGCTCTGTGGCATGGAGAAATATCCTGCTGGAGGCCGTCCAGTTTGAAACAGACTGTGGCCACAGATGGATACACCTGGTCAGCAGCAGTGCTGGTATATGCTGTGACATTCAAATGAGACTTGACTGGTATTAATGGGTCTAATGTGTGTGTAGAAAGCACACATCATTAAACTATCAGTCTGTATCTTTGATACAAGGCAGGACGGAAGCTACGAAACAATTTGACCATCTCACAGAAATTTGATTGATTTGTTTGAATTTGATTTCATACCTAACACACAGAAGTAAGTGACGGAGCCAACGATTTCACTTTGTCAGTTGAAACATCATTTGCTGCTGTGTCACTGTACACAGGATAAAAACATGGCAGACTAAAAAGTAGTTTACAAAGCGAGTCTTGAATCAAAATGACCTAACTGCAACCTAATTGTAATGTAAATAGGGAGGGTGATGGAAAAGGAGGCCGCTCCCTGTTTCTTCATCCTTGATTCTGCTCGCTCCTCCAAGCCTCTCGGCACTGTTGATGAATGCGAGAGTACTTCTGAACCAGATCAGAAGCTGGCATCGCTTCCTCTACTGCTGTCCAGTGTGATCAACACTTCGGCTTAAAGCGCTGTCAGCAGCCACGCAGGAGAGAGGCTCCACAACGTGTTAGGGTTTCAGTGCTGTACCGTGATTAGGACGTACACTTTTTATTGCTTTGACAGAATTGGACAGAAAGAGATCTATATGGATGTAAAACAGGAACCGCCTAACTAAATTAAAAAATTTCATGTTGAGTGAATGCTCAGAACATTTGAAGCATTGGCCCAAATTGTGAAATCAGAGTCAACTTGGAAAACTCTTGATTTGGGTACCGTCCTAATATAAAGTTTGTGAGCCAAGTACATGATGTGTATGAGTGTGACCTCCTACAGGGAAATGAATGATGTACAGAGGAGTTTCTCAAAGTCAAACTTGCTCATCTGTTTTACTAGCATCTGTATCACACACTGAGGAACTGATTATGATTGGGGTGTTTTTCAGATTTTCAAAGGCAAACCATTTTTATTTTACCCCCTGCATTTCTACTGAGGGCTGGGTATTGAATCTAAATACTTACTGGGTATTGACTGTGAGTATGTTTAAGCTAGATCATAACATCAGCAATGGATTGTGTCCGTTTTAGGTCAGTTGATCTTTGCCAGGTCCAATATCCAAGATGCAGACGTCCTTTCAGGGCTAATATTGAATGTCAGTGCACGCTCATGACAGGCTCACAAACTGATATATTGTTATGATATGGGTTCGAGAAGTTTGTGTTATTTTGTTAAATGTCCAAAAAAGCCTTTAGAAAAAGTACTATTATTCCTAGAAGTAAGCCGCTGAAGTACTGAACCTCAGGTATTGCATTTACACCTGTATCAATACTCTTAGCCCTATTCTGTTGTTGCTGGGCTGAAAGAAAAGAAGATCCAGCAGCAGTGATGCAGACTGCAGGGTAGGAGGTTTTCTACAATAGCTGCCATCAGAACACACACACACACACACACACACACACACACACACACACACTCATACATATACAGCACACACAGCCTCAGTAACTCACCAGGAATATCCTTTCCAGCTGATCCTGGATGTCCTTCATCCCAGGAAAGGCAGCCACTCCCTGGATCATCTCAATGAAAATGCAGCCCACTCCCCTGGAGAAGGAAACAACACATGATAGGGACTTCAATACAATACTGGCTCTGTTAACTTATTCAACTTAATAATTACAAGTTGTTTACAATTGTCCTGATATCATTTATGGATTTGCTTCCAAAAATGAAAGTACCACGTTACAATCACTGGAAAATACAACTGAAATGAAGGTTTGTTCTTTGTATAGATCAGTTTGTAAAATGAGTTTGTACAACACTTACTGTTTAATTACCTGAAACAAGCCTTAAAGTAAAAGTAATTGTGAAAAGGTATTGATTTCTTCTCTTCCTAAAGGCTGTCAGACTGTAAATGCAGGTTGAAATCAGTAAATCGGTAGATCGGTGCAACCTGTGAGGAGCTGTTACGCTGAATTATCAAGTCCAGTAAAGAGGGAGTGAAGGAGGTGTGTGTGTGTGTGAGTGTGTAAACTGTTGCCAGGGCTCATTTGTCAAAGAGCTATTGTTGCCTGACAGTTTCACTTTCTGGCTCAGTGCACACTCCCTCTCTGAGCCGAAAGCACCAGCAATGCGAAAGGGGAGGGGGGCGAGAGAGATATTTTAACATTCCTGATACCTGATGTGAACAAAAACCTGTATCATGGGGATCGATCCATCTCCATGACACAGCTGTAACCTCAGCATCCAGTATTTCTACTGAAGCATACAGAACAGCTCTGTTAGCTGGGGCGTGCATATGAGTATAGACAAAGGTCAGCTTCAAGATACCGTTTCCATCTATAGGGCTATACCTTTCCGTCAGTTTTCTGTCACGCCAGTGATATGGTTTCTTGGATGATATGGAAATGGATATTGGATGATGAGGTGACTGTGTGACTATACGAAACAGAAAAGGTGGGTCACCTTAATTTAAAACTGCATTTTTTTCACCTGATTTGGCAACATGAGGGCAGCACAAAAAAACAAAAACAAACTGTAAACACTTATTTGTTGGCTATGTGCAGCCATGGGATCCATTGTTAATATCACCACATTTATTACAGCAGAGCTGCTAACATTTCACAAGAACACACAAAATAAATATAATTTCACTGCAAAGAAAATACTCTAACTGAAACTCAAAGCATATTGTAACTAAAGACCTGCTATCAGTAACTTCAACCCATACATTTCTTTCCTTTATCATAACAATCACCTTCTTTTTTTTATTCTATGTCATCATGATTTGGAAATAATTTCCACCCTGGTTTCCAATCCAGTTAGTCTTATGACCTCGAGATAATTCATGGAATGCGAATGTGGCGACAGTAAAAAAGGAAAAGAAAAAATCTCTTACAGGTCTGACAGCAGCAGTGAAGCTGCTTGCTGTCCAGCTGTAGAGCCCTCGTGTGCTCTGTCAATGACTACGGTTACTTTCATGCTTGATTATTATCAGGGGTGCACATAACCTTTTTTGGTCTGGTTCTTGAGGGAGCAGCTGGAGATGCTGCTCGGTGTTCACTCTTTATGCAGCGCCCCCTACCTGTCAGGAGGATGAGCGGATGTCTGACGCTGGCTGCGCCTGTTATCAATAGTTTAACCATGTTCATGTGCTCTTTACTCTTCAGCTTTTCAAAAGCTGGATGACTGAGATTTGTTGTCCCTGTGTAAAATGTGCTGCTTTTATCCGTGAGATTGGGACTGTCATGGCTTATTTTACACCACATCTCAGTCCGGTTGTCTCCTGAAGACAATTTTCCGCAAAAACACGTTTTTTACTTTCCGGTTCAGTTTTCTGTTTCTTTGTACGTGGTTGAATGTCAGAGTAATTACTTAATGTGGCTTGCTTCTTGGACATTTTGAAGAATGATAGCAAATCCTAAAACCAG
Organism: Holacanthus passer; assembly: GCA_025331565.1. Lineage (NCBI taxonomy): Eukaryota > Metazoa > Chordata > Actinopteri > Pomacanthidae > Holacanthus > Holacanthus passer. Next base: position 240,597 of record JAFREQ010000214.1, on the reverse strand, counting down.
AGGAATAGGCTAATGTAAGCTAGCTGCAACTTAAGCTAACTATTTGCTGGATTTAATGTCTTGCTAACATGGGAAAAAGTAATCGAGAAAGAAATGTAACAGCTAATACTTGATGAACACCCTAGTCATCATGATTGCTATGTTACCAGCGATGTCTGGAGAAATCATCGGCACCACTTATGTGAACCCCTGGTTATTATTTATTCAGAACAAAGGTCAAACAGACAACATGTGGTGAAGGTGGAAAAACTCACTAATACATACTTACTTATACATATATAATGTATAAGGATGTATTTCTGTTCTCTTTGAAAGTATACATTTACATGTATGTGCATATGTACTATACATATATTTACATGCATATACATATACACACGCTGTAGTGTAGCCTTCGTCCTGAAACCTAGAAAGGGACTGTGGTGACATCTTGCCCTCTCTTATCTTTTGTGATTGCGTTGCTTCTTAATAAAAGCTATATAAATAAAATAGGCACACTAACCCCAAAAATGTGTTCAGAATTCCATAAATACACATTTCTAAAATATGAGACATTCCACACTATCAGACATTATCTCACAGACGTTGATGTAACATGTAACTGTCCTCTTTCCAGTTCTGTTCCTATTGGTTCAATGCCATAGTTGCTTCAGACTACACGCAGACTGTGTAGACAGCAAGGTGTTTTAACACTGCTGTTATTGTAATTACACAGCATTTGAGATACTGTGACTTCCATCTCAGTAAATCAGTCAGTCACTGGGGCCAGCTGTGCTCCTTAAGTTTTGGCACACAGTAAATTAGCCTCAGTAAATACAGGCCTGTTTGCTTGCAGACAGTTAATGAACCCTTGTGATGGCAACGGACCCGGCTGAGAGGAAAGCCTGCAAGCACACAACAAATAGATTTGTGGGATTCACACCACAAAACACATCTGTGGGAGTGAGTATATAAAGACTGTAACAACATGCTGTGTAGCAGCAACATAAAGCTGAACCTCTTACTTACACTGACCGATCAAACAAGAGTGCAAATTGAAATTAGAGAATCAGTCAGTATTTATTTATTTATTTTTTTTTTTTTTTCACTGATACTTAAAGCAGGTCATTTTGATCCATTCAATACAAGAGTGAGACTTGCAGTGGTCTACACTGTATCTTTCTTACTATCAACATCCTTGGACAAGACAAGAACAACAATGACATTTTGAGCACAAAATATATATATTTTGAAACAAGAATACATTATTATCAGCAAACAAAAATCTTATCTCCATTAGCCCAAAATAATTATCTCTCTCCCCACTTGGTGCACAATCAAACCCTTAGACACTTACTTACAGTGTCCTCTCTGGCTCTCAACAGCTCTCCTCTCTGCACTTGCTTCGAGTGTTAGAGTTAGAGTCATTTATGATAGTTAGTTGGATTATCTGTCCCTAGGTCCACAGAGAAGCCCCAGGAGAAGTAGTGGATAAAGACGTGCTGCTTTCTCTACAAAATATTTATATGCGTTTTTTTTTTTTATTTTTTTTACGATGCTCAGAATGTATTATTGTGCACTCAGAAATGAGGCACAATATGTTTCCATCCATTGTGTGTTTATCCAAAGCCTCATGTATCATATTGCTCAGTGCCGCAGAGCTATACCACTGCTATTTGAGTAAAATTTGATAAACATTAAAGTGAAGAGCTGTTTCAGGATATTATGGAGCCCTTTATAAATGAAACTATATGTCTGAGCCATTTTGTCAAGATTTGCATCCTCAGTAGTGACCAGTGGATTTGGAGTTGAAAGGAAGTGAGAAAGTATTAACAGAAAGACTAACACATGGTTGGCTTTGATCTTTTCATGGGATTTGCCGACAATAAGACAAATATAGAATCACATAAGCCTTAGCATTTAAGTTAATGTTAATTTAACATTTTGCAGAGCAGCCTTCCATAACTTAACCTATACGTGATCACATTGACTTCAGCGTTAACTCTGACTGACAGGCGCGTGAGAGAGCTGCAGCTGGGTGATGTGCTAAGGAAGGTAAAAATAGAGCAGTTCCTTGCCTGTCTTCCATCACATCTTCCCTCCTCACAGATGGCAGCCTGTAACCTGTAGGCTTCTGTGATGGATGCTTCTCATGGCAGGAAGACAGATCCACACAACCTTTTGGTCTTGCAAGAGATGCTTTGTCATGGAAGACTGCTTCCTAAGTGACCAGGTTTGCGTGTGTGTGTCGCACGGTGACTCCCAGAGGGATAGAACACCACCCTGTGGATTTGCCCACCTGAAAATACCCTTGAAGCAGACACACTATCCCTCTGCCTCCCAGACCTCCAAAGCCCTCAACTGCTCTTTAATTGGATACTGTAGACTACAGCTGGGGTTCATGGGATGTCCCTGCTGACTGCCTGTCCAGACAAAAGGGGTCACCACAGCTTGACTGAGAGTCCAACACCAGAATTGTTGGAAAGAAGCTTCAGAGGTAAGAGACACGAGGTGGACAATGGTCTCTCCAGCTCTGGAGTGTACTCATTTTCCATTTCCTGTTCAAGCGTTTGCTGCAGTTCTGCTCAACTTAATTTAAAATCTTATCATGTGAGGAAAAGACCAGAATGAATCAGATAAAACCTTATATATTTCAGGAGTTCTGCATCAGAATCAAATATTGAAAAAAATCTGAAAAGGCTGTCTCAGTAGTCTTTATTAAATTTTAGGTAGAATATAATTGCAAATTAATCATATTTTTATTAAAAGTATGATCTGTCTTCTTCTGTTTTTTCTTGTTGTTGTCATTATGATTCATTACTGTCTGTGTTTTTTGTTTTTCCTCTGTTATGCTAATTTGGTGTAGGCATGCTACACATCTGCCTATTTTGAACATCATCATTAATGTTATTATCTTTAAACTGACAAAGCGGAAACTGCTCGAGATTGGTTATCATATGCATCTAGTGAAGCGCTGACCACAAAATGTGATCACCAAGCTATATGCATATACCAGAGAAGAAATAAAGAAAGTTTGAAGGAAATTTGTCATTCTTGCCAGGTTGCACCATTAAAGAAGGAGCTGTGAACATCAGCTAGATCACACTGGTTTTACTGAGCCGTGAACAACACAGGACATCACATTTATTCTCACATCTAGGGCTGATTTGAATGATAAATTTAATTTCTTAATATCAAAAATCACTATTTGAATAAATGTAACAATAAATTTCAGCAAGACCTGCAATTTAAATGATCTTTTTAATGTCTTAATTTGTGAACTGAAAGTTGTAGTTGGCTGATACGACAGCTGTTTTACTGTTCAGTATACAAGCTCTCTGCATGCCAATATCTGAGCTTTTTATGCAAAGCCAAAAGGGGATTCTGTGATAAAAATTTAAAAAAAGAAGCACCATTATGTTTTATTTCAATGCTTGGACAGGTAGAAAGTGGACTTTGTACTTTTGCTGTTCAAAAGTCTCTCTGTACATAAAGTAATTCATTTTTGGACCAGAAGTGCTGTTAGCAGTTAGCTCGGAAGTTGTTAAGTGAATAATCTGGCAGGTAGTAAAAAGCCATTGGAATTTCTAAATTAAAGCATTATACACATCATATAATATGCAGCGTTATTAGCAGTCAGCAGTATCATTAGTTTTCATTCGGACATAAAAACTATGTTATCAGCAAATATAACACCTTTTTGAAAGTCAACATTATTTTTAATATGAATACTGAGTAATGTAGTACACCACTAATGTAATATCAGCTGAATATGTATCTACTTATATGCTTTTGGGGAAAAAAATGTAAATGTAAATTGTAATTGTAATATTGCTCAGAAAAAAGCAAAGACATATTTTCCCAAAATCATTCAGCCCTACTTAAATTTATATCACTCTGCATGGGGGATAATATGTATGCTAATGACTTTATTGTTGTGCTATTCAAAAGCTAGTGAGAGTTCAATCAAATGCTAGTCACACATTGCACTATGGTAGCTGTTTCATCTTTATCTGCAGCAGCTCCATCTCTATGTATAAGAAGTGTGAATGCGATGAATGTGTGTGATTCTGCCTCTCCAGATCCACAGTGGCAGTGGGAGGAAGGCTATAGGATGTAAAGGGTGACCAAGGAGACAAAATACGTAAGAGGAAGAAACCCAGAATATAGAAAAAAAGAGATCTAAATCTGAATGGGCCTACCTGAATAAATCAAGGATAAATTACACAGAGTGCACAATGAGAGCATGGGGGGGATCTTGGGGTCATGCGTTAGGAGTACGCACCACATGTCCAGGCAGGTGGAGTAGTCCGTGGATCCCAGCAGGACATCTGGGGGCCGGTACCACAGGGTCACCACCTCGTTGGAGTAGGTATGGCTGGGGACCGACTTGGCCCTGGCCAGGCCTGAGGGGAACAACACAACAACAGCGTCTCAGAAAGCATTATCATTGAATGACCTTCCCCGCTGGTTCTAAAAACAAAGCAGAACACTGCGAGAGGAGCAGCCAGATTCACTGTAGCAGGCACTCTGGCATCTGGTTTTACACATTTCACAAAATGCATTTAAGATAAAATGAGATTTGAATGTTCTGTGTGAGGAACTTGAGTCATTGTATCTTACTGTGAGAGTTAGAATACAGCACGGAAATGCAAATTAAGGCACAGGTCAGAACTGTGAGCACTTTAAATAAAAAATAATGGCAAATTAAAAACAGCTGAAGAACACAGTAAGACAAAGGGCTACAGGTCTCAGACACCCATTGGCAGACCTCAGAGGTCCCATATGAAATGCTGGATGGAATAAATGAAATCATTTTTGCTGGTTTAGCAAAAGGGTTTATCCCCTCATGAATGTGCTCAGCAAATTCCAGGGCATTATGAAATACATGGGTAGTGGCATCACATAAGAATTGTTTTAATCCTCTTTTTTTATCTTATCACAGATTTTTAAAAAGTCAGTTTTGATTTTATATTAACATTTTGATTCCTCATTGCTGTGTTGACTGAACAGAAAAGGACAGTGAATGAGTTTCTAGTAGTTGTATTTGTAATGCACCCAAAGATGTACAGCCGACTAGTACTAGATTACATTGATACTAAATAAAACTTAAAAGCATGTAGTAATAATGATCTAGGTGATGATTTCTAAGTGATGTATATCAAAGATAATATTTCCCTGGAAAGCACGAGTCACAATGAATCTAAAAATAATCTAAATATTCAGATTTGGCACAGTTATGAGTCAGAAAAAGCACATGATGTTTGACACAAATTGAGACAAGGCCCGAAGGGTAAACAAACAACCACAAACAACCACAACTGCCTTCATGAGCTGTGTCGTGTGTGCTGACCATGTTGGTGAGCAGATGAAGATTAACTGTGCTGCTTGATCCTACGAGGAATGAAATAAAAATTCTCAGGTTTCACAGAAAGTACCAGAGAGGACGAGGATAATTCAGGATAAATTACAGTTGTGATTGTTTACATTCAGAAGTCGACCATATCATCAAACCAGCATAGGAGGGTGTTGTCACATGTGTGATCTGTTGCACCGACAGTGATGTCTGTACTGTACTGACACATCCTGGAGTACACTTCTACATCACTGTAACAAGATGAGATGTTTAACCACTGGAGAGTTTCAGCTAAGTTGCTCGTTAAAAAAAAAAAAAAAAAAAAAGAGTTAATATCCAAGGTCTTGTTTAAACCATATCACCCATATATCTTAAAGGTTTCATGCTAAGAACTTTTTTTCCCCCACTCAAATCAGGAATCTTTGCCTGAGAAAATTCATGATGGTTGAAACATTGCCTCATTATGTTTTTGGGAACTCATGACATTGCTCGCTACATTCAATGTGCAAACACCACTTGGCAGACCTGTCTTTGTACCGACTTCTGTACATTCAAGCATGACAAGCCTGAGATTGCCTTTTCAAATGGAAATGATGATGGAAGACCTTTGAGGTTTCACTAAAGAACTGTGTGATGTGAATATCAGTCAGAGGAACCCAAAGGACCATAACTCCTGTTTCCATTGAGTGAATCGGACGTCATTGGCCATTTTTACTTTATAGAGTAAGGTTGATCAATGGTCATACCACAGCTTGACACTTTTCTAGCTATCAGATAGGGCTGTATGAAAACCACCAAAAAGTACTGTATTTTTAAAACCATCTCTGCGGTTGTTATAAGTGCACCAGCGTCTTCAGCTTGTTCTAACCCTGCTCTAACATTTATCCATGCGCTGACACAAATCCAGGTTAGTTAAGTATCTGGTGACAACACTCCCATGGCAGCTAATGGCAGAGCAGAGTGCAGATGCAGCGAGCTTTAATGAGGCTGATGGCATTACCTCTTTGTCTCTTCCCAAGTGGTCGGAGGGCTTAATTAAAGCATTTAGCCTGGTAAAAAAGGACTTCCTGCCCTGCTGCTAGTCCCCTGTGTGTGGGAGGAAGGAGGGCAGAGGGGAGAATAAATGAGAGGAGGGAGGGGGTATTTAACATTTCCTTGTGTTGGAACACCCACAGGAGAAAGGAGTTTGAGCCGGCATTCATCACGGCCAAGCACTGTAATTTCCACACACTGATCTAACGTGGAATAGGCGCCATCAGCCCGCTCACACTGAGAGGCTATCATTTCCACTGCAGGAATCCTGTGTGTGGGTGTGTGTGTGTGTGTGTGTGTGTGAAATAAAAGAAAGTGCAGTAGCAGGAGGCTTGCCTGTTTGTGACATGGAGAGGTGTAGTACAGAGGAAAATGGAACAAAACATGTCTGGAGAATCTGGAGGAAGGAACACAAAACTGTCTGTTGCACACCACTTCCTACATTTCCCAGCATTCCTAACAACAAAGTCCAGAAATTAAAACCCTGTTCACACCAAGTAAGTGACACAGGTTACCTCACATCGGTTAACTTTAACTTTTGTGAATATTGGTAGGTGTGGTAGTGGCATGACCCTAACTGAAACTCTGTAGTTGCATTGCATTGTGGTTGAGGTTGTGAGTGTAGGAACCAGTTTTTCTATCTAGTGGATTAATGGATAAAGAGTAATAATAACAAACTGGATCACAAAATGGTAGTATACTATATCCTCTAGCCATCAAGTCATGGTGCTGCTAAAAATCCAGAAACACGTGATTTACCCATTTCCATTCACATCAAGAGCCAGTAGCATCTGCCCAAAATGAACTCTCTCAGGCTGGATTAAAAACCCAAACCCCAACCATGGATGTAACCCTAATCTTCAGATAAGGTCACCTTCAGCGCTACAGAACACACTCTGCACCAAAAAGAGATATCAGGTCTCACATCAATTGTCAATTCTCAAACAGAATGCATTAGTGTTTCCATTGGCCAATCACCAAAAGTTGAACATAGGTGAACTCTGACCTGCAAGACTGTTAGAGTTGCGGAGAGATCGCACCCAATCTGTAAACACATTCCTGAAGTCATTTATTCAGTTGAATGGGTTTGCATTGAAGGGAAAGCCAGACGGATGCTAGATTGACTGCACCTTTGAACTTCTACAAAATAAGTCATGTATTACAGATGAATTTGACTGGTGGAGTCCAGCATTAAGGTCTGCAGTCAGACACCTCTCAGGGCAAAATAGTGCCATTACACAGTATGAGCCGTACATGTCTTCAATACATAAACAAACAAACATACCGATAAATCATTGAAGAAGCTGTCGACATTCTGTCAGCATAATAAGAGCAGATAATTACGGGTTTTGACACATTCTCACCTCCTGACCTGTTTAAGTTTTCCTTCTTTGACTGGCTTCTTTGCATGCTGTATGTTTGTGGGTAAAGTTTCAAACCGATCAATGATTAGCTATCTTTAAAGAACGAGGTTGGCGTTTTTCTATATTTCATCTTATTGACAACAAATCTGTCTATCTCTTAACACTACACACACACAAATATATATAGGACAGTGTATGAACTGAGTCAACTACAGTGTGTGTTCATGATAATGAAGGAACATGTAGTTTTTGGAAAACAATGGAGCTCTATTGTACAAAGGAATACTATATATTAGGACACACACAATACTTGTTAGTAGGATCAAATTGTTGGTTTCATTCATTTTATGATTTTATGTTTTGTTGACAACAAAAAATACAGAATATCACTAGTCTCATTTTTAGATCTGCATATTTGTGACTTTAAATACAAAAATATAATCAATATAATCAAAACATAGAAATGCAAGAAACCAATTATAATTCTTGGCTTTGGCTTCCCAATAATAACAAAAGCATAAAGGAAGAGGCAGAATAAACGAAGAACTAATTCAGTCCAAAATATGTGCTTGTGTATTCAGCAAGACGTTAATCAGCTGTCCCCCTCCATCTCCTGCTTTACAAACAAAATGTAGAAGTCCAGTTTTCCACCCACAGACAGCTTGGAGGCAAACCAGTGTTCATGTGCTACAACTGTGTTTGTTTTATTGTTTCCTGTTTCCTGCTGTTTGCTCACTACAGTGTATGTAAAGAAACAGTACTAGGGTTCCCAGGCAAACAGAGATGGATTCAAATCCCACTCTGATAGTAAGAAGCAGCTCCGATATTGGTTTAGTAGATGGCTTCTACGTGTTTGGACATTTGGATCACCTTGTACAGCATTGTATAAGTTCGCAGCAACATGATGTGGAAGACACCCAGCCCTGACCTTCCTCCTCAACTGCCCATGAATCTGAATACAGAGGAGGCTACTACTTCAAAGACCTGACCTATGGCTTACACACACACAGTCACACACAGTCACACACACACACACGCACACGCACACCTTCAGCCACCTTCATCTGTTTTGGTTCACCAGTTGACTTGCTATCTTGTCCTTCTGGGATGAAGGTCGCCAGTGAATTATACATCACTATGTCACGCACAAAACCTGGGTCACGGTGGAAGTGGTGGGCTGGAAACAGGAGGAAAGAAGAATGAACATGGAAAAAGAGACGATGGACTAAAATACGTAGTCTCTATCCCCGAGGGAGACAGCCCACCGTTCTTTGAAGTTCATTTTGATTTTAAAGGCAGTTTGTAGCTCCTGCCTCCTCCTTCTCCTCCTCCTCCTCCTCTAACAAGCGGCAGATTGAGAGATGTACAGTATCCTGCCAGAAGCTATTTAAAATACTGTAGCAAATAATTCCACAGGGGACAACAAAAACTTCTCAACAAATTTTCAATTTCAGGCATCGTGACTCCACAACACAAAAGTTGCAAAATGCATTACTTGTTGTCACAAAGTTTATGGACAGCACAGGGAAAGTCAGTGTGATTTCATCAAACCAAGCTACAGAACCTTGTCCAAAATGGAGGGCTGCACTATTCCTCATTGGAATTACATGTGCCATATCAGCTAGCCAAGGCTGCCATATACTGTATATCAATGTGAGGCATGGAGTAAAAAGGTTTTATAAATATGAAGATAAATGCCGTACACCTCTAACTCAGCTATTTCTAACTGAAAAATGTCCATGTTCAAGCATTGCTGTTTAAGCTACGACACTGTGGCAGTAGGATTTCTGCCCCCTGCTGTGCATTCATCCTGGAGTGTTTGCATATGAGAAACCTGTGTAAAGCAAGGGCTGACAGATGCAGTAAAAGAGCACAGGTGATACAGTAGTGGTACAGAAGCAGTCCATTAGTACATTACTCCTCTAAAACCACAACTTGACTTTTTTAAATTTCTGTTTGGTTCTTGACATAAACAAAGTGAAGGTTTGCTGGAGTCTTAAACTGACTCAGAGGTCACTGATTAAATCGATCTTAAACAAGATCTATAATAGCTGGAGCATTCATTCTTTTTGCAGCGGGAGGCTAAAGCTTCTGTCTTTCACACCATCATGTTGTATGCTCGTGATAATGTCTCTAAATTATGTCATATGTGGTGCAGAACCTGGCGACAATGCTCTGTGGCTCATTATAGTGATGCTAGAGGAGCAGAGAAGCAGGTCAACTTTTATGACACAATAAATTTACACTATAAAAGTCATTAGGGTTGATTGACATACACAACTTTTTAGCTTAGATTGCACAGATGTAGGGATATGAAGCATTTAAAGGTCTCAGAAATGACATCACAATAAACAAAAATACCAATGTAGGCACTGGGGGAATTATTGAAACAAAATGCCACTGCACTGCACAAATGACTATACACGAGAAACTAAAAAATGTACATAGTTCCAATAACTTATTGAGTGCTAGGAAATATTTTGTTATTTATTCATATTTATTCATACAAATACTCCAAGAAATGTCATCACAATAAGCAAAAATACCAACGTAGGCAGTGCCTACGTTGGTATTTGCCTACGACCATTTCCATTGCAAATTCAAAGGGTTAAACTACAGGTATTTAATGCACTGTAATCATGCACTGCAGCAATCTAGTTACAGTAAAACCTGGGATTACAAGCAGCTCGTCAATGATCATATTCTTCCAAACCTCCAAACATATTTTTGTACTAAGGCTTTTATTTTTTTGCCAGCAAATAAAATGATGAATAAGTGTTGGAAGACTGTTTGTCCGTTTCCACAAATTCTTGCAGTATGTGTCCATGTGGTGACGTGCGTGAATTTCCTGTTTTCTTGATATTTAAGAAATTAGGTTAAAGCAGAATATATATCAGGGCATGTAAACACACTCACTGGGTACTAGATTTATAGGTGGTGGTGGCTTTAGGTGGCCTTCCCACAATAAATAGATTGCAAACATAATGGTGCATTGGTATGTCACAAAAACACAGAGATAAAGTCGAGACAGACTTGGCAGCAGAGCAAAGTTTCCTCTGGCAGAGAGGTTCTGCTGCATTCACTCAGCTGAAAATACACACATATAATATGGATGAGGAACCAAAGCAGGTAAATACTGCTCTGCTTGGCTGTTCAGTGGAAAAAGAACACCCACATTTTCTAAGAAGGTCAAACTGAAGTGACAGAGTCAGGCAGAGAATCAGCTGAGGTTACATGGAGAGTGACGACAAACTGAGATCAACTGTCATCAACGATTTTATTTCTTAGATATAACCTTTCAATACTCCTGTTTATCTTACATGAGTTCAAGTGCTTAATTAGAAGGGCTGGACTTGGAATAAGCTTTGGCGTATTTTGTGAAAAGGGAGAAAGGTTTTTTATAGAAAATGCGTGCCTTTTATAGATCCAACATTCTTTCATGTCTGTCCGTGTGTGTATGTGCGCGCTTGTGTCTGTGTGTGTGCTTGTATCTGTGCAGCACACCACCTGCCATCGTCCCAGCTCATTTCCCAATACAAAGTGGACTGTAATGAGCTCTGCATTATAGTAGTCTACATGAAACCAGTCAGGTCATTACCGACAAACACACCAGCAAACACAAATTATTCCTGCTGCTGGTGTGTTAAACCCTGCAGTTTATATCAGTCTGGTCTTAGGTTTGGACAGAAAAACACACAGACACACAGTAGCCTTGATTCATCTAACGGACTTCACAATACCATCTGCAACCTCCAAAAATCCACACCCCAGTTCCACACACACCCACGCAGCAGCCCACCCGTCCCTGTGCTGTGGCGAGGTGCTGGGTGGAACAGCACGCTGGGGAGAGGCAAACAGTCTGCTCCGGGTGCCTGCAACATTCCTCCAGCTCCATTGTCACATTGCTTCGCTCCTCACACATCATTATCCCGGCAGCTGTTACTTAACGGCAAAGCCACACCAACACACACATCAGTGCACATTAGCTAGCTAGAGCTGTTCTCAGTGACGGCAAAAAGACAAAACTATTGTCCAGTTTAATGCAATCCAGTATAATAGGTCCTACAATGAATGCGACTCAATGAGGCTCAAAGCACCGGACAATATCATTCTGAAACACAAGACAAAAGAGAAAGCAATCAAAAGGCACTGGAGACATAATAATAATAATAATAATTAGACAATTATTTGTTGCAGCCGAGCAACAGAAAATCAATTGCAACTACTTTGCTAATCAAATAATTGCAAAGCAATTGTTTTAATTGCAAAAATTACAAACCAATTCCTTGGTTCCAGCTTCTCAAATGTGAATATTTGATCATTCTTCTGCCACATGGTATGTGATAGTCAACTATCTTTGGGTAGACATTTGGTAGATCTTTGACATTTTTAAAGAGAAAATAATCAGCAGATGAATCAAACATGAAAATATGGACAACTTTTAAATATATATAAAAAAGATTCAGAGTTTACGACCATGCTAGCAGCTCCGTGATGCTGTTTTTAGGCACAATAGTGGTTTAAGCTAAATGCTAACATCAGCATGCTAGCAGACTCAAAATGACGATACTTATCAGATATAAACCATTAAGGTTAATGCATTAGCATGTTAACATTAGCTAAGTGGGTCTGAACACAAATTGCAGTTGAGGCTGATGTAATTATAAAAAAGTATTGGTAAGTAAGTAACACAAAACGTTGATGACCTGATGATGCTAGAGGAACAGTCAGAGAATCATTTAAGTCATCCCAAGTCAACCTGAAGGGGACATGACTGTCTGTAACAAATGTCATGGCAATCCATCCAACAGTTGTTGACATGTTTCACTCAAAACCATAAATGTCAATATCACGGTGGCGCTAGACAAAAAGTCAGATGACCACGAAAGTTATTGGGATTCACTGTCTGAGAGCCATGAATGTTCAGTCTGGACCAAAGTGGTAAATGAACTGAGCACCATTCTGTGAGTGACTCCAACTGGCTGGTCACTGGAGACGACCAGGGACATTGTTGCTGTTGCAGAAGTCCCCAACTCCTCAAGGAGCCAGAAACATGCACTCTGTTCACAAACTGCCTGGCCCAGGTTTTGACAAGGAGAGAGTCCCAAACACGCACAGCTCTGTCAGTGTGCTCATTTTGTTTGTGAATGAACCTCAGATAAGGTTTCTGGCCCCTGACTGCAGTCTGTGCTCCAGGCCAGCGATGGACACTGACAGCACATGGCCGTGCTTCAGCGTCTGAGTGCAATCACGAGCAGCCTTTCAGCAGGTTCATTCCAACTGTGGACACATTCAGTCTCTCTCGAGGGTCTGAAGTATGTGGGCTACGAGCAATGCTCATCTGCTGTTTCATTCACTTCTATTAATAGGGGCTTGTCGTCAGAAAATTGTCTCAAGGCTAAAGTCATTTTGTGTGTGACGACAATGTGCGCTTCCTGCTAGCGCTTACGTGTGTGTGGCTCCAGGAAAGTATATGAAAATCAGAGGATGTACAGCAGAGATTGCTAACATGTGAATAAAATTTTTAATAATAGTAAAATGACTGTGATTAAGGTAGACTTTGATTATCTCAGTAAAATTTCCCCCCGGTAATTATCAGCAACAAAAATATCTTACCACATTCATACCACATTACTGCCAAGGCATGAATGAAAACCAGCAGTTACCTTAAAGTTACTTATATTGGTTAGTTGTGATATCAATGATGACTAACAGTAGGTGCAAAAATGATAAAACACACAAAACCACTGCTGTGGTCCTTTAAATTCAAATGATCTAAACTCTAATGTTAATCACTTTTCTATTCATACTAGTTTAGTAATCACTTTTATCTCTGTTTTTTAATTTTACGTTTTCGAACTAGCCAACATAGTGCAAGTGATGTTATGTTAATAAGAAATGCCTGGTCCACTCTTTGGCAGGTTTATATAGGATTAACTGTTTGTAAGTGCCATATGTGTGTGTGAGAGGGGCGGATGCTGTGATTACACCTCAACACTAACAATACAAATTACCCCCTGCACACTGCTTAAGTTGCCCTCAATTAGTTGTGTCCTTGATGTGAAACGTGGGATCCTCAAAGCCTCATTTATGTGGTGGTTGTTTGTGCAGCTCATTAAAAAGTGAGTAAACCCACAGAGGAGCAGAGGGAAGCATCTGGATCAACTCCACAACCAGCAGCAGGGACATGGAGCTCTGGCCACTGTTACTGATGAGAAATCATAGTGGTGATTTAGAAATATTAGAGCCTCATCAGCAGTAAGGCCATAAAGAAGCTCATAAGAAAATGTTTTTCCACATTGGATCATGAATGTGACTTGCAAATCTGAACCTGCCTATTACTGACGACCTGCCAGTTGATTTTCACATTTCTTGTGTGGAAGTGGAACTCTTGGGCTGCTGGTGGTGGTCGTACAGGACAGATCAAGCTGTTGCAAAAAAACATTAAGATAGATCCTCTTAGGACTATATACACCACAGATTTCCTATAAATTGTTCAAGTAAAGGTTTGACCTGAACAGTGCTAGAGGAAAGATCAGGGGGGGGTCAACCCCAACTAGTGGTGACTTCATTCTCTTCCACATTCTATTCGCCACCACCTAATCAGATCCAATTAACAGGCCACAGCTGACCATACCAGCTGTGCTCACAGATGTGACCACACATTCAACAAACTTATATCGTTCAACCCATAGATGGCATTGCAACAATGCTTTCTTCCACACACAATATACATTTTTTATTAGATAGTAAATGGGAGAGAAAGGGGTATGACGTACAACAGCTGAAATCAAACCGGTGGTGGTTGTGGCAATGCAGTGCTGTAACCACTCGGCTACCAAGGCGATCCTCTTCAAGAATCATTGTCTGGAAACCATGACTATCTACAATCAATGTCCTTATCTTGCTCTGGATGGACAAACTGACAGATCAGTTCACCAATACAAAGGCAAAGGCACTGATGAGCACCAAAGGAGGAAAGAAAATAAAGGACTGAGTGAACCAAGTGTTATTTATTCTAATAGAATTCGCTACTATCACTTGCCAGCTTATCCTTAACCCATATCAATACATTCTTTTTCATTAGAGCCATCCCTTATCTATTTCTCTTCGTACCCACCATCCTATCATCACACACCCTCATCCCCACTGAGTGTTGTGCCACCTCGTATTGTACCTCTCAGCCCCTCCTTTGTTGACAGTCTGCCTTCGTCTCTCTCATTTACCCCAACCAGCGCCATAGGCCTCAGCTGTCGGCCGTTAGTATTCCTGCTGCCAAGCCCCAGGACCACAGGGAGCCCTGGCGGCCACACAATCACACACACACACACACTCGAACAGCCTTCACCTTCCTCATCTGGCATCCCTTAGGCAAAGGCTGATTCTGTGTTTTGCGTGTGTTTGTCGATGAGCAGAGCTCCAGCGACAGACTAATAGACCAGGGATTTTCATTCTTGCTCATTTGGTATTTTGTCCATTATTTTCCCTTTCTCATTTCCCTTGCAGTAATGTTTTTGCACTAATACAAGGTTTGCATTATTGATGAAGCTGCCACCTTCCTCCTCCCCCCATCTGTCTGGGCAGAGGGATGGAGGATTGGAGGAGATGGGTGGTGGAGGGAAAGGAAGGTTTGAGGGATTTAGGAAATGAGAGAGCAAAAGAATGAGGAGTGTTAGACTAAAGACATTGGATGGATGGATGGATGGATGGATGGATAGATGGATAGATGGGCTGGATAGATGGATAGATGGATAGATGGGCTGTCTGTTTGTCTGCCCCCCTGGATGCCAGACAGGCCATGTAGGCAGTGTTTACTGAGCATGGATCCAAGCCATATGGTGCCACTTCAGGAGGGGCTCCTAACACACACACACGCAGATACACATACACACACACTTTCTAGGTTTTTACCAAAATAGATAGGAGCATGAATGGTGATCTGCACTATGATTTCGATATGTCTTGCAAACGAGTGGCACTTTGGGCACCAGATGACAGATGGGGGAAATTAAGGTCAAAGGGTCAACGAGTTGTCAAGATATCATCATCTTAGCCAAAGTGCTGGACAGATGGAGGGACCAACAGTCCATTCAAAGCCACTCCAATGCTGGAGCCAAAAAGTAACAAACCGAAACGCCAGGTCTTTCTCCAAGAATCCCATTATACTTGGATCAGACTGCACAGACTGTTTTTGTCCTTTGAGATGATCTATGTCTTATGATGTGATCACACATGCTGAGATACGTGGCAGACTGCATGCTGGACCCAACATAATATGCCAGTCACAGCTAGCTTTCTTTCACAACTGATAATGATATATACTGCATAGGTGATCAGAAGGAAGGTGACAGAGACCGACTTCAGCTGTCCTTTTTCAGCTTTAACACTTGCATTTGCACAGTCTCATTACCTGATACATCTTTTAGGCTTTGTATCCTTCTATATTGTTATTCAAATATTCATTGTTATGTAATAATGTACTTATTACCAATTTGACATACAAGTTTTGGAGCTTATAGCCTCTGAATGTTTTTAGTTTAGTTATTAAAAGTATTTCTCCTTCTTTCCTATCCCCTGTGTGTCTATATGTTGATGGGTGTGGTGAGCTGCTGCATGCAATTTATCTCGCAGGCATAAATCAAGTTGTATTGAATTTAATTAAAATGCTCATTGATACAAAGAGAGCCATTAAAGTCACAGTGAAATCGAAGACAGAGCGTCTTCATCCTCAGTCATCTGATGCATCTACCATGAAAACGCAGCATGTGGGTGGGGCTTAGTTACCGCAGTGTAATCATCACGCTGCTTCCTCTGCCATCACATCAGAACTGAAGCACAGTGGCACAGCGGGTATTCAGCATTACTTCTAGATTTCACACACACTCTTACATCTAACAGATACACAGAAAAAGAGCGCGAGTGTCCAGTCTGCTCACCGAAGTCAGCGAGTTTGAGCTCTCCGGTGTCGCTGATGAGCAGGTTTTGTGGTTTCAGGTCACGGTGAAGGATGTACCTCTGGTGGATGTAGGACAGGCCTCTTAGTAACTGGAACAGGAACAGCTGGAAAACACAAGTGAACAAAGGGAAAGAACTGTTTTAACTACGACACGTGTCTATGAACAAACAAAATGATGAAGACAGATCTGATGAGGAGGGCCTATTTTTTGTATCACACCCTGGATAAATTACATGAATATCAATACTCCTTTTAATAACGATCTCCCCATTTGTCTGTGCCTAAATCTACATCTCTGTGGCACATTAAACTGAGCAGCTGTGTCTGCAGAGATGTGTGGAAAAGCCTATCCATCACTAAGGTAGGGCTGTGACTTCATTCCAGTCTAAATGAGAACAGACAAGAAGCCCACATGTTATTTACAAATAGTTCAATGAAATGCTGTCTCTCTCACAAAGGCACAAACACCAAAATCAATACTGAGTCGTCAGTCAAGAAAGCAGCCATCATTTCCTCCACTTGGGCTATTGAACACTGATCAAACAGATGAGACATTAAGCTGCCCATCTGATCTCACAGCTGAATTACTGGGAACTGCTGCATTCATTGGTCAGAGTGAAAATAAATAGATCATTAAACTATTTCACTATAAAATGACATTATCAGTATTTGTGGCTTATGATAAATGCTATTAATTTTGCTTGGTGTGGTAATGATATGTAGAAAAGAAAAGTGACGGCAGAAATGTATGGAGGTGTGACGGCCTTAGATGAAATCACACCAAACATATGGCGCTGGGCGGGGCTGCTGCCTCCTTTTCATTTTCTGTGAAGGGCGGCGAATCGATTGCACAGAGCATGACAGGATTGCTGACAGCAGGGGGCAGGAAGGCAATGCAGCAAGAAAAGTTAGAATCAGGTAACTTTGAACCACAGGGGCCGAAAAAAACACATTTTCGCATCTCACCAAACAATATTTGTTTCCGGGTCCAGTCTATGTTATGATGCAGAGGAAAGTTGTTGTGCTGAATATCACAGTAATATAGATACGATAACACTGATTGATCTAGTAAATCTGGTGACCCGACCCTTTTATAAAAATCAATGATGGATTCTAGCTTTGCAGCTCAGCAGTGTATGAACCTGTACTGGACATTACAGAGAGCTGAAGTCAACTAGCTACTGTAACTCAATGTAGTCTCTCACTTGGAGTTTCTTTTGTCTGTGTTAATAAAAAAATCTAACATTTTCCCGAGGATTACCATCCATATTCTAAGATAAACAAATATATATTTGATAACTTGCTAGGAGTAACATTTGAAAAAAAAGTGATTTCAAAGCTGCAATTATCAATATTTGTATATGAAAACTGGATCAAATGTGAAATGTGAAAACAGTAGTGATGAACACACAAGGAATTATCCTTAAGTCTGCAGTTCCCCTGAGCTTTACAGAGTGTTTTTGCCTCTTTCAGCTTATTGTTCTGGTTTTCTAGTCCACAATGATGCTCTGTGCAATTAGTTGGAAAAAATATGAGCAACTACAGGTGGAAAGATGATGAGATGGAAAACACCAGCATATGAGCTATCAGCAAAAATCCAATATTGTGCATCCCTAGAAATTATACCAGTGCTCATGGGCAGGATATCCACTCATGCCCTCTTCTAATGTAATTTCTACAGCTTGGTAGCTGTAATCATCTGAAAATGTCCATGCCCTGTCCATTCCCAGAGCATGCCATTTGACTGGCCTGAGTCTGTTGAGCTGGTGATGGTTATCCTGTGACAGTTTTGGGCTTGTGTGATACGATGTTCATTGAAGATCAATGATAGACAAACAGAGTGACCCACGCAACATGATGCAGAGCACGGTTAAATCACAGGGCTGCATATTTAGTCATTTGTGTTATGTCAATATACTTCAATGTAATGTTGAATTAACTTTTTAATTCAGATTTAAATGTTCAAAAACAATTACTTCTTTAAGACAAGGTATTTTAAAGGAAGTAAAGACTAGAGGGCTTCAGTGACAAATTCAGCAAATTCATTCACAAAAAAAAAGACACCCATGAAAATGCATGAATGCACTTTTGCTGACACATCATATGAATAAAGATTAAACTGCATTTAAATTTTTTAGAGCCAATTACTGTTATATTACTGCTGAAATTAAATAGCTCCTCCACCTGCCTACGGAGCTCATAAACCCAAACTGCATCCACAAAGCAAATTTAGTTTTTAATGTATGCACACTGCAAGTGCATCTTCTGCTGACTGTGTGAGCCTTCAAAAATGAATAACAACAAAATCCTAAAACGAAGGCCTGCCTAAATTCAGAGCTACATTAAACTTGTTTTGTTTTCCTTCTGAGATGAGGCAGTTCTTCACCCCCCCTGCAGACATGTCAATCAACAAATAATGAGGCGTGCACGATCCAGCGTTCAATTTTATTCCAATTCCAGCATTCCCCTCTCATTTCTCTCCTCTCACTGATACTATAGTCTCGGCCAATTAAGCTGATTGAAGCACCGTGGAGTCCAATCAGGGACGGGCGCTGTCTGGCATCTGGAGTCACCGGGTCAACAGTTTACTATTCCTGCACTCAGCGGGTGAGAGATGAACTGCGGTGCAGAAAATTAGCATGGGAAATGTGTGTTTACTCATGTATATCAAAACACACTTCTGAGAAGCCCTCGCCTTGTTAGAGAGTGCAACTGCACGGTAATATAAGGAAGGAAAATCACGCTTTTATTCTCTTCAGTCAGCTCTTCAATTCAAACATCAAACCTTTCTTTAGAGAAGCTTTTTCTTTTTCTGTTCGGGTTCGACTGAAACACCTCAGTTCCATTTGCATTTCAATTCCATTTGAGGAAAAGTGAAGTGCAAGCAGTTTGTGGAGGCTACTCACACACACTGTTTGGACAATAATAATAATACTGTATGCTGTTCTCTAGATGGCCCATTTGCAACTTCAGTTATGTAGGACCAGTCAATAGCTGGCCAGATTTATACTCCTGCACACTTGAAATGAAAAATGAAAGGGAGGTTTATGTCAAGACCACATGGTCAGTGGTCAACATTTGGCTTGGTGATACAGACATCTGCTTGCCAGACGAGCTCACCCAAGTATAATAAGTGACTATGAGATGTCCATCTGGGTGAATATACTGAGAGGAACCCTGCAGTTAAAGGTGTGACCACACCGACTGACCACTAGAGCAAGCTGGAAAATAAAGACAGAACAAAGTGGGGAAAAGATTGAATTTTTTCCCCCCAGCACTTTCAGCAATCACCCCCTTCACAGAGGATGGTTGACTGAATGTGGATGTACTTCAGTTTCAAAGCACTAGTCTGATTCTGAAATTGGTTATGACATACACTTTGGAGAAAAAAAAATTAATCATCTGACCTCCAACTCCTAAGTTCTGTGTAGTAATTAATTACTTTTCTGACCTTTGAAACAGCAGCTGACAAAACAGTCTCACCTCAAGGTCCACTGTGGGAGCAAAAACTCCACCGAAGCTAATAAATGGACCTTGAGGTGAGACTGTTCTCAAAATTAGCTTTCCCATGATAATGTATCAGCAAACATGCAATCCTCACCCTCTAATGAAATACATCAGTTATACAAATTTGATAGAAACGAAGTTGTAAAAGCGGAATTCTTTCCAGTCAGGAAAAGAATCTAGATTTGGATGGAGAAGAAGAATTTCACTGAGAGGAATTGAAATGAAAATGACTTCATGAAACAGAGCACTGTTTTCCCTTTTTTTTTTGGTGTCTGATGTTTAAAAAGTAGCAACACCCCCTGCAGTCCTCCTATAGTTTTAGTCATTTAGAAGCAATATACAAGCATGTAATCATTGGTTTATAACACACTTTCATGTGAAGGTGGAGGCTGTTCACCAATTATTATTATTCACCAATATTAAAAGATAATGAATGACAATATAGTGAAACACTGTTAGAATCATATAAAATATGTCTCGATATAAGAAGCTAAAATTGCTGACAACTACTACAAATTAATAAATACTTAAAATGTACCTATAACTGTGTACAATTACATTACAGTGTGTTATAAATCATTTATTACATGTTTGTATCCTGCTTAAAAATGCTAATGGGGGACTCTTTACAAGTGATAACTGCCATAAATTGCCATAAAAAAATTGCCATTTTTCTACACCTGGTGAAAAGCCCTCACCATATTACATTTAACTGTTGTTTGATGGCTTTTGGATGACTGTATGCCAACATATCGCAGGTTATTAAGGGTCTCCTGGATGTATCTTCTTGCAAAGCCTTAACTACATGACATCTTTTTATTCATTTCTGCCCCTCTTTCACAAATAAAATGTCACTGCAGTAATGGTGGCAGGTTAGTTTTAATGATAACCTGAATATTCCGCACCAAAGAAAGACACAAATCTACCTGATGATTCATGGGTTGTGTCAGGGCCATTGGTTATACCTTACTTTTTACGCTCAGTGATTGGATGATTCCTGCTGCAATGCGCTCTGGGACTTGGCTTCCTTCCCAAAGTTGTTAAGTATACAGTTTTGTACTTTTGACTTTTTGTACTTATTATAAAAATAATTTAAAATCACAGTGTCTCACTCTTTGTACTCTGCCAGGATAATTTAATGTCCATCTAATTGTTGGAAATACTCCAACAGCCTTTCTTCACCAAACATTAACTACATGAAAAAAGAAGCCTGTTAACCTGAAGTCTTAAACACACTCACAGCACACGTTATGTTGTTTCACCAAAATGCAGTAAAACTAGCTGATAATACACATTGTAAATCAGAATGTATGGTCCTCTCGTGAAGAGAAAAACCCCCCTGCAGAATCTCTATTGTGTGTCTGCGTGTGTGAGAGGGTCTCTGTTTAATCATGATGCATTATTAGTTCATAACTGCAGGAGAAACAAACCGTGTGATCGTAGTTAAATCATCCATTAACATAATCTATCACCTGAGGAGCGACCCTACTGCATGAACAACAATCCATCATCAGCACACCAATAAACACACTGCTATTTTTCTAATGATGAAATACTTATTGCCATCATACCCAGGGCAAGCAGAACTCTCCATCAAGATAAGCATTATGAAAAAAATGTGTGGATGGCATCGACTCTGTGTTATCTATCTGTAGAATGAAGTTGAATTTGGCTCTTTTGTCTGATATTCAATGTGCAGCAAAGCATGAGGCAATGTATCAAAGTGACAGCAGCACACTGGGGTTCATATAGTTCCACTAGGACAAAAACATCACAGAGCACAGGCGGAGAGGAACAATACTGTGCTGTAATGTGATGTTAATATGGAGCACAGCAAGCTTCAAGATACTCAGGCATGAAGACTGACTGATTTGGGACAAAAAAACCCAAAACAAGTCAAAAAGTCTTGGTTCAACGAGCAGCAATACACACGGGTTGACAGAGAGAACATACATTCTTGTGATCCCAATATTTGAGCCTTATCAGTACCATGAATGTTGTGTTTATGCACTGGGAAACACAAGCATGCTCAATAAACGTAATAACAGCATGCATATTAGACTTTGACATTTCTTGTGTACAAGAAAGTGTGACATTGTCCTGATGATCTACTACTGTACTCAGTGGTAGGCAAATAGTGGCTCATGGGCCAAATCCTGCCCTCTAACAAACAAACATATTTGGCCCATATTTAAAGTTTGCATCAAAACTCTACTGTAATTAACAATTTAAATACACGGCTCATGTTCATTCAAATAAACATGACCTAGCAACCTCATATATATAATAATAATTACTTGCATTTGAAAAACAAACAGACTGCAGTCCAACAGAAATAATGCGTTGATGAAATCTTTGTACAACAGTACTTCAACCATAAATGAAGCAGGTCACTGTTTGTCATGCGTGGATAACCAATTACTCATCTCCAGTCTCGTAGAACAACACATACCATACACCAGTCACTATATGCCAAATGAGAATTAATATGTGCTGCTTTCAAATTGAGTAATGGGGGGAAATGACTGCCATCAGAGACGTCCTAAAGCAACCTGTGCATCACACAGTGTCTGGAAAACTAAGCTGGCCTCCCAGTGAACAACACTGACAAAACTTGGCTGCACTGAATGGCTGAACCCTGCTGTAGATATTTCAGTCTGGCACAAAGTGGTGAACCACTTGGAAAAACTATTTGGTTAAGGTCAGGGAAAGATTGCAGTCACAGTAACAATTTAAAAAAAATAAAAATCTAGGTTGACCGTTGGCGGGAAACAACCTTCTATGTCAAAGTCTCGTTCTTTGTATGTCCAACCATCTACCCTGACCTCTTTCATAAGGAGCTAACATCACGTTACACTAACAACATCATGCCACTTCCTTCTAACTGCACAGCCACAAGAGGTCCTTGATCAGGTAAGTATAAGACATTTTAGTCATTTGAGCAAAAACCAAGGCTGTCATTTTCCAAGAGCACAGTCTTGAAAACCTACCGGCAGAGAGACCGATCAACATTGTCATCCATTTTGGTCTGGTGAAATGTAATTACTCTGTGTTGTATGAGCTTACACTGCATCAATAACACATGAATAACAGATGAATACAACATCGACAAAGATGCCGACTGAAGCACAAACCTTTGGACTCATTGACAACTCTCTAAAGCAGTGTTTTGTTGAAATAAATAAAAGTGGTGAAATCGGTGAGGGAGAGCTAAAATAGAGCAGTGTTAAATGGAGTGAAAAGGGTCTACCATCTGCCAGCAGGCAGGGAAAAAGCCCTAATCTTCTCCACGAAGCATCTGTACAGTGTTGTCCTTAATGGGCTGAATCAAGAGACAGCATCAACCTGCACTGTGGCACTGGCCACAAAGGACTATAAAGTTCCAGATATGGCCAGAATTGTCTTTGGCTGATGTTTTAATGAGCAGCTGTGTTGTACTGCAGGGCCTCTGTGTGTAAATATAGGACTACTGAAACACCACTACACAGACCATAAAACAACACGGACAGTGTCTTTGATGTCGTTCAAACATTTCTATAGACATGGTTTGAAGTCTGAATTTGTTTCCTGCTTGTTGGAATATTGTCACTCACTGAAGCCACAAAATCTATATTTGCTCAAAGACGAGGCACAATTGAGTGTGGACAAGCAAGGTGTAACCACCACAGCGGACTGTGAAAGGATGACAGAACTGTCAATCAAACAAACACTCCTTACAACATTCTTCTCTTTAAGCCTTAACCAGTGATCCTAGAAACCACCGCTAAGACAACAAAACTAAAAACTGAAGCAGTCAAACTGCTCAGCAGTGCAACTAAATGTGGGGCTTCTTCCTCAGACTTTAAAAGAGACTTTTGTTGTGGCAACAATGTCAGTGTTTTTACCATTGTTTCAAGAGTGCTAATTTCCATTTATGAGTAAAAGCGAAGAACCAAACTGCATGCACAGCTCAAGTCATAAAGTCAGGAACCTCTGCATTAATCCCCAGGATGTTGCACTCCAGCCAACAAACTGATAAAAAGCAGTGTAACCTCACACACGTTCCATTATGGGCTGGTTTAAGAGTTGTGTAAAGTGTAAAGTTTCACTTCAGGCAGATGGTCAAATGGCAGAATATGGCAAATAGGTCCATATAGTTTTCATTTATCCAATATGAGATGTTCAAGCAGTGATTCTAAAAGTTTTAGATTTGTGACCCCTAAAAACAAAACAGTGTCCACTTATCACAGGGATCCAGATTTCACTGAAAGAATGCTACGACACAAGAAACGTCAAGAGAAAATAAGTAGTTTAGTTTTCCTGTCCCATGAATCATCTCACAACCCCTCAAATGTATGTTGTAACTATCTGCAGTGTGTTAAATAGCCTACATTACAGCATTGACCAGGCTTCTTGTGGACTTAATTTACATAATATTTTTGGTATTAACATATTAACACTGATAATCACCCAAATGCAGCCACATGGTAACATAACTTCCATAATCTTATATTAATACCATAATTTTCCAAACTAAAATCTGGCACTGACTGAACACAGCATAAACACCTGAATGACACACACAGGGATTTGGGGCTTTTGTGTTTGGTTTCGAAATGTGTTTTTTAAAAAACCCTAATATTTTATACAACTTGTTTTTTTCTAAATCCCCATGTGCAAGATGTTGACTGTGATGACCGGTCCTTAATACTGACACAACACTAATGGATGATGTCCTATCAGTAGCTTCCCCTGTAATGTAATTGTAAGAGCAAATGTTAGCTGCTATTTGGCTTGTAGACATGGTTTGTGGGTGTCAGTTTCCCACTGATCTATGGAGATGTCATTGAGACATGGCCCTTCAGCTGACTGCATATAATCTAATAAGAAGAGCACTTCAGCAGCAGTCTGGATGAGGTCATCCTCACTGTGTTCAATTACAGCAGCGCCGCTAACAAACCGCAGTCAAGTACTGTACATGGGGCAAGATCAGTTCATGGTGCTGCACAAACTGGACAGTTTCCAATAGATGTTACCACAGACCATCTAGTTCAAGCAGAAAGTTCAGTACATTTTCAATTTTAAACTGCCAGTACACACACACACACACACACACACACACACACACACACAGCTCTCTGGTTCTTGACCAGTAATTACATTAGCAGTGAGCGTCTGAGTGTGTGTCTCTGAATGCTAATTTGATCTAACACCAGTGGAGGCACTAATAGCTTTTATGTTGCTGATTAGTAAATAGGAGGATCGTTGAGTGACTGCACTTCCTCACAGTCATAAATCACACTAATAACAGACATTATAAGCCCCTTTGAGGTGCTTATGTTCGGGTCAGAATTGAACCATTGCTGACTTCACATCACTGAAACACCCACAAGCTTAGTTCTTTCAGCGTTGCATTTGATCATATCCTCAACACTAATGATACGTGCACTCAGAATGAAAAGTTCAACATTTTGGAAACCAGTGAGATGAGAAGATCAATATCAATCTCATGTCTGCGTGTTAAGTACAGAGACGAGTCCAGCTAGCCTGGCTCTGTCCAAAGTTGAAAAACCTCTGAAGCTCTTTAATAGATATAGATCTTTTTTGATTAGTGTGAATTGAAATTGTGAGTTTGGGGGAAGTTATGTGTTGGAACAATTTCTCAACAAACAGTTGATCCATCTACCCAACACTTATGTGCCGTGTCTGGAGCTATATGGCAGCCAGATACAGTGTGTAAGCACAGGTTTTGGTTTTGGTCCCTGTGCAGGCACAGTATTCCTAAACCTGGTAACCTCACTGTGACACCCAGACTGACACATGGAAGCAACACAAAGTTAATGCGGCTGTCTGTCCGTGAATAATTCCAGCATGAGACTCCCCCTACAACCACTCATTTTCACTTTTCATTTCTGTTAATGTATGGATTTAGCAAATGAGATCCAGTGTTAGTCAGCTTTAAAGGCACTGGGAGCCTCTAGTGTGAGTCTGCCCGGGGGTTTGTGTTGCAGGCTTTGTACACTGATGAGCCATACTGTTTGTAAATCAATTAAATTATGGTTTTGGTCTTTTCATGGCATTTGCTGACAATAAGAAAAACAAAAAATATCAGCAGACTCAGTTAAATTCATGAAAAATCTTAAATCAAGCTTGAATTAGTTTGAACCTGGTTCATCCAACTCACTCAGGTCAGACTCTTCACTAAACCCTGCTTTTCTGAGCCTTCTTTATGAAACAGCCCTTCTTTTGGAATGTATTTGGACCATAGGTGTAAACTGTATGTAGAACACACCCTCAGTCTGGCAGTGCTGCATTCGCTCGTGTTCTCATCCACTTCACCTTGTTAGTCTGATAATAATTGGCCTGATCAAAATAAGGACTGTAGTGACAAACTGTGGGCAATTACATTACTGTCACCTGCTCTCAACTTCACATGAGATGTCATTTACATCATATTGTAAAGTAAATTACATGTCAAGAATTTCCTTCGGGATTAATAAAGTTCTTATCTTATCTTAAATCACATTACAAATACAATTCTAGGCATACTTTGAGAAATGACAGAGATGACTAAAACCTCCAATATTTAAGGTTAACTCTGCCATTTAATATACTCTATTATATTTAATACGCACTACCAAAAGAAAAGAGATGCTCTTCTCGTTATGATGGATTATAACAACCATTGTATTCGTGCTGGGTAGTTCCAGCACAGCCTCCAATCCATGACTGCACAGGAACAAAGCCACAAGCCCTATCAACAGATTAGAAATCACAACTCAGGCGTCTCACCAATAAGTAACAAAGTCAGCGGGAGCCAAGCAACACCTCTCGCTGCTCTCTCGGAATAATCCTAAATTATTCATGTGAATCTCAACGAGGGTGCTGTCGGCAGGAAAAACACATATTACTTATGTAAATCTTCAGTGGCAAAAGGTACGAGTTATATTACATAACACGCGTAGCCCGAACTGTCACCTTCCTGCGTGATAGAACATCCCAACACCCTCACCAACACTAACACCACATGGCCTCATTCACTCCATCATCATTTCCTTCTACCTGCTCATTTACGTTACCAACACCTTCTAGCAAACATCACTGAGCGAGTGTTAACCCATTTCATGTTACAGAGGAGAGGAATGATCTGTTATTGTATCGACCAGCCTCAAGAAGGTTTATGTCCCACATAATGTCATCAGGCTAACATTAAGATAATGGCAATGGCAAAATAATAAAAGTGATTCTTTAAGGTTTGAGCCGTAGATGAGATTGATGTAAGGCTGCTAAACTATTTAATATAGGTTAAGGAATTTCACAGTTTGGGACAAATTAAGCACATCTATCGATCTATCTATCTGAGGTCAGGTATACTGTAGGTTACTAAGAGTTTAATCTCTATGTAGCCAAACCTCGACTATTGGCATAAGTACTGTTGCATAATGTGTTCACAAGCTGTCTACTCAAACTTTTGATAATATTCAAAATAACTAGACTGTTGCTGTATATTCTGAAAAACACACTCTCTGGATGGGATACACAGACTACTTGTCCCTGTCATATCATACTGATATTACATGAGACAAATACTATAAATTCAATGTATGAGTAGCTACAACACAACATTGTTACTGTATGACATGACTAAATAAAACTAATGTAAAGTTCCAAAATTCATCACAATTACTTTAGGAGCATTTAAAAAATGTGATATTGGTGTTAGAAATGTCCAGTATGTTAAGCTGACTGGGAAGTCACTAAACTCTACCAGATGTGTTAAAAGTAAGAAAATGATTTAGAAATATTATAGAAAATAATAAGCTAAGAAAGCTTTTGCTTTGATATCAATTTCAAACTGAACACTGCTTTCATTTTTCATCCCATCCTGTTAATGAAATATATTTGGCAACATTAACGACAAATTTCTCATTTAGACTTGTTCTAACTCACAAAAAAGTGAAATTGTTTAAAAAAGGCCACTTAAGATGTTGTGATGGACTCATTTACTTTTTCTCATTTGATAGAGCCAGCGTTTCTCCATCTTTTTTATCATCTAGATGCTGGTGGATCTCAGTGTTAAACTGAAATTTGACAGATAAAGTTGTGTTAAACTGTGATAAGATTTGTGATATCAATAGCTGAGATGTCTGGTCGAGGGACAACCCACACAGCTAATTATTATTAGTCTTAACCGGCCCCTATTTTTCAGGCACATGATCAGTGCCTTGGCACAGGCCGCTGCTGATCTTCGTGTCAGCACACACCATTGTGAAACTAAAGGCATCGAGGTGGGACCAGATTTCACTTCCCATTCTTTTCTATATGGTCACTTATTTCCTGTCACCTCTCCACTACTGCAATCTAACAAAGACATGAAATTACCCCCCCAAAAATAGAAAAAGATGTACAATTCATGACTTGTGGAATGCTGTTGTTGGCATGTTATCCAAACTCGCCCCCATAATTTGAGCTTACAATATTGCCTTACTTATTTTTTGTCCTGATTGCTTTTAAACACACCTTAAGTCACACATGCTCACATTACCAATGGTGCAAGCTCCTTGTTTGGAAGAAGTTTGTTTCCTCATGGACTGATGCAAACCTAAACACTGACATTGCAGATATCTAATAAGAATGGAACCTTTAAAATCTGGACACACTGAGCCAGCAGATTTTTATATTTCTTCAACAACTTAATTATTTTGCAATGCTGCAGGAAGGATGCTGATTTATAAACTGCAGTTCAAAAGTTGTAAGTCCCTGATGTCAAACATGTAATGATAGTTGTGGCATAGCATAAATATGTGGCGCTACCAATACAAACAATGAACAAAATGGGTTTTATTTCTATAAAAAAATAGAATGTAATGTGCGGTAATGGGTGTATGCTTTCACACAGTGCAGCACCGGTACCACCGACTGAATGAATTATCTTGTGACAGGCATGATTATACATACGGTACCTTAACATTGTCTGGATGGAGACCCCCTGGGTGTTTGTCCATGTACTGACACAGGTCTGTGTGCTGTAAAACAAAAGTACAATAACACAATGTTAATATAGCAGCATAAGAAAATCTTAAAACAAGTTAGGAATAAGCCTGAAAATCTATGAGCAGGACGTTGTGGTGGTTGGATGTCAAAACTATTCAATGGGAGGCAGAGCAGGACAGGGCTGTCAACACACTTTTGGACAAATAGTGTATTTCCTTCAAGAAATCTGGTTATGTTTTAGTAGAGTTTATCATGTGAGACGTGAGGTGATTTGTTTGAAAGCTGAGCTGATGTCTTCTCTATCAGAAAGCTACCATCTGCTGACTCACATGACATGCAGTGTCACACCGGCCTGCCCTTCACCTCTGTGTTTTGTTAGCAGATTGAGGCTGGAGGAGGCAGTGGCTCTGAAATCACACTGATATTTACAATCTCCACAATCTCCCATTGCTGCCCACACCAGCAGAATCTCCTCTGCTGAATAATTCAGACAGACGCTCCAGCATGGACATGCCTGTCCATCTCACACTGTCTCCTCTGTCTCTCTCAAATACATTTCATTGTTTTCCCCCCCTCAGTTCTATAACCCCTCTTCCTATGCATGTCACCCTCTCCCTGTCAATCATCATTAGGCTTTGAGAGAAGAACAATGAACTGATTTTTCTGGTTGAAAAGCTCTCTGTATGTAAAACAGCACAACAGCTCGAAACGAGAGATAATGGATCAACATGAAACCAACCAGCAGCCCAACGCGATTGCACAGCTTGGAATAAAAGTGTCTGCTAAAATGAAATTGTAGAATTGTAGAATATAACATTTTATTCAAATAGATAACCAGGTCACCAGGTTAAATTCATAAATGAAAAAAAGCAAGTGAGTCCTCGTAGTCAAATGAATGCATTGCATCAAAATTAAAAATTTTACTAATTCAAAGATATGAATAATCAGGGAGGTTGAACGGACTTCCATGTTTAAACCCCAATGCCAAACTGATCTCTGCTCTCATTGTGTATTCTAACATGACCTGCTGAGCTCCACTCACATCTCACCAAATCTCCTTCAAAAACTGAACCTTTGACATGTGTTGTATCTACCAACAGGGGGCATTGCACTGTTTTAGTCTCATTAAATGTAGAAGTGATGGAAAGCTGAGTAAGCATGTTCTGGTTGAGAGGTTTGGCTTCACTCAGCATTTTGAGATCAAACATCGCCCTGAATATCAATGTGACCATCGAGAATGGGTGTCAGTGGGTATATATGCGAAGGGTTAAGAGAGGATTTGGACTCTACTGAACAGAGCAGTTTCTGTGTTTTCCATTTCTGTTCAGAAAGCTGAGGTGAGGACTTTTTTGTGGTAGTACAATATTTACTATATGAAAGCTGAGCTGAACAGTATTAATGGGTAAAATCTCTGAAGATGAACTTTTTCTACTCCTTGTGCTGGGATTCAATATTCTTACTTTCTGACTTTCACTGGTTTGGGGAGGATTTGGAAGCGCTCACCAAGAGACAAACACAAGTTCATACACAGTTTCCTCAATAATAACCACAATGGACTAGCTCTTATTGTCATCAGCATAGACTGTAAACTGTAAAAATGGGTGCAAAGATTTGATGTCATCCAAACTGAAGCTTCGGTCATGGCTTCCTGCTCGCCTTGATCTTGGATGTTAGGGGAGGTGGGAGGCAAGAGACTCTCAACAGATACATGAGGCGAACAATACAAGTAGTGCAGTAGTGTCAAGTGATGCTGATTTTTTGGGGGGCCAATGCTGTTATTTGGGATTTCAAAAGATATGAACATGAACAAATCTAAATCCTGTATCAAATTCACTTATTAAATCCAGATGGTTTCAAATTTCTTTGCAAGGAAGTTGGACTCTGGTTGCCACTTGGCTAACAGAGCACAATTAGGTGCCATTCCCAGAGTGAAGTGGGTTAAACTATAATGAGGATCAAAATTGAATTGTGCTAAAAATATGTGACACTGATCAAATTACAAATATAACTTGAAGTTTCTAATAGAAAGAAAGATAGATGGGGCGGCTGTAGATCAGGAGGTAGAGCGGTTGTCCACCAATCAGAAGGTTGGTGGTTCGATCCCTGGCCCCTGCAGTCTATGTGTCGAAGTGTCCTTGGGCAAGATACTGAACCCCAAAAATTGTCCCCGATGGCTGTTCCATCGGCGTGTGAATGTACATTGCTTTGGATAGAAGCTAAATGAAATTGTAGAATTGTAGAAATTGTAGATAGAATCCTTGGTTAGGTCCAGTACTGACTTTGCAGACCGGTAAGAGACATCTCTAGCCCAAGTATATTTTAGTAACCATTTGTAAACTGCATTTTCAGTAGGAAGTTTTAATATAAGACATAAATACATCAACAGAAAATCTTTTGCTGTTATTTGTGTTCACTGTATTTGACTGGACAGTTGTGGAGACATACTAAAACAGTGACCTTCCAATAAAATGGCTGCCTGGCTTCCTGTTCTGGGCACAGACAGACCAGCCTCTCTTGCTTCTGGCTGCCGTCCTATGGCACCGAGCAAAGAGTGGAAAAAGCCCAGGCTGCTTTAACATTCTTCAAGTGCCCTATAAACAAGAGTATGCCAATCAAAATATCCACAGCTCATGTTTCTGTGGGAAGAGTATTAAAAACTGAAACTCAGTCAGTGAGCAGACACTGAGGTCAAATCAATCAAACAAAAAATACACAGACGAGCACTGACCTCTGTGCCCTTTCAAACTGTGGTTTAATTCACTTTTGAACAAATGCTAAAAACAGATTCTCAACCTAATTTGAGACCTCTACAGTCCATAAGCCCATAAAGGGGCCAAGTGGGTGATCTCTGTGTGGCAGTGTGCAACCTCACCACATATTCAAAACCAGAGTCAGGGTTTCCTTGGTGTGGATGATGTCATGGAGGAGCACGATGTTGGCATGCTTCAGGCCTTTCAGAAGAGATGCTGCAGAGACAGAAAAGACAGAAACAGAGTTCATGGGAAGCACATATTGAGATACCAGAGGAATTTCTATGATCAATGCCTTCATTAGCCACATCATTAGAATGCAACTCAGGCCTCCATAAGCCTCACTACATACATACAGGAGATTAAGAAAAGATTAAAACAGAAAAAGGAAATACAGGGTGGATTTACTGCCGTAAGTTCTCACACTCATTTGTCAACACATTTGTGATGTAATAGAGATTGTTAATAAGTAGAGCAGCGAGATAATGTCGGGGAGATCAGACTGCGCATTACTTTACTCAGCTTCTCTCAGTCTGCGGAGGTTGGGTGTGATCAGCACATTCTGGGACAGACCTGTTAAGACTTTCACATGCAGTTTGTTTGTGGGAGTACAATCTGGGAGGATTGTGCAAATAATAGAAAGAGATAGGAAATAAAATGCATTGTGCAGCAGGCAAAGGACACAAAAAAAGACAAAAAGAGAAAAAAAAACAATGTTTTGTGTTCCAGTGAAGTTTTGTGACCTGGTAAAATCTTGGAAGTCCAAATACAGTTCAATTGTAATGGTCAGCTTTCAGACAGGAGAATTGACTTGCACGTTGCTTGTGATTACCTGTAACTTTTAACTAACTATCAACAGTTTCACACAAAGGCAATCTTGGTTCACTTTAGAACTTCAAACTAAGAGTGAGAGCTACAGTTGGTTCCTCTTAAAACTGAACTTCAACTTCGCATTCACTGGAGCTGTGAATTTAGTCTGACTCACAAACTTGTCTGCATCTATTTTGAGCAGGACTCAAAGAGTTCACAATGATCTAGGCTAAATTTAAGTTCATTTGAACATCTTTAGGAGGGTCATTCTGCTTGTTTTGTCAGAGTCAGACTTTCCTCAATTTCTACAACAGAGAATGATCAAATGTTTGGTTATTTTAATGGTCAGAAATCAGACTTGTAAGACTTGCATTTCGCTTGTGACTTGCTCTGAAGCTGAAGTTCACTTAAAGTTCTAATCCTTAAGATTTCAGTCCTTGTTGATTACTGGTGGTAATAGCAAGTGTCATTAAATAATACATGGCCCTTGAGTTTGAAATTTCACATGTATCAACCACTGGGTCAGTTTAAAATGTAGCCAAGCAAAACAGGCCGAGAGGATCCATCACGTCCCATGTAAATTACAGAACTCATGACTGAAAATTCAATACTGAATATTGTTTTACACAAAATGTGTGCATGCACCAGTTGGTGTCTTCTACATATATATTATTATTTTTATAAATAAGTCTGTTGAGTTTTTACTCTGGCCTTATTAAATGTTTTGGAATGTCATGTTGCTTCATTAATTTCCCTTTCAGCATCACCACACTGATTTTAGAAACCACCAATTTTTGCCTGCAGTGGAAATATTCAAGCTTCTGAAGCCACTATACTTGACCTAGTCAGGAAAAATCTATTATAGAAAGAAGTTTTCAGAGGTGTGATTATACTTTAGCACAAACTGCAAAGCTTTCTCCGACAATCACAGAGACAAATTTGCAGGCAAACAAACAGCTGACAGAAAAACTCGTGGGCCACATTCAGGCAATACAGGGAATAGTTTCATTAGGACAGAATGTGAGAGCAGCATAATAAGCACAGCTTTTATTATGAGACATAAATGGGATTTCCAGACGGTTGCCAATGTGATTAATTTAGCAAACACAAAGTTCTTTTCCAAGGGCACAGGAGAGCTTTGTCGGACAAATCTTCAGAGAGCTGGCGAGTGGTGGAGTCTCATGAATACATTCATCCTGTATGAGTATCTAAAGGTTGTTAAAAAAATCAGATAAGGCAGGACTCCTCTCAGTAAGCAGGAGGTTAGCACTATAGATACCTCAAAGATCCTGTCACCGTTTGAAGATCCAACCCCCTCCCTCGCACACACACACCCACCTCATCTCTAGTAATGAGCATGACTGTGTGTAGTTTTAATAAGCATGGACATACACACACTCAACTCTCTTCTCCTCTAGATATATTACTTTATTCAGCAGCAGTTTGTAATGCTGCTCACATATCAGCGCTGGGAGCTTCCTGCTCAGTAATTGCTGAATTAGTTCAATTTCAAAGTGCCTTTCTGAGACGCTCACAGGGAGAGTTTGAACTGTGTGTGTGTGTGTGTCTGTGTGTGGATCACAGGATGGCTCTCGCTTCATCAGGCCTGGATCATACACAGATCAAACAGGCAGAATCATTTTCTCATCTAAATTCAAAGTCCAGTTGTGTGTGTGGAGGTTACAGTAAACTGTGGAGCTTTGAGTGTTTCACATACACAAGTGACAGGACAAACCAAGCCAGGACATGCTCTGGGCTGCTGTTATACATGTATACAGGGCACAATGTATTTTTTCTAGCAATATTTAAGTATTTCAGAGGTCAGCAATTTTAGCTTTATTAGGTGCTTACCACAATAATAATACCAAAGTTTAGCACAACATCCATCTTACCAAGTCATCTATGTCTACTATTGAGTCACAAGTAAAAAAAATCTGCCAAATCAGTGAAATACTTTCAACCTCTTCCCCATAGAACTCAACTTGTTTTGAAAATTTTTCAGAATCATTTTTATGGATTCTGTCTTCCTTTAAGATACTGACAATAGTTTCTACAAAATTTTGAAACCACTGGATGCATATTGGGAAGAGGCAGGAGTAATCTCACTGCACTGGCAGAGTTTTTTCATTTGAAAAGACTTTTAGGTTTCAGTAGCAGACAGAAAACAAGTAAGCCCTAATGATTTTGACCACTAGATGATGAGCTGACACTAAACCTCCCCTCTAATAATCTTATAGGCTGTGATTAAGTTTGAGAGAGGAGAGAACAGGAATTATGAGACATTATGAGGACTGTCCTATAGTATAATAATCTACAACTGAAAAATGATTGAATGACTGTAGGTTATGTCTATTACTGACTATAATCAAACAGGCCAACAGAGCAGAGTGGGCTTTCCAGGTTGCAAAATACAGATACATATATATTCATTCGTAGCTTTTTCATTGCACATCAACCTCTTGATCACATGTGTATTGTTTAAAAAATGGTGTAAATAAATGCTTCAGGTCATGGTTATGCCCTTGAGACGCAGTTGGTCTGCATGCAGTTGGTGAATTTACATTGCTGGTATTTTGGAATTGTACCTGTTCAGATCTGCATGACTGGCGGAGAGCTGCTCTACTGAGTGCACTCCTCTTATTAAGCATTATTTTTGATAAATTATACCACATCTTTACAAAACATAAAGGTCTCACACAATAAATTTCAATGGTGAATTTTGATTTGATTTACTTTTATTATCAGATTTTTTTTTTAAATTTGTATTGTTTCCCAAGGCATACACCGTTTAACACAACAATACACAACAGTTAACCAACAACAAAACAAATACAAAACACATATATTACGTCAGACATCAACAGTAAGCAACTACAGTGCAGTCATAATTGTTCACTTCAGTGTCATTTTCATTACTTAGTCTACACGAGAACACAAGAGGCCTACTTAGAACCCAAACTCTGACTGAACTGCTTGACAGACTGCGTAACAAAAGAGTTCCACAGTCTGTTCAGTTGAGCCTGTGGGATTCGAAACCGTCTGTTTGATGGCAAAAGCTGATGCTCTTCAAATCAAATATGAGAGTGCTCTGATGTAATATCACCAGCCATTATTGGTGACACATTAATTGTAGTATGAAAATGATAAAAGTTGAGGGCAAGGATCTTCAACTGGCCGCCTACGGGCTACATCCGGCACGCCAAAGCTTCCTTTCCAGCCCGCAGAATGTTAATGAATTCAGAAAACGCATGCATCTAATGGAAGAGTTCGTCCTGAGAGTGATCGCAGATTAGCCTGCAAACCTCTGGCAACAAGCCATTATTTTATTATTATTTAGATAATTATTCTCTAAATCCATTGTCTCTACTCTGTGGACCCGCCATCGACCCGCTTGGCTGGCCATTCCCTGCGACAGACAGCAGCACACTGGCCAGAATATAGAATGGAGGACTTGGAGAATCACTAAGCTTGTCTACGAGATGCAAGAGGTATCACTTTTTGTACATAGGCAGATCCTCTATGAAGTGGGTGCAGCAAGAATGTTACAGGGCTTTCTGACCATACCTGACTAAATTGTAGACCTGAACTGGAACAGTATTTGAGTTGTGACACAACTTGAGAAAGTCCATTTAAATGTGTCCAGTGTGCACAGTGTAATTTGCAGAGAGTCGGGGCCTTGCTGAAGGGCACATTAAATTAATAACATTATGAATTAACTGTCTTTTTAGTGTTGTTCTTCATCCTGATTTTCCACTTTTTGGGGTCTAACCAAAAGGCACTGCCTTGAGTTCTACAGTAATTTCCTATATGATTGGGGCCCAATACATCGGCAAATTGTTTTCTCGAATCATGATCCACAAGGAATCTCTACTGAAGAGGTAATAAAAGGGAGTAGTGAGTGTGAGTAGTTTCAAAGTAACATATTCACCATGAGAATTTCACTCAAGTCTGTGTATTTGTATTTCAGCAATATTTAAGCAGAGTTATCGCCTCGCACTTCGTTCCACCTCTGAACCCTTACCTTCTCTAATGGCTGTGAAGGGTGTTCCTTCCTCCTCTTGCAGACGAATCACCTTCAGAGCCACCAGTTTCCCATTCACCCTGGCGACGACACACAGGACAGACAAAGTACGGTAATCCCGTGTTTTTTTGTGACATGAAAAAAAGAATCTATTAAAATCGGTGAAGCTGGAGAACAGCAAGGATTGTTAAGTCAATGAAATGTAATTTAGCAGCAGTGGAGTGAGACCCGGGTACAAGGCCGCAAGATTACAACTGAATGAAGCTCACCAATCAAAGCTGTTGTGGGGAGAAACAACGCACACTCACACCATTGCTGAGAAGATTAAAGTCTGTGCTGTTTCACACATTTACAGTGTGTGAACTTTTCATTTGCTAGAATTTAATTAGCAAAACGTAGAAGGAAAGCACCTCACCATAAAATATGGAACATAACTATTGAATCACTGAATAAAAACATCCATCATACAGTGATTAAAATAAAAGAAATTGCATTGCATGTGTGGGATTTGCAGCTCTGCACTGAGTAGAAAATATTATTTACATAAAACTAGACTCTGTAACTGTTATTGCAGTTCCATTTAATTAATTCATTCAGTTACAGCACTGCTCCTGTATAATTAAATGTAATATTCGCTGCCTGCATGAGTGGCTCTTATGAACTATAAAGAAGAATGACTGGATGAGGCCTGATTTGACATGCGCGGACTACTTACTTGCTCTTTCCTTTGTAAACTGTAGCATATGAACCCTCTCCCAGTTTCTCCAGCTTTTCATAGGAATCTGCCTTTCCAAACTTGGGGCTTGTAGGCTAAGGAAAAAGAAAGACATAAGAAAAGGTAATATAAAAGGATGAATTCAGTAACCCAGAAAAGAAAACTCTCAGAGGATTTCACAGTAGACATTGCAAGTCTATCAGAGATATTAAAATCTTGGAGGCTCCCCACTGCATCATCTCCGAGGTGTAATGTCAGTGAGGAGGAGGAGAGAGAATTTCACAAAGTCTTCATGTGAGAACTCTGAAGACTACTTTTCATTTAATCGTCAGCTCATAACTTTTAGACACTTCATTGTCAACAGTTCTGAGAAAGAGGTAACAACTACAGCTCAGAGGAAATGAGGCACAGAACTGAATGTGTTCCTACCCAAATGCTATGAAAAGGGGAAACTCGCTCAACTTTAAAACTTCAACTTATTGGATTCTGTAGAGGGAAATGACTGCACTGATCACCAGATTATCATCCCATAGTAACGGACCATGTAATATTACATGTCTATTTCCATCTTTGTTATTCGTAACACAATTATTCATTCATAAGTTCTTAGTGACATCACAGAAGGTCAATGTACACATGAAAAGCAACTTGCTGTCAGTCACCAGAATTTGATTTTGCCCCATGGGCTCATATGGCGCTAATGATGCAGGATGTCATCACCAAAACTGTCCAATCACAGTCTGGATAACTTCATGTTGACAGCTCTTCTTTACAGTTCAAATCAATTGTAAAAATCCACTGTGAGCAAAAAACAGGACAAGAACTGATTTTTTTTCTCCCCTTGGTCCAAAGCAAATTAGCGTGACTACATGTGTGAATGTACAGTGTATGCTGACTGTCATTATAGCAGGGTACCACCATAGCCTGTATAAAACATGGACGTAGTTTCTGTGACGTCACCCGTAGATTTCCGAAGAGCAATTTTGAAGCCAATTGTAGGGCGCCGCCCTAGAAGTGGAGCGAGGGCGGAGCTGAATGAAGCCTGTTTGATGTAGCACGGGCACCGAGCTAGCCGGCTAATCCGGTGGCACCGGTTGGGGTACTTTAATAAGCCGACGCTAACATTATATGTCAACATTTCAGCCTCCAGCGATCACAGTCAGTCAGTTTCTGACGTATAATAAACTTAAAATTCTGTTTCAGCAATAATATAAATATAAATAATAATGTTTGAGTTCGTGGACCATCAAATTTTATGTTACTGTTTAGCTTCAGTAACCAACTCCAGCTTAACCAATAACAACATCTGTGTTAACGTTATTTCATTCAGAAATGAGATGTTAATATTTTGAAGTTAAAAAAACTTAATTGAATTTACACACAGTTCAGTTTAAGATAATATAATGTTAGTTAACAAACCTGCAAGACCCTCTTTTTCCAAACTCACACAGACGCCTTTCATTCAAAAGTATTAACACCATACATGATAACACTTGTTATTACGTTTTGACTTCAGCTGGTTTAATAACTGAGGCTTCCAGACGCTCCCATTAGCATCGTTAGCTTAGATCAACCTCCACCGTCTTCCCCCGGAGAAACTCGCCCTGGACACCCGAGAGAAACACAGTCAACACGGCAGCACAGTCAAACTCCAGCCAACAAGCAGCTCCACTCTTTGGATAGTCTGCGGGCCTGCGGGCAGCTGTCATTTATAATGGCGGCGCTCTTAATTATGCACAATTTCAGATTTTAAACAAATTCACCCCCCGTACAGTTGTCATGAAGTAGAAAATCAGCCAAAGAGAGCAAAACCATTTTTTGTACCAGGCTGTAAACGTGTTTTCTTCTGCTGTAAAGTTGGACATGGGGGTCAAATGCAATTAACTCCCTTTTAGAGCCTGCCTCAAGTGGCTCTTTGAGGAACTGCAGCTTTTGGCCCTTCCGTGTTGGCTTCATTTTTCAGACCCGGGGGTTACCGCTGGGGTACCATGTGTTTTTTTCCCTCTAAAAACACACAAAGAAAGTAAACTAATCATTTTTAAAACTTTTGTGGCAGCTAGGACGCTTTTAGTATCACCACTTTGCAATTTAGTTACATCTTTTTCTTGTGTGACAATAATGTACATCATCGTGCAAAAATGTTTTTTTTGTCGTTGTTGGACTAGATTTGATTTAGTCACGTTTCTAGTGTAAACACACAGTACAACCTGAAAGCCTGCGTAGATTCAGTTTATAGTAAGAGACTGGCACACCGCTCTAGTGTTGATTTGATGATGACATTGCAATGCACGAAAGCACACACTACCATGTAGCATTGCTAATTTATCTGGAAGCAAGTCCCAGGCTCTCATGTGTTTACAGAAGACCTGGACAACCTTCAAGAAACTTCGAACATGACAACACACACACACACACCCACAGAATGTGGCACGGTGCAGTCTCTGCTACATCTGCACTGTCCCCACTGCTTCATCTTCCCTCTTTTGTTATCTCACCATCCTCTGCAGCTCTAATAAGCTCAACATTTCTGAGGGTTTCACTGAACACATCACACTTCCTTCTGGGATCAAACAGGAAGTGCAACTCTGGGAAACAACTCAGTTGGACAGTAAGATATTCCCCTCCTGGTGGGCCAAACCTCTCAGAGAGACTCATGTCGCCTCTCTCTCAGTGACGCACTCAGTGAGACTGGACTCCAGGGAGACTTTCTTTTCATGCATTTTTCATCCACAAATAAAGTCTTTTTTTCTGTCTACAGCATTCTGCATCAGTCCTTTCACACCTGCTCATCTTTAAATTACAGCACATTTACAATTACAGCACAAAATCTAAATCAGAAATACAGAATTCAATTGAAAAAAGAGGAAAATAAATGATTACCGCATACCACCATTTGTTTCTAATCAAACATGAATCATAATCCCACTGTCCCACACCTGACACTTTTTTACAGGCCATGAAGGACACTCTACACTGAGACCTTAGTAATCAGCTGGTAGCCAAGCTGATGATGAGGAGCCACTGACGGTGATACGAGCAGGACTTTCAGCATTGTGATCCCACACACTGTCAGTTGAGACAGGAACATTTTCGATCAACAAAGGATTGCTTTCTCCAGCGACCGGCTGACTCTTCCTTATACAGGGGAGTTCATCTGACCAATAGCTGCAGATAACTGTTAATCAAACAGCGTTTCATAAATGTAAATTATGATTATTAACCATTAATTGGTCACAATAAATGATCAAAGAAGGGGAATGTACAGTGGGAGAAAAGTTTTTGTCACATTGTGCATTTTACATATATGTTGTATGTATTCCAGTGAGATGTTTCAGATGGACCATGCTTGTGTAAGCGCTGCTGGAAAAGCTGACAAGTTGAAAAGCATTTGAACATGCACCTTGAATAACTTTTCTTTCATTACAAATAATTTTGCTGTAAAGCTAGTTCAGACTAAGTGTGTACTGTGCAGCTGTATTTTAACTTGGACAATTCAAAATGTAGACAGCCTTTCTCATGTTGACCCAGGTACAGGGTTGACTGCATGTTATCTGAATCCAGTGTCAAATCTGCTAATGAAGTCAGATTTTCTTCAACTCCTTAATTAATCTTTTTAATTTCATCTGAGTTTAGTTTGCAAGTTAAAAGTTCTCTCATAAATTCATAAATAAATAATCATCTTGTTGGCTAACACAGTAAAAAACAGTTTTGAGTGGCGGCCAAATTCATTTTCACAACCTGTAGCTACAACCTGACCATTGTAGTTTAGCAAAGCCAGGTATTTTACTAACTGAGAACTGCTCCAAATTGGAACCAGCTATCGGAAACCAAGCCTAATGGGTAAAGTGAGAAAAGCAGGGTGGAACAGCAGTTCCTCGTTGGAAGCTTCTAACTTGGCCAACTGACATGAGTGCAGCATTCACAGAAATTGTCCATGCCAATTAAAACCCTTTATCTCCAAGTACAGGCCATGTCTGATGGCCAAAGACAAGTCTGCTATCCCAGTTTTTCAAACCAGGAGGTTGTGTGTGAAGCCTAAGAGAGTTGGGCTGGTTGGGCTGTCTAAACAAAAGGACCATGAAAGGGACAATTTACACATTTTCATAATCATGGCTGAAACAATTCATTAGTGTCTTGCAGCGATGCTGGCAGGCAATCAGTCAAGCCTCATATCACACTTATTAAATCGTATTTGTGCATGCATTCATTAGGCATTTCGCATTTGAAGCTAAATTAAAAAAGGAACCACATATGTATAAAACCTGAAAATCTCATTTGCATGATTAAGAAAATCATGTTGTTTGTAAACAGCCTTCAATTAACTGTGCAAAGGAATACAGGCTGGAAAATTCGTTTCAAATGGAGAAAGAGAAAAAGAGCTCGGCTGCCAAAACAAAACACCTGAGAAATACAGATGTAATTGGTGTTTTGGCAGCGATTGAAAAGCCGTAACCATGTCAAAGTCAAGCAAGTGCATGCTACAGTTGACACTGATGGGGTTTGATGTTGGAATATTTTTGGCATTTGGTGATTGTCTTGTTTTTATCGGCTTCAAGTACAACCAATGTTGTTCTAACCAATGGCCAAATTTCCACGGTGGTCAGGGTGGACTTCATTTGCCCTACTCATTTCCCAACAAACTACTCATTAACATCTTTCCAAAGATTCTCATCTTGATGCAGCCATCATCATCTGGATTAAAGAAGTTCTGATAGTTGCATACATACAAATGTTCACACGCTTGTCTCGGTTGCCTTAGTAAGTAATGAGCATTAGTAACACGGGATTTCATTCCCCAGTGCTATAAGGAATGACACAAGACATACGTCAGGTTTCCATTCAAATGTAATGCAAATTTTAACAAACATTCCAGAAAATCTGCCAAAGAAAATGCTAATTAATGCGTATTTCCATCCACTACTGTTATGTGAATATTGCCCACATTAGGAGTTGGTTAATGAAGATTGTGCTTGGAGCAGAATTCAATAAGAATTCTTTCAAAAAGCAAAATGGAGAGGGCCACTTTGAGAGTGGAGGTGGGACTGACCTGTTTTCAAGAAATATGGTTTGTTTGTGTCCAGCCTGCAGTCTGCCTTTTGCAGTAACCAGTAATTGACTTATTGTTAGTTATTGACTTTTTGGCCTGGTTTCGCCTCTCAGACAGGCTGTGTTACGCATCTGGTTGGTGGTGATTGGTGGTGACAGGAAGATCTGCACACACTAGTCAGGGCTGAAATAAAACTGTGAATTCATCTCTATGCTTTTCATAAAAAAAAAATCGATATGATTTGTTGACTGTTCATAAAAATGCAAGAATTGAACATCAATTAAAGTTAAGACGGGAAAGGACAATACATTAGTAACAATACAATTACAACACATAATATGGATACAGTACTTTTTTTACTGCTACCACTACTATCACTTATTTGTGATTATATATTAATCTGATATAGCATTACATTGTGAACACTCTCTCTTAGGCCAGTCTTTTCATGCCAAACTAGTCTAATGTGAGAGTTTTAAAAGTTCCATAAATATAATGACTGACTTATAATGAGCAAAAGAAAAAAATACCCACTGCTACCCCCATCCCATCTCAGAACTACAAGCTGTGTTTCCATGGCAATGCTGGTACAATTATTAACTGCTTTCTCTCCCACTGTTTATCAACTCAAACAGAGGTGACTGCCAACCAAATAATAAGAAAAAGAACAAGAAGAATAAGAAGAATAACAAAAACAACTTTATTTATACAGTGTATTTTATCTAAATACAACTTTTCTTTACAATGTTGCAAAGTGCATTACAAAAAAAGTACAATAAAGCTAAATCTGATTTAAGAGTGTGCTGACTCATAAGGGGTTAGTTGATCATTGATATAATTAGGTGCCTTGAAGGTGAAAAATAATATTTTAAAATCAATGCGAAAATGAATGGGAAATCAATCCACGGAGGACAAAAGGCTGCTACGATTGCTGTGATTAGAAGATTGTAATGGGACATATAGATGGCGCTGTCAACATAGCAGGGGTAGTGTAAATTATGTTCAGTTGTGGTAATGACCTGCCCCAATGGCAGCATATAAATGGAGAACAGTAACAGAACGCCATGGGTGAAAAGGGAAAGCAAAGATAGGGAATTTCCAAAAACAACAGTAAAGGTTCTGTTAGATAGGAGCGCAATAAGTTGCGAGCTGACCCTTTTAGACCAACCCAAGCTTCGAGCCAATGTAGGAGGATGAAGTGGTCTGCTGTACCAAAGGCTGCACTCAAGTCTAGCAGGACCAGAATGGAGCTTTCACCTTATCTGCAGCAAGAAGTAAGTCATTTGTCACCCTAACTAAGTCTGTCTCAGCACTGTGTAGTCCTCCAAAACCAGACTGATAGTTACTGAAAATGCTGTTAGCACTCATATAGGCAATCACTTTAGAGGCAATATCTTTCTCCAACAAATCATCCACACCACTGCCACTGGTGGCCTTTCTGTTGTCTTTCTCCTGCTTTGTTCTTTTTTCTTTTGCCTTTTGGGGAGTTTCTTACTGTGGCTATTTCATGGCAAACAACAGCCAGACATTGTGACTTTGTGCAGCCTTATGGAGTCTTGCTGTCACAGTGAGGTTGCTGTCATTGTGCCTATACAGAGACCTATACTAAGACCCCTGCTCACCAACCATATCTGACAACAAGCATTACGAGTACACAAATACGAGACACGAGATTAATATCCATCTTTTCATGTCACTCACAAAAAGAAAGCAAATAAGCAAAGACAGCAATAATAATTCTCAAACTACTGAACTATTCCTTTAAAGTCATCATCATTAGGCAGCCTGACTGAGAGCAGGGGAAAATGGGACAAAGAGTAGGTCAAACAGTCAGCAAACACGGCTCAGGTGAGGTACGGTATGTTTCCCATGTTACTGACTCAGTGAT
Organism: Holacanthus passer; assembly: GCA_025331565.1. NCBI lineage: Eukaryota > Metazoa > Chordata > Actinopteri > Pomacanthidae > Holacanthus > Holacanthus passer. The sequence continues at coordinate 196,199 of JAFREQ010000214.1, read as the reverse complement.
GTTCGGTACACAGAAATGTCTACACTACCTAAAGTTTGCTAACATTAGTTCAAAAGTTACATATATCCACTTCAGTGTTACCCAGAGGATTCAGGTCTTGTTAAGATAGTTAAGGATTAGACAGCTTTGTCTAATTGATGGCTCGTCTATGTGGAATTTGAGCTTTTAATAGATCTAAGCTACAATCAAAGCCAGCCCCTGGTGATGCAAGCACGGCCAATCAGAGACTCATTTTCAAGACATCGAATTATTCTATTTAAGATTCTTTGTAACCAGGATACTTTCTTTCTTGCTACTGTGACACGACTTCACCATCAGGTGTTAGATTTTGGATGGTGATTGTGTGTACACATAGAAAAATGCACTGTGGGTCGCAAACATAAAGAAAAGGATGACAAATTTTTTCGCTGTATTTGTAAGTTCTGGCTCCTGCAGTATGTGAGAGGTGTACTTACAGAACTAGGGCTGGAGTGCCGACGCAGTTTAGGCGACTCCTTGCCGGCGGACGAGCTCTTGGCATTGATGCAGGCATTGTTCTCCGAGTGGACCCTCTTCACCTGGCTGGCGGGCTTCTCAAATGGGTCGAAGCCGCTCTGCGTGCGCTGCACTCTCACCTTCTTGTCCTCAGGGATGGTGTCCAGGGGCTTGATGACCGAGTCTGTTCCCTGGCAGCTGCGTGTGGACATCTTTGTGACACATATCTGTCAAAAAGGAAGAAAAGAAAGAGGGAGAAGATAAAAGTGAGCATTAAAGAAAAAAAATCCATCTGCGATTACCAGTGTTCAGCCAAAAACTGACTGTGCCCCCGCCTTCCAGATCCTGCCTGTTTTTCATCTCTCTGTCAGCCTGGGTCTCTTCCCTCCCTGTAGAGTCTCGCTGCTACCTCTCTGCTAGGATGAGAGCCTTTTTATCTCCATCTCTCTTTTCTCTGATCAAAACAGCTCCAGCCTCTGTCGGCTCTGCTGCACACACACCGCCGGCTGCTGCTGCTGTTTCCGCACTGCATTCACACAATTCCACCTTATCTCTGACACACATCTACACATCCATACAACTGTGCAGACATGCTACAGATTGTCTCCTACAAGCCCATCAGGCACACACACAGCTCTCCACACTCCCCATCCATTTTCCACCACAGAGCACCTTACCAGCTGCTCCTCCACCATGGACTGTGTATATTGGACACAAAAGACGCAGGCGGCATGACATGTTTTGCCACGGCTTCTTTCAGATTAAATATTTAGGCCCGGGCTCCCCTGCAGGAAGAAGTTCTAATTACTCTAATACACAAGGAGGAGTCAGCTTGCAGCTCTTTGGCTTGTTCTTTAACATGGGCCAGGTTTCATTGGACACACCAGAGCATTTCCCACTACACTAAGCTCCCTTCTCTGTGCGGAAACTTCTTAAAAAATGATGGACAGTGTGGTTGTTGACAATTATAGCGAGGATGATTACGTTTGTCTTATTGTGTCATGCATACAAATATGCCTATCCCGCATGGGCTGATCAGACACCACCAAGTTACTACAAACTAAGCCCAGAATGCAACAAAGAGCGAAACAGTTTGAGGAAAATATTTCACTGTGAACTTTGAGCAAAGTTGCAATTAATTTTCCATAAATTAAACTAAATGCCTGTATCTGTGTTCTACATTTTATTATATGTGTGTCAATTTATGTTTTCTACCAATCATAATCATTCATTTATCTTGTTTATACATGAACAATATCAGACAAAATAATGCAGTTACTTTTTATGTATGAACTTTTTGTTTAACCAATCTTTTGCCTAAACTTGGTTGGTTTTCATTGGGAAAACACATCACCAATTTAGTTTGCTTCACAGCCCCAAATCACTTTTTAAATTGCAGTTTAAACAGATTAGTCTTTCAGTAGCATATACACTTTCAAATCCAAACATGAATCACCTAACTTAATAAGATAGCTTTTTATAAGATAAGATAAGATAGCTGTTATTGATCCCCTTAAGGGAAATTCACTTGTTATAAACCTGAAGTAAAATCTAAATGAATTAGTCCATCTTGCCTTTTTGACAAGCTTTTGAGACAAAGTAAGGCTTAAAACTGTAGCAATGCTCCAATTTCAATCACATCAAAACAGTTCAAGCAAGAAATAAAATGAAAGTATTTCAACAGAAGGAGTAACAGAAGAATGTGTTGAAGCAAATGAGCGTGTAAAATGGGCCAGAAAATACACAAGAGAAAGATGCAGGAGAAACAAACAAATAAATAAGAGGAATTTGGTAATGAAGCAAGCTGTCATAAACCTGAGTCCCACGCATATCCAGTATGTTCTCATTGACAGCAGTTGTCATCTGGAACAGCACATAAACTAACAAAAACAAATACTGTCATTTAGGACCTATCACACTACAAGGCATCAATACTTGATGAGTGTCTGATGTGGAGTGTTGTGGAAAATAAGCCTTGTTGAACACATCCTTCCCAGAGAATCATCAGAGTCAGAGGGACGTGACAGGATGAGAAAAAGGTCACTAAAGTTTTCAGAACTAGGGAAGAGATAGAATTTGACTTCCTGATCCAAGAGCGACAAGTTTCTGAAATCCTGCATTAGCTCCACCTCGACCAGCTACAACACTAAAGTGCTGAATACAGGTGAATGCATCAGTTATATTAATCCAAGAACACTGGCAAAGATAATTTTGCAGAATGAGCACTTACTTCCTTTGAACACTTGAATACATTTTACTGATAATACATCAGTCTCTTTCTTCCAAGTAACATTTTGAATGCAGGACTTGTACTTGTAAAAGAGCATTTTTACACTGTGGTGTTTCTACTTTTACTCATGTAAACGATCCAACTAGTTCTTCCTCCACTGGACAACATGACCGTCAGCTGTAAATGATCTTTCTTGGCCTAATGGGGTGCATGGACATCCGGCTTTAAGCATGTGTTAGGTTTCCTAGAAAGTGTGTAAGTATCCTTTATAGTCATGCTCATAGGTAAACTGCTATGTTGCCCCTCTTCCTCAATAAACCAGAAACATTCCTTCCCACTGTTTCTGGCACAAATTAAGGTTTTTCATTGAGGTGTCTCTTTTGTGAATAGCAGCTTATTTTGGTCATGCGCTGTCAGGTCCTTCTTCATTAACAGCCTCTGTGCTGAGTATTGTGTCAGGAATATGATACCGCCTGTTAGCTACACTGTTGTCCTTCTCTAACGTTATAAAACACACCTGTGCTAGGATACAGTTGCCAGTTTGCACACTCATGGAGGCATCTCCCAAATATATTCGCTGCCATAATGAGCAATGGACTGAGCTGATATTATTGCATATCTCAACATTTACTGCATGGATTGGCACAAGACATTCATGGTTTGGAGAAGATGAATCCTAGTGACTTGGCGATGCCTTGACTTTTTCCTTTGTTGTTTTGAGGGCAATATCTAAAATTTGTCATTAGCAAAACACACAAATAATCCTATGTCTGAGTAGCACTCCTTTGTGCTGTGGGAGTCATATGGTAGCTGGCCAGGGAGCAGCTGGAAGAAGCTGGAGGAGGAGAAGGTTGTACTTGCTGTAGGAACACATTCCACTTGTCAAAACTTTACATGTGGAAGTAACCAGTTTACAATTAGAAGCCTAAAACATCTGTTGGCTGTCAGTGGTTGTATTAGACTCACAGGAACAGGACAGGGACATACCGCTTCCAAAACAACTGAGATGAAAATGAGCAGTGTGGTTTCAAAAAATGGAGAAGTTACGCACGGCTGCGCTCTGCAGACACAAGCCAGTGCTGAGAGCATTAATCTGCAGGTATCAGACAGCAAGGTCAGGTATTCAGAAATTCAGATATGCCAAAATAAATACGTATTTTATGCCATGGGCGAGTGTCAGGCTTATTTTTTAGTATTGCCTGAAACAAACCATTTTGAAAATGTAAAAAATAGAGGAAATCTGTTATTTGGTATTTTCGCAGCTTCAGTTTCATTTTATCTGGCACCTACTTTCCGAGAACTTTTCACAATCCATATTTTACACAACTATGTGGACAACCCGAACAAAGTATGCGGACATCTGAAAAGCTAAAAGTTTATGGATGACAAGAGTTCGAGGCAGATGCTTAGAAATTGAATGAATGTGATATGAATAAATGAACGTGTATATGTAAAAAAATTACAGTGAAAAATGTATTTAAAATGTAGTCATTTCCATGGGGTTTTACTTATGCCATGCATATTTTTTATTTATAACATTTATAATTGGGACAACCAGCATTGACTTCAGGGTGGTTTAAATTGTATTTCAAGATGGTTGGGACGGTCGTGAAAAAGCTAGTTAAAGGCCTGATTACACCCATATGTGACCGGGTGTAAAGACATTTGCAAAACATGGGTATTAATGTACAGCCTCCACTCTCCTGGTTTCAGGCTTTTCACCAGATGTTATACCCAACTACAGGGATTTGCTCACATTAGTAAGGTCCAAAGCTGATGTTGGGTGATAAGATCTGATATCACAGTAGGGGTCTTGGTCAGTCAAGTTCTCTCACACCGAACTGGGAAAGCCAGTTTCTTAACAGAGCTGGCTTTGTGCACAGGGGTGCTGACTTGTTGAAACATGGTAGGACCAAACACAAACTGTTGCCACAAGTTGGACACTATGGTCTAAAATACTGTAGGCTGTAGCACTGAGATTTCCCTACAGCAACACATTTGACTATTAAACCAGCACCCTTCACTGACAGACATATCATGATGGAAATAACAGACAGGGCATCCCGGTCCCTACAAGTCTACTATATCATCATGCCATCGTTCACACTGACACAGACAACGGTGAGTAACAAACATTTATAGGCCAACATTATCTATTCATTGCTGTGAAGCCATCACTGCCTGCAATTACTATATTACATCCTTTGGCAGAGAGCAGATTATCTACCGATTATCCTCAGCCATGACCCAGCTGATCCAGCGAAGCCAGACATACACAGAAACACAAACACACAGAGATAAAGTGGGCAGCCTCAAGTATGACGGTTAAGCTGGACGTGGTTCGGGTAGCTAATGGTCTAAACAGTTCTTTTATAACCATTGCAAGCATCTTGGTTGACAAGTTGGCAGGTTAGTCAGGAGTGAGTCAAGTTTTTTTCTAAGCAAGTGGTCGAGACTGATGCTCTCTTTTGCAAAAGTGTCTGCGGAGGCAGCGTTAAAGAAACTCATGTCCCATTCAAAGCAAGCTGCTTGGATAACATTCCCGCCAGACTCCTTAGGGATGCTGCTGAACCCTGTGTGTGATGCCCAGACCTTTCGGTTGAACTAGGAAGTTTCCCAATGAACTCAAACTGGCAAGACGGCCACTGATCAGGGGAGAGCATGGCAAAGTAGGTGCTCACTCAGGTCAACCAAAAAGACAGACACTGCAAAAGAAACTGAAGAAGAAGAAACTGTATGGTTGATCCTTAAACTTCCAACTAGGATGCATCTCCACTCAGCTCCACTTTATCAGCCTCAGATGGCTGAGAGTGGAAGAGAGAGCTTTGCAGATTAAAATGTGTCTAGCTCACAGGATTGTCTATAATGATGTCCCAAAGTACCTGTGCAACTACTTCATCAGATTTATGGAATACCAAAATGGCAACACTGATTTGGTTCCCTTCAAGTTCAAGATCTGTACGGGGAAGCCTTCCTGTACTCATTCATTGGTTAGCCATTCTGTGGAATGGGCCAATATGGAAGATACATGGAACAACAGCTATTAGGTTGATGTTCTCGGTACAGTACTTTATCTGCACTGTATATTGTTATGATTGTATGCTGTACATTGTATAATGGATAGTGTATACTGTGATTGGAAGATTTGTTGCTGTTTAATTCAATGTTTTCCTTGATTATATTTATAGTGTGCTTTTATTAGGATGATGTTCCAGGTATTTTTCAATTGAGGAATTTGGGACCAGTACTGCAGTTTGCATGAACTGTGTATTGTACTGTGCATTGTGTATTAATATCATTGTACATTGTATCATGATTGATCTTTCTTTCAAACAAAATGATGTATGTTTAGACTGCTAGGAGCCTGTTGGCTGCCTTTCCATGATGTGCTACCAGTAGCCAGTTATGTTTTGTCCAAAGAGCAAATACAAAGAAGCTTAAAGCAATTCTGGTGTAGTTGTTCTTAAAGCTGTGCACATCAACATGATTATGTAAAAAGTGGATATAAAAAATAACCCACAGTAACATGTCACCTTACGTGCAATTCCCCTCAGTCTTACAAAACCTATTAGTGTCTATAAGTTTATTCTTTCAGTTTTATATCCTGCAACTATTTTGAATCACTGTCACTGCTCTCTCTCAAAAAAAGCTTCATTTAAATATAACAAATAAGAGTGTAAGCATTCAAAGTGAAGTGTGCAGATGCAGGACTGTGCTTTATGGCAGCATGTGGATTCCCTCCCTCCTACATCTGGCTGTCCTCTATTGCCAGGATGGGAACGCCCTGCCAAGACAGGAAAACCCCGCCACGGATGCAATTACACCATATTGATTCTGGTTGAAGGACAGCCTCTTTAATCACCCCCCAAATCACCACTGCCGCTCTGATATACCAAACACACATCAACAAATGCTGATAAACTGCATTGTTTTCCTATCTATATAATTTATTCTGTGCTGCTGCAGTGACCCCATTGCCCCACAGGGATCATTTAAGATTTATCTTATCTTACAGTTGTCATACAGTAATGGAAAAAGTAGGCAGTATCACAGTGGGCAGGCCCAGACTAATGCAACTATCTCCAGAGGAGTAGTTACTGATGACATTAGCTTGAAGTATGACAAGAACCACAGAGGCCGTAAAAGACCAATCGGATATAAAGCCTACTTATGCCTACTCACGGCTATCAGCCATGTTAACCTGGCCACGTTCAGGGCTCACCCGCTGTGCGAACTCATTTCCATTTCACTGAGACAAAGCAGAGCTATCGGCTTGCCTGGGCTCATCATTCTGGGCTCAAGACGATAGTGAGACAATACACCAGAGGAGAGACTGGAAAAAACACCTCATCCTCCTCCCATCTATACTGTCTGGGGCGCGCATGCCTTTGTTTCAGTGTTCTTGAATGGCAGATATCTGTGTGTGTGTGTGTGTGTGTGTGTGTATGCACAGACTAAATATAGCTGGTGCCTTCTCAAATACAGCAGCTTTTTGTGCGATGCCTCGGCCACTGCCGGCTGACAGAGATTTGAACTAGAGATGGCTGAACGGAAAAGAATGATGAAGTGACACAATAATGACTCACAGTTTAACAGGAGAAGATCTGATTGAGGGGTGAGCTGACATGTCAGCAGGGTGACATTTCAGTAAGAGCCATATCTGGTCCATCTCTGACCACTCATAAGGTGAGGCTCACATGACAGACACAGGCAGCCACTATCTTCATTTCACAGCAAGCTGGAAAGGAGGGTTTTGTTGAGTAACACTAATGTTTTTTTTAGCTGTTGTTCCCCAACAAAACTGGGTACCTTATACATCAGAGTTGATATGGTGTATGTATTGGCAAACTGTAACCCATTTACACATACAGCAGAGGCAGACAACATCAGCATTCAGTTGGAGTCATGTTTCTGCCTGTCCGACAAATTCAAGTCCAATAATTACTTATTGCTCTGTTTTGGTCTCTACCATCTCTTTGAATGTTAAATGCTAAATGCTCTGTGTGTGTGTTTTGGTGCTAAGCAGATAGTGGTGATGAGACCAGACAACAATGATGAGACCAGTAAGAGTAAACCAAAACATTAAAGTTGCAAGACATAAGACCAAAACAATAGGCTAAAAGATGCTCTATAGACATGAGGGGAACTGCAGGATCTACACACAGTAGCTAGCATGACTGCTATCTCAGTCCTTGCCATAGATCGCTCAGTCCTTGAGGAGCCAGTTTCCTTCAAAGACAGCCAGAGGTGGAAATGAAAGGCAGGGTTTGAACTTCTCTCTTAAGCTTTTTTTCTCCTCCTATTCTTCACACATCTAGTCTCTCGCCAGTTTTAATGAATGGCCATGAATGGTTTTCAGGGAAGACAGCCCAAAGCTGTGCGTTGTTATGCGCTCATTTGAACGAGGACGGCAGGCTTTTCCTACCTTCAGCCATCTCCTTTGTGTGTGCTCTTTGCCATACCCTGGCCATGACTGACTGGGATGAGAAATTATGTCTCCACAGATACACATGAATATGATTTATTCATCAGTGACTTTTAATATATTTTAGGAGGAGTTATTTTGTGATGAGATATTGTAATTTCCTTTTTGGCACAGACCAGCCTAGACTAGTCTCCCATATCCTTGAGCTCTGTTGGCCCCTTGTCAAAGCCAATGTGACTTTTCACTGCAGCTCACTCTCATTAAGTGCACCAGCTAAATAAAATATGTAAATGCATGTTTGTTACCGTGGCCCTTTATCATTCTGAACACCAGCCTTAAGATATTGTAGATGAGAGTCTTAATTATCATATGTGGAGTGAAACATCCCAAAAGCCAACTGATGCCCCAGATAGTGGCTCTTCATTACAGAACTGAGTACCTACATTGCCACTGTGGAAAAAAGAACAACTCCCTGAAATGATAGGTCTATATGATATTGTTAATTCAACATCATTGACATAGCATTAAAAGTGAAGGATGTTGACCAGCTTTGATAGGGTTCAATCCCCAGAAACCCCACAGAGGCAAGACAGCAACTCTCAAGAATGAAGTGCATCTCATAAAGTAGGTACTTTCTTGAATCCTCGAAATGGCAAATTATTATATCTATGCTTCTGAAGGATGTTGCATCATTAATATGTTGTAGAGACTGACACACTTCACGTTAACAGGACAGAATAGAGAAAAACAAGCAGCCTTGGGCGTAATGCATACTGTCATTCTGTCAGTCACTGTAGACAGAACATGCAAATTCAAATGCTCCTCAAACCACCCACCAAAATATAGAGCTCTTTAAGCCTCTTCTTTATGGAACAATCTTTCCAAAATGGCCACTAGCTCATGGCACTTCCATTTGCTTCTGCATTCAACCATAGGTTGTTCGAACATGTTAGTTGTACTGCAAGCAGGAGAGTAAAAAGAAGACTGGAGTGGTGGTCTCCACTATTTGACTTACTATATATAAATCTATCAATTTATTGACAATGCACTATGCGATATCCCCACAAAATGCGATACAAGATATACAATATTAGGGCTGGACGAATAATCAAATTTTATTTTCAATTACGATCTTGGCTTCCAAAGATTATGAAAACAAGGTAATGAAGATAATTATGATTATTGTGCTGCATTCTGTTTCGCAATGATGCTCTTGTTTTGTCTTGTGTTATAAATCCAGAGCACCCCTTTCATTTAAAGATCCGCTCTCATTGTGTTATATTTAGTTCACCTCACTGCAGTCAAGTGAGCTGTTGTTTGTAAAAACCTGGTCTCAGATTTTGACGCGCATCTATCTGTGCTGTTACGGCACCGGTGCTTGGAAAGGTCAAAAAGGACGAGGGTGGCATTTCAGCAATTCTTTCTTACTTTTTTTAATGCCAAATAAAAACAGAACCATAATAACCAATATATATATTAGGTGTTTGTATTTATTATATATTTAAAGTTCAAGGATATCCACTGCTAAAAAGAAAAAAGTTAAATGTTGGAAAATCATTAGTTTAAAATGTTTCCAAATGATGTTTCCAAAGTCATGAGTAATCATGTTAAATAAATGTCATCTCAATACTGACCAAAATAATTGTGATTATGATTTTTGCCATAATCAAGAATCCCTATACAATATCTTGTCTTCCTGCCTATATTACATCATATAAGCAATCATCTCATCCTGTATATTTTAAGGTTGACATGCAACCATTACAATTTAATCATCAAACATTATTCAGTATCCCTGCCTTGTTCAGTTGCTTGTAATACCTTACATATTGTTCTCATGTGTCACATTTGTATCTCTGATTCCAAAGAAGCTTCACAGTTCAAACTCAGTGACCAGCGCCAGCCACTCAGCCTCTTCTCTCAGAGTGAAGGAGGTTTCTGAGGTCCAGCAGACTTCGTGGAGGAGGAAATGTTCCGGACAGTTAGTGACTCAGCCAGGTCTTCTACCTCCTGATTAGCACGGCCGGCCATTGCCTCTGATTGGGATTTTGGAGAACAGAAACTGTCGACATATAAATGACTAAATTGGCCGGCTTCCCAGCAGTTATGGCTTCAGGAGAGCGCACAATCACTCAGGAGAATGGCCGTGACGTGGCCAGCTCCTTACCTCAGCTTCGACCCCACCTACTTCTCTCCTTTCCAGCCATGGCAGCCTCTACCCTTGTTCATCTTCAAAAACACTGTCATATAAGGCTGTGAAACCTGAGCCAGGAGCGCGGCATTAGATTGAAAATACTTAAGTTAACAGAGCAACATTTCACTTTGTTACAATGCAAAAGTGCTAGTGGCAATTTTCTCATTTTTTCCTAAAGACAAGTGTTTCTCTGAGGATTCATTAAAACTGAAAAAGTCTAATTTAATTTCTAGTTTCTTTTAAAGTTGGAACTTAAAACTTTGCACTGCTTTTTAGACACAAGCAGGATTTAATTTGCCATCGGCCATACCATTCATCACCATTAGACTTGCATTTGTTGATGTTAAGCTAATTAACAGATGCAGCTGTACAATGCATATCATATGTATACACATGCATATACTTATTTATGACTTAAGGTGCAGTCTAGTGATTTAGTATTGCTAGAGAGATTACAAAAATAATGGTCAAAATTGAAAAAGTAGAAGTCAAGATCCCAACTTTAAGTCCCTTATCTGGGTACAGCTTCAAAACAGGGTGTGTCAGATACTGCCAGTATCTTTCTAATTCCATGGGGCCAGTTTGTATCGCAATCTTTCTGTTGTAAATTTGTATTCTCTGAGCTCAAGCTGAGATAACCCTGGTGACATAATCAGGCACATTGTTTCTCTCAGATGAGACAAAGCTCCTGCAGAGGCACAGCTTTACATTATACATTATACATTAAACATTAAGCAACTGTTTTCACAGGCTGAACAGTACTCCACATGACTGGTAAACAAATCAATCAAAACACATGTATTTAAAGGGGAACTCCAACATTTTTACATATTAAGATTAAAGGTCATCCAATGCTGAAAGATATAAACAAAACAATACAGAGTCTGCAGCAAGGCTAGAGACTGTGTGAGGTGCAAATACGAGCCGAAGTAATATTGGACACATTGAAATTTTGACCGTGGAAATGTCAGAGGATCGACCAAGTTATTGTAAATGATCCTGAGGGGAGCATGAATGACTGAATTTAGACTAGATTTCATGCCAATCCATCTAGTAGTTAGTTTGTATTATTAACAACAACAATAATAATAAAGAAAAATAAAAACGTCAACCTCATTGTGATGCTAAATGAAAGGTCAGAGCGCCATTCAATGGCAATCCATCCAAAAGCCGTAGAGATATTTCAGTCTGGACAGACCAACAGGGATGTCCATTTTAGTGCCTAAAAATTCAAACTCATTCTGACGACCATTAGGTTGCAGTGCTGTGTGGCAAAAGTGTGTAAAAGTCTGTCTCATGTCTCATGTTGAGATTTTTCAGTGTCCACATGAAATCAGCATTACAATATGCTATTAACTGGATGTGGGTTTCAGGTCTAATTGGGCATTCACTGCTGACTCATTAGCACAAGAGCCACTTAAGCAAACACTATTTTGTAGGTACTTGATCTGAATCACACAGTGTACCATTGGCTCTGGGGAAATACATCTGAATAAGAGCATTATATCTGCTGTCAGAGGCCTGCAGGTCTTACACCGGAGTATTCCAATTGGTAGTCACCTCTACACGAGACAAGAAAAACATGTCTTAGAGGGTACACTACACCGAGGACAAGATAAAAACCCTGTTATATATATGAATATATTACCTATTTAATAAATATGAATACTTAGGATGGTACCATTTGCTTGAAACTATTTCCTGCTTGTATACAACCTCATAAAGCCAGCACATCCGAGAGCTCAGTTTCACAATGTGATTCTGGCCTGGAAAATGTTCACTGGAATTGACTTAACTTGATAGTTTGAAAATGGACCAATCAGTTGACTCGGTATGTCTGGATCAGTGGCTCCCAACCTCTTTGGATAAACTGCTCACAGCTTATAGTCACATGTAACCTGTGGCATAAGCAGACAAAGGGTTATTTATGACCACAGAGCCGTGCCTACATAACTTTGTTTTTTAACGTAAGTAAACGGTACAAGACGTGTCTGTTCCACGTCTGAATCTTGTCAGTAGTGGCACACAGTGCTGCTTACTCTGTGAATAAAACTCTACACAAGCTGTAGCAGCCACACAGTTTGTATTTGACATGAGCAATGTTCAGCACTGCCAAGTCCGCCTAATTGTTCCCAGAATATCAGAAAGTACTGGGTCCTGAGTTCTTGAAACGGTTTTTGAGCTCTTGAAACAGTTCCTGCAGTGCAAACTGGCTCATTGTCATTTCAGGATCTAGGGTCTGGTGTTCAGGCTGACAAATCAAAAACATTGGAAATCATTGGTTGAGATAAAGACATGACTTAATAATTCCTCCTAAACTGCATGAACAAATATTAAAACTAGGCATTCTAGATATGAAATGAAACATGATTCTTCATTTAGAAAGTGTTCTTGTGAATACTTTAGGAAAAACTTTCCAGAAAACCAGTGCTTTAAGAAGATGGGGGTTTTGTGTTCAGCAAATCCGTGAAGGCCTTGGTATGTTTCAAAGAAAGTGCTTATTAGATTGTCATACAGCATTTGAAACCCCCTTTCCATGTATGAATATAACTTTCCAAAAGAAACTATCCAACAATTACACACCAGCTTTAAACAGCAATTGGCCATATGTAAGGAGGTGTTAAAGTACGAAGGGTTTGTCTCTTTCAAGCAATGACCCTTTCAACACAAGATATGTAAAAGAGAGATTTTGGTGAAATCTTGGAGAGATCGGGGAGACAGTGGGAAGCAGCTGGGAGACTATGATGGTTGGATTTTGCAATTCAGAACAGGTATAAACATTGGTCAATTTGTAAAACCAAATTTGTTTGAGGCACGGTGAATCTCCTGAGCCTTGCCAGGCCACAATGAAAGAAGCAAAAATTTAGGGCAGGCATTGCAAAGTTACAGATATGATAGCAACCTCAAAACAAGATAACTAGAGACTAAAGAAGAAAATAAGTGATTAAACACAGAAGAGGACAGGCTTTGCTTACACCTTTTTCTTGCATATACTGAAGAAAGGCTTGGATTTGAAGCTCTGCCAGAAAAGAGTCTTTGTTGTTTCTCAGTTAAGAGGACACTACTTTAGATTTGGCCCTGCATCCTGACAACACTTATCCTCTCTCAAACACATGACACCCTGATACTCAGCTCCTCTAGTTTCAGTCCTTCTTCCTTATTCCCTCTCTCTTTCTCTCTCTCTTTCCTAACAGCCTGACTCGCTGTCTTCCCAAGGAGCTGCATATGGCCCTGCAGAAAGCCTCGCGACGCGTCCACGAGACGCTGCCACAGATGGTAAATGGCCTGTCCCTGTCCTCTTTCCCACAGTGCCCACATTCCATCCCTCTGGGCTCGGAAAAAGACGACCGTGTTGCAAATTTGCCTGAAGTGGGACGACATGTTGTAGAGTGAGCAGAAAAATGCTGCAGCAGAGCATCCTATCCATTAGACCAGTAAACATCAGCACCCATTTCACCACCACAACGGAAATGCGACCTATTAGCACAGAGGGGATTGGTGGTAGTAGTGGTGGTGGTGGTGGTGCATGTGTGTGTGTGTGTGTGTGTGTGTGTGTGTGTGTGTGTGTGTGTGTGGGAAGGGGGGGCTGGGGTGCAGTGACAGTGCTGACGTTTCAGGCGTCAGGCAACATTGAGACTTTGTTGCAAAAACTGCAGATAAAGCTAAACAAACACACACACACACACACACACACACACACACACACACACACACACACACACACACACACACACACACACACTATACCTTCTCCCTTTTCCCGCTACTTCCTTCCTATCCCCAGAGTCTCTCGTCACATCCTTACCATTGAGATGCACTGAGACTCAGGTGGGCCATCTACTTTCAAGCTGTCATGCTAGCATGAGAGCTCATCATCACCCTCCAACCCCCCCCGTCCAAAAAAACCCCCCCACACCTCACACACTCATACACACACCGTGCATTCACATATCCATAATCCATATCTGCCCTATAAATGCACATATGCCAACATGCCTGCACATCTGCACATCGCCTCGTACAGTATTACGTGTGTGTGCTATGTCTGGGGAATACTATTCATGCTCAGCTACACACACACACATTGACAGAAGCGATGTATCCGAAACAAGGGAAGAAGGGGGTGGGGGGTAATGACAATGGATGCAGAACAAAATAAGCACCAATCTCAGTCTTCTTCTTACCTTCCAGGAGGAAACAGCTCACCTGGATGCCTCTGAAGAGCAGACAGAACGCATTCAGGCCAATCTCTCTCCTGCAAACCAGCTCAAAACATCTCCCTCCCTCCCTCTCTCTCTCTCTCTCTCTCTTTCCCTCTCTTCCGCTCCCTTCGCAAGCTGGAAATGATGAGATTGTACTATAAGCAGAGGGGGGAGTGAAATCTGAGGCGGCAGAGGGTATTAGGAGGCTGCGTTGTTTCTGGCCGACAGCCCTGAGAGACTGTGAGCTCGTGGCTCATGAGGGACGGGGGGGTGTTGGGTGTGAGGGGTAGGGGATGGGTGCGATGCAGCAGATGGGAGAAAAAAAGTCTGCCTGCGAGGACATCCTGAAACCCTAGAGGACCCCTGCTCAGCTGAGATGGTACAGCCCAGAGGAGTTTAAGGAAGCAAACAGTGTCTGCAGCAGCAGCAGTAGCAGCAGCAGCTAGCAGCTGAGGCTACACTGATGCAGCCACGACATGAATGAATGTGAATCTGAGCCGAGCTAAGCTGAGTAGAGATGAGCTGTGTTGGACTGGATTTGTTTTTATCTGCCTCACTGGGCTGCGGCATCTCGGATGAAATGTGAAACCTTTGTGTATAGCCAGCCACCAAAGCATTCAGTATTGCTAACGTTCGAAGAGAGCCAAATTCATTTCACTTCATTAAACTGTCCTCATGATCTGTAACCTAACTTTGGAATCACATCGTGTTCTTTATGAGTAAAGGACTGTTTTTCTCAAATATGGCAGGAGAGAGGAGTAACTACCTTCCGCCACCTCTTTCGTACCTTGCTCATGACCTTCAAACAACTTGAGCAACACAGACAATTGATATCACATAATACATTTCACTGCCTCCTCCGTCAAAAGAGTAGAATCATAATATACAATACAACAAACATTCTGACAATCATTTGATTTATATATCAATCTGGATTAAATGACTGAAACTAGGGTATGTACTAAAACTATGATAACAATGTATAGGCTTAAATTATGGTATAAGTACTTAATCACTTGCAAATGTTCTACTGACATACACTCAATGCCATATCTCATTACATTGATCCCACTTATGTCTAGTTCATTGCCTCTCTTTCCTCACTGCCACTTGTCTCCTATCAAAAAGGAACTTGGAGAAGGGGGGATCAGGAAGAGATGAAAATAGGAAAAGAGAGAAAAGAGAAAAAACATAGAGGCAAACAAAGCTATAGTTTATTATTATTTGCTTGTATCACCATGAAAGTCTGGATCCACTACAGAAGAACTGAAATATGTGGGAGGCGTGCCACCACCACATGCATGTTTAACAGAGACCTTTGCAGTCCAGCAGCAGAGAGAAGACAAGTGGTTTATCTTTATTCTGACAATGGCATTTCTCCTAACAACCACTAGGTGAAGACAGATGAATGCATGAATAGATATGTGAGGGTAATAGTTCAAAAGCCACACAGCAATGATAGAGAGAGAAAAATAGGAAGTAATGATGAGAATTTCAAATATACTAGTTATAAGAGCTGTGTGGCTACAATGTGTGTGTCACAATCTGTTTTTTGAGGACACCTCCAAAACCTATTTCCTCAATTTATCAGTATTGTTAGTCCATACAGAGGAGAAGCTGCCTCCCGAATCATGTCACGCTCCGTCACACTACAAAATACAAATCATCAGATAGAGGAGACTTTTCCTTTGTTCACATTCTCACTCAGTCTCACTCTCCACCCTGTTGTTCCTTGCTCCTCTTTCTCTCTGTCATGGATGACCTTGACTGACAGGCTTGTTGCTACAGGAACCACACCATGTCTATTGTGTTGTAGTGAAGCGGGAGGGTGTGAAATTCACAATATGACGGTTCAGATTGGATCTAAACCAGAGTCGATTTCCAAGCCACAGCAATCAGTTCAAACCATAAAAAACTGCAGAGGAGATTATTTGCATTTTAACAGGATTTAACCCTGTGAACAATATACACATTCACATGCACATGTACGTACACACACCATGTTCAAATGGGTGCCAGTTGCAGAATAGTGGGGGGGGGGGAAGCCTGTAGGTCATTCATTATTCAGTTTTGCACACAAAATGCCCTCCCAAGTCTGGTCCGGAAGCAGATAAAGCACACACACACCGCACACACACTGTATATGGACCACTGGGGTGAATGGGGGTCCATCAGGGGGTAAAAGGTAAGACAGGGAAGAGAGACAATAACCAGTTTGCCAGGATGTTTGATAAGCAGAGAGTAAGAGTCAGACAGAGAAGTTACAGTACATACAGAGACACTTGCCTAGCTCACTTGCAGAGGAATAAACTAAACATCTGTCTCTGCCAAGAACACATTTGCTAGAAAAAAAAAAAAATACATATATATATATATATATATATACACACACACACACACACACACATATTATATGGCAACAGTGTATCTACAGCTTTGTAGTAAAATAATAAATGTTGGTACTGCCCTCATGCCCAAAGTCCCATCCAAAAAGAAATGCTTTTCGGAATAGTTTGACCTTTTTGCAAAATTCATTCAATCACTTCTTGCCAATTACTGTACTAATTTGTTCAGCCTTTGAGGAAAACGTACAGCACAGTTTCATTTTCATTTTAATCTTTAAAATAACACATATATATGAGGAAAATTATAGTGTTCAAGTTTACATGACCATTTTAATATAGTCCCCTGTGGGTTCCCATAAACATATGTCAATACAAAGTTCAAATGAATGCCGATGCTGCTAACGTCTAAGGCAACTGTATCTCTACTCTGGCTATTACCATGTGTCTGTGTGTTTTGTGGCAAGAAAGTTTAAGAAGGTTTTGGACATCTATCCTCAGCATGAAGAACAGCTAAGTTCAAAGGTAGTTTCAAACCAGTAACATTAGTTTGACAAGTGTGTTTCAGGTGAGAAACACATTTTTGTCAACTGTTCATGCATGCAGTCAAATGCTGATTGCTGGTAACATTGTGCTTTACAATACCATTTTAGAGCTTTAACATGTTGGGGTCAGAAATTAAACAGGCATTTATATGGCTCTAATTCATGAGAAATACTGAGTATGGTCTAATTGATATCATAGCTTTGTTAATACACAAGATCAACGCATATTTCTGTTCATCACTGACCAGTCCTGTAGCAATTTGGGCAATATTCCAGATGCACTATCTTCGCACAGGTAATTTTATTGTAGAAGAACAATAACTCTCTTCTGTATGTATATTTGTCTGAGTACAAATAGCACCTGCGTATCATTCAATATTTACGTACCAAGGGCTGTCATAAATAAACCACGCATGAATGTAGAACAGTGTTGAATAAATGTGCACTGTTGGGCTGGCAGTGCCGAAAAATGCATCAAAACACCCAACTTAAAACTCTTATACTGTTTTTTACCAGTCTGCAAATAATCACTTAAAAGGCAGACCGGAACATGAAGTATTTAACATGATAAGAAAGGGTACATTTTATTCTCAAAATTAACACTAATATATACAAGTAAGATATGGGATAGTCATTTTTAATGTTTCGTTTCATTTTCAGTGACATGAATGTGGAGTATAAAGACTGTGCTTCAGTCATTGAAGCGCTATAGGTTAAAACATGGCCACTTTGGCAGCGGACACATATTCAAATTGCTCATGCTCGCTAGGATTTGTTGACACTATGGAGAGTATAGAAAATACCCTTAGGTCCGAGGTAGCCAATTGAGGCAGCTTACTGTTTAATAGTGAATTGGGGCTGATGTTTTCTTCATTTACTGTCATTATTTTAAACTAACCAGGTTGGTAATCTATGCTGCTATCTTGTATTTCATTGGTAATAAATAAAAGAGCAAAAAAGTATTGTGATTTGATTTTACTTAAGAACAATGTGCGCAAATTGTTGACATAATCATGTTTAGAAAGTCCACTTCAAATTACCACCATTACAAGTTGGAACCACAAAGTACAGTTCAGCTGGTCGTACTGAATACAGCTAATTAACAGAGGTCCAATAGTTAAGCTACATTTATATAAGTGAGTTAAGTTGGCACTAATCAATACAGTTAAGCAAAGTGAAATGAACAGCATTTTGTTGAATTTATGTTTGTCAGTTTAGTTAGTTGAACACTGACCTGTTACTGAAATCCAAGTTACCCAGATAATGTTGGAATTGACTACTACAGTAATGTTAGTGGCACATAAGTCATTTGCCATCTTAATATTATTAAATTATATTGAACGCAACTTACTTTTGGTGGAAACTGTTAACCGAATTAAGTGTATCCAAAAAAAATGTCCCAACATTTCTTAAACTCACTGATTAACATGTTGTGTCTATACTACAAAAAAAAACCAATAATTTAAAACAAACAAAGAGCATTTTCAGAAAAGAAAAAAAAAGTTCTAAATTATATTCTGAAATACAAGAGGTGTACAAGGCAAGTAGAAGTTTGGTGGATTCAGCAGTGTGAGAGAGAGAGACAAAGACAGAAACACACATTTAAGGCAAGAGTCCTTTGTGGATGACAACCGCAGAAGATTCAGTCTTAAAGGTTCATTCTCAACCTTGTAAACTCTTAACTGAGAAAATCTGACCTGAAAAAGTCTACAAAAATGTCATTGTGGACTGATTTCTTACTTATTTTATCTCACCCCTTTTAAATATCTATTCAAATCTGTTTTCCTAAATAAATTGATTGAAAAGGTCAGAAAATCACCAGTATTTGAGATATTCTTCTGTTTCACATGGTCAAGCAAAGACTGAAATTTGTGTCTGTGTGTTGCTCATGTTATGTCGACTAAAATGACCCTAACAGACTGACTACACAGACTTTACATATTTTCTCTCCATGTTCACTGTCTCTCCTTAGAGTCACACTGACGGCACCTGAGGTCCAGCTCCTCTGGTTACTCTATGCTGGATTTTATTGGTGAAGGCTGCTTTGGCAAAATGGTCAGGCGCCAAAATCTGACGACAAAAGAGACAGTGGCAGTGAAGATCCTGAAGAAGGACACTGATTTTGTCCAGGACACTGAGAACAAGGTAGATTTTTCCATTCCTTTTGATTCTTATCACATATAGTACATTTCCTTGCTTAGATTCTGTATGCTCCATTAGAGTATCTATTATGAACTGTTGTTATGTCTCTTCTTTTCTGCCCAGGTGTCCATGTTAGACATCATCAGTGTCCTGAATCCAGACCGCACCAACATCGTGAAGTTCTTCGAGCGGTTTGAACACATGGGACAGACCTGTCAGCATTTGAGATGCTGGATAGCAGTCTCTATGAGCTGCTCGAGGAACAAGACCGGAAGCCACTGTCTCTCAATGAAAACCGGCCAATCGCAAAATAGGTATGTATTATTGTAATATGGAACTAATTATCTATTGTTCTACAGATCTACTACTCATCAGTAACAATATCCCTAACCATAATCCTACACAGCAGCAGATGGAAAACAAAATCCCAAACTGGTGCTTTGTCTTTGTCTTTTAAGATGGTTCTCATACATATTTTCTTCCTTCAGACAACAGAAGAATATACAGCTGCCACCAATGTCAAACCAGGAGAGTGGCACAGCTTCATTGACCTGCCGAGCTCCCTGGATGATCTAGTTAATGTAGGTACTCTCTGCTGTATGAGTAAATACGGAATCAGTCCTAGTTAATCATCTGTCTCTGAGAGGTAGGGGCTGCATCAACTGAACTGAATCTGTCTGCAAATCCAGATCCATCCAGAAGGGGAAGCTGCTGAATTTGAGGACAGGAAGGCTTTTGCTGACCTCCTGAAACAGCAGCTGCATCTTGACGGGGATCAGAGAATTTCTCCTCATCAAACTCTGCAGCGCTCGTTCATTTCAGTGTCTCACCTGTCCCAGCATCCTGACAGCAGAGCCTCGTAAGTGACCATGTGTCTGGCTGTAAATATCATATGAGATTGGATGTAGTGATGGCTTTATTGATTGACTGACTCACTAACTGACTGTCATACTGTCTGACCACCTTCCAGACTATCATGACCACCTGCCCAGTGGAGGACTCAGCAGACAGGGTGAACACATCTGCAGCTTGCAAACCTGACCAAGAGTGCCCCACTGGCTTTTCTCTCTCCTATAAACAATTGATGGAGGACTAACTGAAGGCTCCTATGACCAAGAACCAGAAACCTGGTCTTTTGATGGAGGACTACCTGCAGGCCCCTGTTAATAACCAGCAGCCTGGTCTTTTGATGGAGTAAAACCAACAGACTTCACTGCTGCAGCGTCATCCTCCTCTGGTTGCTCTAAAAACTTGTGTGAGAGGACTCGAAAATTCTTCAGAAGAATCAGAGCTTCCTTTTATTGCTGCTGTCATAGCAGTGTGGAGGACTGATTACAGATTATTTTTTCTGATTTTTTTCTGTTTTTTGAATAAATATATCAAATATGTCAATTTTACTTTTAATTTTTACTGTCACATTTTATAATTACAATTGATTGATTGATTGATTGCAGTGGAGACTACATTTATTACATAATACACACTCTTCTTAAATTCCAACCCTTGCAAGCCCCTCGTATCTGCCAAAAAAAAATCTTTGTTGCTGCTGCTTTACAGAGGATAAAAAAATCTGTAATCAGATTTCTTTCTTAGCAATTTAATGAGTGACATAAACAATTTTCGAAACAAACAAAAACTATAGGCTTTCAAACGTTTTCATCTTGAATTCTATAAAATCACTTTTCCAATAGCAGCACAAGGTTTTAATGATTTTGTTTTGTGCAGCAGCTGATTGCTTGACTTTGACTAAAGATGTTGAATTTTGGACAGTCCAAGAAAACAAAATGTTGTATGTTAATGTTTTATGTTAATGACAGTATTAGATTAGAACAAATCAATGTGAGTGTTTATGTCTGACCACTTTTGGCAATGTTAAATTTGTATCCAGAGTGAGACAGACCCAATTCTCCATGTGTAAACTGACTAAATCCTGAAAGGATAGGTAAGTTTAATTGGTCGCTGTCATCATTCCTTCTGTCTGCACTGGCCGTGAAACAATCCCTACTTAACACAATGGCTTGTAACTTCTAGATGAAACTTTTTTCACAAAGCTATAGCCTTTTGAATACCAAGCTCCCTCCGGGTGTTTTCCTGTAGCATTTCCTTGCCAACCTATGGCAGAGGAACAGTGACACAAAGAGGGATTTTTCTACTAAAAGCTGTATTTTTGAAGTGACAATTTGTCAGCATGGTATTAAGTTGCTCTTTAAATTGAGCCACTGTCCAACGATGATGTGTGTGTGTGTGTGTGTGTACTAGAACCACTGGTGATAGATTTAGAGTTACTTCAAGTTAAGGCAAGAAAGATAAGTGTAGATTTAGTAAATGAGTTGGAGTTATACAGAGAGTAAATACACAGAGTATGTACAGGTGTTTACGGATAATACTGCAATATGCAAAACCACATCAGACTTCTTCAGTGCACACACAGTTGAGTTGCATGCCAGTTGGATGGCCTTAGAATGGCTTGAACAGGCCAAACCTAACAGAGCTCTGATCTGTAGTGACCCAGCAACTGCTTTGTACAGCCTAATCAACTAGACCTACTGTTTGAAATAGTGGAAATACACTCACGAGTTATTAAACAAGGCACTGTGGTCTAACTCATTTGGTTTCCTAGGCACATGGGCATTATGGGTAATGAGAGAGTGGGCAAACTAGCCAAACAAGCTGTTTAAACAGGAAACATAGACAACACAATTAAACTTCGAAAATCAGAGGGAAAGGGTGGAAGAAAATGAATGAAGAGCGGCAGCAGCACCGGGATCAGAGGATAAGAGGAAGATAACTACATGCAGCACAAAAGTGTGCATTGTGAGAGAGGGGAGTAAATAGAAAAGTGGAGGTATTAATGACCAGACTAAGAATAGGACACCGTAATCTGAATGGGAATCTCCACTTTAGAGAAACATCCAGCTGGACTTTGTGGATATCAGGTGCCAGAAACAGTAGCACAAGTACCTGAATGCAGGAAATATACCTTGGAAACAGAACATCAACATCAAGAGAAAGGACAGACATGTTGGAGTGAATGAACAGATGCAGACACAAGAACTGAGTGACATCTGATTAATTATCTGAGGAAGTCTATGTTTTTAAAGCAGTCTGAGAAGTTGGCATGTCAGCATGTGGTTAGAGAGTTAGACTAACAGTGTGACTGTAAATTACTAGCAGAAATATGGCAGATATCTGAGCAGATGGTAGCTCATGTTAGCCAGCTAGCAAGCTAGAAAATGAACATAATGGTAGCTAGTGCAAATACATTAGAGTAGCAACTAAAGTGTTGATTTAGCGACCTCCCCTGAATTGCGACGCAGTTCTGGGTTTTGTCGTATTTTAGTGTTATAAGTTCATCTGAAGTGGCAGCTATTCCTGGGGATGAAGACACACACACACACACACACACACACCTCTTAAGTGGACACACACAGCGCAAACTGTGCTTCGAACCACTTTGCTCTCTGAGGGTCGAGCCAGTAACTGATGAAATGACCAATCACAAGAAGTCTTGACAATAGGCACCACTGGTGTTTTAGCTGCAGTGTGAAGGTAAACATGAAACTAGGGGAGTGACTGAGTGAGTGGGCAAGCAAGAACGAGGGAGTGGCAATGTGGCTGCTATCATGGCAGACAAAGGTGCACTGATCTGTGCAGAGCTGGGTGAGCAGGGTAAACTGTGAATGTAGCTGTACATGTATATTATGAGCCACCTTTTGTGATAAAATAAATGATGTCGTTCTTTGAACAAAGCAAGATAAGACATTCCTTTATTAGTACCACAATGGGGAAATTTCACAACATATACATCTGACTAGCACACTGTAGATCACTAGCATTTTAGCTATGTTAGTGGGTTCTAAAAGTGTTTGGTGGCCACTGAAGAGAAAGTGTGCAAACAGTCAGGCCACAGGCCACATATAATCCAACCACTGAGACGTTGTCTCATTAAACAGTGGCCAGCATGGCGGGAGGCTCATATTGATTTAGCCATCAAAGGCTAATTTTAGTGGAATTTGGTCCTTGATGGTTGGTAACCCAGAGCTCAGATGTGTTTTTCAGTGATGTGTTTTTTTCTGAGCTGAATACTTGCCCATGTTCTTGTGTCTGCTCTGGCCTGACCTGGACTTTAATGCAGGCTTCTTTAAGTGATAGGACTGTGTTCAATAATGTGATACTGCTAAAGTTATTGTCTCTGGTTAAACACAAGGTGATGGATTATTGTGAATGATAGAACATCCCAAAGTCTGCATAAAGGGCTTTGCTAATATGCTCTTTTTACATATTTTAGCCTTTTAACCTTTAACCATTACTGCTAACCATTTTTTAAATTGTATTTTTTTATTCTTTGTTTCTTTTTATTTTCACATTTCTCAGTCTTCTTAACAGCCAGGTTTTCATCATTCATTTTTTTGGTTAAAGCTTTCTAAAGCTTTGCACTCCTTACAGTAAAGTCACACATACTCACAATAAACATATATATCAAATAAACTTGCCTTGTCTTAAAACTAAGAGAACAAAGTGACTGTTTTTAACATATAAACAATGTCTACAATGTAAATTATACTTGGAGGCATTGGGCATTTCTACACAATTAAAAATTTTTGTTCTTTACTGCCTTATTAATCGTGACTAATTTAAGTTTACCTCGTTTCTTTTATTCTTGTTTTTTTCTTTTGTTCAGTATCTTTAACTTTTAAATCTTTAAATCAGTATCTTTAAAACTCTCTTAAATCTTGAAGAAATAAGTGTTTCAGTAGTATTGGATACCTTTTACCTTTACTGTTTCATTTTCCTAGCCTTTTAAAAATTCTTATTAAAAGGTTCATGTGTCTAAATTATTGCTACTAAGTATACACTTTTATAACTTTTTAACACCAGCGACATTAATGAAGACTCTTTCAGTCTGTGTCTTTTTAATGATGCCTACACACTGTGCATATAATATTGCAGGTTTATTGTGTGTCACACAGTCAGAGGTAAGTCTAATAAAGTCTTGGTGGCAATCCGTCTCAGATGATACAGTATCAAGTTCAAATGTGTCAGATTATGCGCCGAACACCTGAATTGTAGTGCTAAAATACAAATAAGAAAGAAAAGGAGTGAGCATAGACATGTCATCCATCAGCGTCACTCTAATGTTTTGAAAAATATTAAAACTGGACAAGTGTGTGGACCTGGGAGCAGACTACGACGGCAGCCAATTTAGCAGTGAGTTTGAGATAAACTTTTTCAACTATTGCAATTATTTCTCTCCCAAATCTAAATTAACGCCATAAAACATTTGCATCTCTATTCGTGCAACAATTAATAAAAAATAGGCTGACAGAGTCCTGCAGACAATACCACCATAAATTCTTGTGTGAATGAGGAGCACCAGCTGGGGACTCGCTGAGTATTTTCACTGCGTTCAAACTCAAGTCTCAAGTAGCTGTACATCATTTAAAAGTAAAATGAGCAACAGACCGGTGAAGTCACGGCTGGCTCTTCCGCAGTAGATTCTTTCTTTCAGCTGCAGACCTGAATCAGCTTCATAATAGGATTCATTCAGCTGAGTCACATGATCATACAGGCTCACTCCTGATCCGGATCCATGACCTCATATAACTGATGAATTTCTCTGACCTGAATATCCCAATATCATTCTACTGTCCAATCCACCTGTGGGTCCAAACACGTGCTACACAGCCAGAGCTTTAAACAACCTCTAGTGGAGATTCAAAAGATTCAGCAAACATGTAATGCTTAATTACAGGACACACTGTATAAACCATTCGATTTAATGCAGTGATGCAGCCAAATAAAAATGTATATGTGGTTTGAATCTTTCACTCAGAATAGATTCTGGCAAAGATTTTTTTCTCTCGGGAAGGTGGGGTGGTTTTAATATTACATGTACTGCTCAGTGATTTTAATCCTATCCAGAGCACACATCTTTTCAGACTTTTCACCCTATACCCTTGTACATTACAGCCAAAATGACCCAGAGCTTATCTGCACACTCGGTTCTAAAACCCTAAAGATTTTCATTTATCAAACCCCATTTTTGATACTATTTAGACTCCATACTCCAGTGTCACTGATTGCAATTTTATGTCGCCAATAGAAGCTTGAGATCACATTTCTGTATGATACAGCATGACTGAAATGATTGACTTTCTTCTTTATTCAAACAACTTGACTCAGAGTAGCAACTCAAGGCATGTATGCTGCCCCTGCTGGGTGTTAAATGTGTCATTTCCAACTGAACTCTTACTACTAAAGTATTTTTAATGAAATTTACGGTTATGGTTTTTCCCCACCGGTAGTTTTGTGAAGTGACACCTTCGCTGATATTTCTGCATGTCAAAGGTGGAAAAGTGCAGATGTAGCTAATGACATTAACTATGGCTTAGTTCCATTAAGTGTCCCAGTGAGTCATGCACAACACCAGGACAATGCCAACATAGTCCTAATTTGAGGGCAAGATGACAACCGAAAAACAAAGAATTTGAAGGTGGAAAAAAAAAAATCTTATCAGCAACGGATTAAAATCTTGTCCCAAAATGTCTGGATCACATTAACAGTTAATGATGAAATAACTGATTATTCATGTAGTGGACTGCATAAATTCAACACCTCTTCTTACTGTGAAGCATAATAGGAATTCAAAATTCCCAGAATTACCCACCTCCCCCTGGAATTATTGGAACAGGGTTTGTGAGCAAAATAACTTCAGTGTCATGGTGTGAAAAGTAGATGTAGAATAAATGGTATGAGACAATGTGAAAAAAGTTAAATTACTACTTTGAAGCTACTCCACCGGTAATGTATGGAGAAATCTGTCACATGAACAGCAGCTGTATATTCACACTTTCAGGAGGAAGCTCCTCACTGAGCTAATATCAACCTTGTGTTTGGTCAACAAGGTCAGACAGAAACTGCCAGAGAAGCTGGATATCATTACAGGACTTATACCTGAAATGGAAAAATCCAGAGTGAGATCAGAGAGGCACGGTCCGCCTCAGGTGGTTATTAAAATGAGCCCAGTGTGTTCACACTTAGAGCTGAATCCTGCCTCATGCTGCCTGCATGGTGTAATTGGCTGTACAGCCTGCATGGGCACAGACACACTACGTTGCGAAACAAATTTTGTCAGATTCCTTAAAGAGTGTGTAACTGTAGCTCTGCAAAGCTACAGAGAATATGTAGGAGTGAGTTTTGGCCCACTGTTGACCTTGACTCCTCCTTGTCAATTAAAAAAAAGCCCAAAGACAACAAACTGGCACCTACCTCTCGGAGAAAAGTGCCGATCGATTGACAAGGACAAAAGCGCACAATGCCGCAGAAGCACCATATCCACTTAACACTGGCCATGACGGAGAACTGAATGACCTAGAGAGGATGAAGCGCCCAGCTGCTGTTCTTAGCACTCCAGCTGTTTATATAGGTTTCTGTGCCTGTGTGTGTTTGTGTGCGCATGTGTGCTTGTGCATGTGGACAAATGTTCAGTGATATTCACACCCGTGCCTGGCCCAATTTCCCCCTTCAACTCAGATAGCGCATCTGTGCACTGTCCTACCCTCCCACTGTCTGTATTAGGATTTAGGATCCTGCTGATGCCTGTGGCTTCTCTACAGAAGAAAGAGAGTCTCCATGTTGCCCCTCCATCACTTTGTCATTGTTATTCTGCAGTGCACTCCACATTGCCCGCCACCTCTGGGCCTTGCAGATCAATAGCAGAGCAGACCAAATCACAGACACATACACACACAACGAATCACAAATAAAACTCCTTATTGGAAAACATTTTGTCTCCCGAGCTCAACGTTGCAATTAATTTAGGACTAATTCATAAAACAATAGGTCGGCCTGAGGGTATGAGCCTTCAGACAATTACTTCTTCATAGTGGTGGTCAAACAGCTCATCAGTCTGCTGTTTGCTCGCCGTGAGGGATAAACTGCAGCTTTGTGCTGCTGACGAGCATCAGAATGCAAATCAGCAGGATGATACAACACAAGCACATGAAATAGACAGAGCTGCTGCAGAATTTAAAGAAGCACTATAATCCCTATTCATCACTAAGCACACTGCTCCAGGCCCTCAGATTAGCGCTTACATTTCACTGTAGCGAACCTGCACAAAGTGCCAAAGTCTCAAAAGTGTATGCTGCTGTAAAAGTGTGACTTCCAAAGCTGGATTGACCTTGGCTTGACTCTGCACTTCACGTTGCCTTGCAGCTTTTAAGACTTAAGAAAAGGAGCAGACTTGGCTGCGGGGGCACTGATGCTAACAAAAATGTCTCACACAGCCCTCATTGTGAAAATCAGTCAAGCAGATTGTTGTCTAAAGGAATCACTGTCAGGCATGTGGACTCTGTGCTGAGATAATGGCAAGCGCTGTTCTGGATGAGACAAATGTGAAGGGTTGGTGTGTGTTTACTGGCTGCTTGTCAGTGCTGTAAATGGTGACACATTGACAGAAAGTAGACAGGATTAAGGCTCAGCTTGGCCAGCAGATGGCAATGAGTCTCCTACAGGTTGGTAGAATGAGTTTTGAAAGACCTTGGATAGATTGATGCATAAAGTTCAAGAAAGACATTTTAGTTAGGATTATTTGTACATCTTCTCCTTCTTCCCAAAGACAATCTGTCAATAACCATAAAGCCTTCAGCAGCATTTGTATAAAGTGTACATCTCAGACATCGCAGTACACAAACCAGGCAGGAGGCTACAAAGGTAGACACTTCATGAAGGAGTATGTTACTTTCTTGGCAAATGACATGGCTTAGTTCAAAGTCCTGATAAGTCTGCACTATACTTTAGACTACTCTTTTCTTAAGGCTTAGAATGAAGCGCTTATCAGATTATGAAACAGCATCGAAAATCCCCCTTAACACAATGGCTGAATCAACGTTTTTTATGACTTTTTATCAGACAGTCCAACGATCACACCCAGTTTACACAGCTCTTGGCCAGGTATGGAGTGATGTAAAAGTCGGCAGGGTTTGAAAGACTCTCTGAAGGATTGTTTTCATTTTCACACAAATCAGGCAACATAGATCACTTCAATCACACTGAACTCACAGAATACTGTAGCTAGTGTTGTGACGGTAAATGTGTCCACCTGCAGAGGCTTGGTTAATGCCGTTTCCGTTTCTTAGAGCAATATATTTGGGGCAGACTATGTCAAGTGGGTCCAACTGTAGCACTTTAGATCTCTCTTCTCAGGCCCTTCTCATGCCTTTAATTTTACTCTAATTCATTTTAAATATTTACCCATCTGTGTTTAATCTACTATCTACTAAACATTTAAAATAAACCGTAGGCTAAAGAATTTTTTTATAGCATTATCCTTAATCGGAAAGTGGACATATTCAAGCAATTTACCTGTATAATAGTTTCAAATTACACATAAGACACAAGCTTCTGCGGCAATCTACATTTTCTCCACATTAAAAGTAGTAAGAGAGGTAAATGCTTCTTGTTGGCAATACCGTTTACTTTACAAAATGTTAAGACATAAAAGACCAGAGGGATATATGTTTAACAATCAATTCAAGAGTTCAATTCATGTTTTTAACCATGTTTGTAACCACCGGTAACACACATCCAGTTTACATGGCCTGAATCTGAAATGCCGGCAGTGCAGTAGTGCCCTTGCCTTATGGAAGTTTGAACAAGCTTTTAAATTAGGCATTGTACAAGTAATATGAGCAAAGATTCGGCAACTGGATTCCTTATTTCTCACCTCAGATTTGTTGTTTTACAGTTTTGAGTCTTATATTTTTAACTCAGCTGTTTTTGTTTGTATGGAAGTTCCAAATAAAAGAAATCAAATGTGATTAAGTGTGGAACAGTATGGTTATTTGCCATTTCTTAAATGAATTTGCAGAACAATAACTGATATATACCATGATATATATCAGGTGGTTGAAGTGTAACAAAACAGTAAAGGCTACACTCAACTTTGACAAGCTCGACTCTGTATGGTCACATAAAAAGACAAACCTATGCAGATAGTTGGATGAGTGGTACTGAGAGCATAGTAGACTTAACTAAAGTAACTGTATTTACAGTGGTCTGTACATTTCATTTCCTGCCCAATCACCACCACCAAACAGCAAAGGAGAGGTGGGATGCACATCTGCTGCAAATTCATGCCGCCAGAAACACTGGGTCAATCCAGACAGGTGTTGATGGGAACAAACTAAACAGCATATGCTTTATCGCCAGTTTGCTAGAGGAAATAGAGATATCACATTCCTTTGTCCTCATCAAAATACAAGTGGCTGGATTAAAAATAAGATGAAGCTATTGAACAGCATTTCCTGAGGAACCAGTTATGATAAATATAGTAGTAAGCAGGAGTTACAGTGGTAACTGTATTAGTAATACTAGTGCTGGTAGTATTTACAATAAAGTAGCAGTAACAGTAGCTGTCACAAAATAAGCAATAGAATGGTGGTATTGTATTGATGGTACAGTAAAGTTTGTAGGACACACAGAGTCCTATATAGGTATAATGTAAGTCTTGATGATAATGTGACTAACTAGAGTCTCATGATCCTCTGGTATTAAAAGAACATTATTGTTCTTTGACCATCAGCATGGGAGGAGCAGGGGTGAATACATCTGAGATGATATCACTCCCGACCCACCCTGCAACAGCTTAGAAAGTCTTTTCACAATGACTGCAAAAAATATTTAGAAATGACCAACTTCCAAAAAAACAACATATTGGAAACTTAGACCATATGATGTGTGTCAATTATCACAGTGCATATCAAACATCTTTAAGAGTTGTGAGTTTTTCATCACTCCTTTTATTGGAACAGGAAATCTGGGTAAAAAGCATAGTGGTGAGGTCAGCTCATGCATGGACCCTCTGTCAGCCTTTTTCTGTCATGCCTTTAAACCATAACACCACTTAATGTGTGAGCCATTTATTATCATGAAGGCTGCTGATTGTGGGAACCTGCTTCATATTTTTGTGCCACCCATACGTCCACTTATTAGCCAACACAGAAATACACCTCTGCAGCCACTGATAGAGAAAGTCATCTGTCTTGATTTTACTGGACATCAGGCTGACAAAGTGGGACTGGGAGGGAGCCTCAGTAGTAATAGGAGTAGTCTGAATACGGCTCTAACTTCTACAGTAAATACCCCAAGGTTTACTACGTGATTAGTAACATTTTGCCATCCTAAAACAAGCTTTCCTCAACCTTTATAGATGATCGGTAGGAATAAGTTAATATTAATAAAAATGACAGAAGTTTAAAATTGTCATTGACGAGTTCTTTGTTTCTTGTTTACTTTGGTAAACAAGTGAATTAATACAATTTCTGAATGATGACACTGCTGCAGTTGCACGTACAGGTTTGGGAGAAACAGAGTTTGGGGATGACGACTGGATTTCTTGTGGAGAGTGAGTGGTCTGTTGTGACTGCTGACCTTGAAGAAAAATACCAATAACCACTGCAACTGTACACATCAAAGATAGCCTCATAGCCTCACTCTAAAAAAAAAAACAAAACCCTGGTATAACTTAAAAAAAATTGAGATAACAATTTGCATGCATCTTTTTAAGTAGTTCAAACTCTGACATTATTGAGTAAATCCTACAAGTCTTTTATGGTTAGTCAAAGCAAATTAGTTTCATACAACCAACATGATTTGTTTTGACCTCTACAAGCTTAATTAAGTTCAACTAACTTAATTTTAACTCAGAGGATGTAGTAATATTAAGTTGTCAATTCATTTAAGTTACTCTAACTTCTTTATTTTACTTTCACGCTACTTAAAAAAAATTGATGTACCAATTTGCATTGACTTTTTTTGAGTATTAGTAACTTAATTCATCTAAGTCAGAATAAATAACTCACAGTGACTATTTTATGGTCAAACTGTTTATTATAAAACACTTTTTTTTATAACATTGAACAATTTTTGTCCCACAACAAAATAAACAAGCCAAACAATATTTGGACTTACATTGTTGTGTAAGATTCCAGTAAAGTTGCAGATTTCAACCCACTGAAACCCTGGATCAGCCATCATGGCAGCTCTGGTGACAACAAACTTCTTCACCTCATCAGTATCTGGCACTTCACCATCCTGGCATAAGTCAGTCAGAATAGACATGTTAGTTTTTTAAGGTATCATATTTGAAAATAAAGGTAACTCAAATATAGTGTTTTTAAAATGAAGTGTCTGGATTTACCCACCAAGTGTTCTTTGAAGAGATGCTCCTCCTTCTCTCTGAGATGCACCACCAGGAGATGGATAGCCACCTCTCTCCGTTTTCCAATGAATCATGCTGAGGGGATAGGAAACAGATTTCTTAAAACTCATCCTCCACAAGAAGCAACACGGACACTTGAAAGACAAAGCTTCTGTACATGTCACTGTTTGACGAGAAGAATGGCTCCATGACACATGAGTTCGCAGACAATAAAGACAAGGAAGGAACTGTCCACCATGGCCGAGTCTACGTCTATAAAGCTTGAGGAGATCAGTCTTTCTTGGTGTTTCAAATTTGCAGGATGAACCTTCAGTTTTTAATGCTGAGGCTCAAAACTAAAATGTCCTGCTTGAAGAATTAAAGGCTTTTATCTAACTTCAAAGTTTTTACAACTGGCAACAGTAATGGCAAACACTGAAATGAGAAAATTTGCATGTGATCTCCTATGAAATAAAACACAAGTATAAACTAATTTGAGATTATATTAATATTGTTGTGTTAAGCTGTTTTCTTCCAATATTTAATAATGAAGTTAATGTTAGTCTATTATTAAGCCTTTTACTACAGAGTTTCTACAATGTGCCCTCAACTTTCCAGCCTGCCTTATTTCTTGTATCTGACACAGAACCTGGAGCAGCAACAATTTGAAGCTCACACAAGTAGAACTGTAACGTTCAGGCTTCAACATTCGATCTATGTTAAACCTAAATTACCTTTCAAAACCTACATCTGTCAGAACAGCTCACAGATGCCTAACTGCCCATTGACGCAGCTGTAGCTGTGAACCAAACTTCACTCAGCCGATGCCAACTTAAACTCTGAACTAAATAAAACACCTGTCCTTTACCTGCAATGTCACAACCAACGCTACACTCGGCTAATCTGTAATGTGTGTTTCTGCCAAACACAGAAACAAAAGAAGAATACAGTGAAGACACTGTTAGCTTAAAGTGCAGCTCTGAAAACGTGTCAGTGCTAATCAAAATTAGCTTAATACTCATGTACCATTAACTTCATTTACATTTAGCACTGTGTGAAAATCTTTTTTATAACTGTGTTTAAAAGCATTTTTAATAATACAAAATGAAAAAGCTACTTACCAAGAAAAACCGCATCTCTCCCTCCTTCCTCCACATGTGCTGGACGCGGTGCGGCAGCAGAATAAGTGTTCGCTTTGAAATGATGCACTTAGTTGAAACTCGGCAGATAAATAAGTTGCACTAATTTAATATCGCCTTCTGTAAAGTGGATGCCAAAAAAAATGTTCAAAATTCATAAAAAAATGAGTTAAGATAATGCTCGTGTATTTTAAGTTTGACTCCTTAATGTTGTGAACTCACTGAAATGAGTACATGAAACAAAAGTAATGTTTTAAGCTGAAAAACGTACTTATTTTAAGTGTTATTTACTAACCCCATGAAACATTTTCAGGCAGACCAAAGGTCTAAGAGCTGTACAAGCCCAAAATTGTGCAGGCAAAGATGTGGGAAAACGTCTAAAATTACCACTTGGGACAAATAATTGAAAAAATACAGCCCTTTTCCTTATTCCTATGACAGGAAGAAAATCTAAAAATGGCTCAGGTTAAAATTACATTGACTGGGATTGAGCACAGTTCTGTGTTGCTATAAAAGCGCCGTGCTGCATCTCAAACAGCTCTCCACTTGAGAGGGAGGAAGCCTTGAATCCTCAGGCTTTGGTAGTGGTAAACTGTTGAATGACAAAGTGCTTTATCTGGAGCTAGATAAGGGAAGGTTGCAGCTTCCTGCAGATAGAAACGCAGCCACTGAGGATGAAAGACATCCTTTGTTGCCAACCCAGATTCAGCAAGGGAGCCTGTCAACAAAGCAGCTTTTGCTGGCTTTCTGCAGCCGTTTAAAAAAAAAAAAAAATGATTGTCATATGGCCGCCTCACTCTTCAGTGGGCTTATTGTGCTGTTGTGTGATGTGCAGAAGTTGATTGCATTGGGCATATGAGAAGTATTTAACAGGCAGAGTGAGTTAAGTGTGCCAATACAGTAGGTTTGCTGGTGGTGTTTGTCAGTTAAAAACCATTGTATCAGTTAATGTTGACATTTTTGAGTTATTATTATTATGCACAAAACCATTGTGAATATTTATGAGCCTCTGTGTGTTGCCTGTGGTGTTACTGCAGTAAAAGTGTTTCTCAATGGTTATTGCCCATATGAATCCATTTTTTTCCCTGTCTCACCTATCTTGAAAAGTCTCTACTGTCCATTGAGATTCCAAAAGGCACCATTTGTTAGAACCAGGGATGGAAACCTCCTGTGCATTAAACAGGAAGCTACAGCCAGCAGCAGGTGAGCATAGCTTAGTTTAAGACTGAACATTATGAAACAGTTCGACAAGAGTACGACGCATAATCTCGTTAAAAAATAATAATAATAAAAAGAGCAAATGCTGCTGGAAACAAGGCTGATGAGAGCTGATAGAATGAACCAAAAACTTCAGGACTGAAGAAAGTTTTACTCTTTAAGCTTGTTGATTGGCTTTAATGAAACTGTCAGCAACAGCAAACCAAAGTTCAGTGGTAGGTTGTTTTGAAAGACAATATGGTTTTTTTTTTTGATCAAAGAAGAGGAGAGGTCATGTGTCGCCACACTTGTGTTTCAAACTTTATGTGCCGATGATTTATTTCCCTCTAAATGATACTGACTACATCCTTACAATCCAAAGTGGTGTTCCTATAAGCAAATTAGTCCACATACATCATGTTTGACTAGCTGCTTAATTAGCAGTCCATTTATTCAGCCCTTTGCTGTCATGTTAGCATGTGTTGCAGTGCTGGTTAAATATTCAGACTTGACATTTTTCTGTTGTGGGTTTGGCACATTCATGCAGCGCAGCGGTCCGGGGCAACCAGCACATATCATCCATGTTTATGCTTGTTGCTTTGATTTAAATGAGCTTTGAATGAGGAGACAGAGCGTGCCAGCGCCATCATTCAAGGGTGATTAGATGCTTTAATATAGGCACCAGCTGCTGCACACCAGTTAATCACCAGTATCAACATGAGAGCTGAGTGTCTCCGGCTCTGTACAGCCGCTCGCCACCTACAGGAGCCTCCTCACCTTCACTGCTCCTCACTGCATTATGGGCTCATCTCTGTGGCAACACCACATTACTCCACACAACACAACTTGAACATGGCTGCTTATCTGTTGAGTTGATCAGCAGATAGAGTCTTGGTGTGTGGTGTGTGAGGTGCGTGGCTCTCGACTTGTCCAGAGAGAAGCAGCAGCTTCTTACTGAAGGCCTAGGCTGTACATCTCATGTGCAAAGAAACTCTTTAATTGCAATTTTGAATTCAGTTCATTCATGAGCCCAGTTATGTCAACGGCAAACAATAAATCAGCCAACCAGCCTGCACTGGATAGTTAAAGGATGTTCTTTCCTGAATCTCCGATTTCAGGTCCCACACTCCATTGAGCACTTTTCCCAGGCAGAGCCATCTGACAGCTGTAGTAGCTCAGATCAGCTTGTTCAGTCCCATGCTTCTCCAACAGCACAACAAACTGCTTGTGATTTAATTCTCTTGCTCTAATGAAGTTTATAACTTTTGTAACAACATCAACCACATGGCAAAAACAGTTTGTGTTCTGGGTTAATCTCAGTCACTTTATCCTGCATCCCCTTCAAAAGGCCAACATTTTTTCCTGTTAAAATAGGACATCCATCTGTTGTAACTTTTCACACATGCAGTCCTAACTTTTTCTTTGGTTATTCCTTTTATGAAGAAGATCAGTAGCTGGGCTGTGTCACGCACATCACAGCTTTCATCCAGAGCCAAGCAGAAGAAGTTAAAATTGTCTGTCTTGCTTTTCAGCTGTAACTCCAGATTTCCCACAATGTCCTTAACCTGCCTTGTAACTGTTCACCTTGAGAGGGACACATTTTGAAAAGACTCTTTTCTCTTCTTCAATGTTCCTATGCCCCTCTTCCATTTCTGGCTTCCTAAAAATATCATGCTCCCTCCAAGGGCCATCTTGGTCTAAGGATGGGGTGATATGCCAGAGCAAAGAGTCATTCACACATAGCCAGGTACACAGACTCACACAAAACACCCAAAATGTATACCATGACCAAACTGTGACCTCTTCTTCTAATGGCTTTGGTGAAAGCAGCATCTAGATTTAGACAAGAGAAGAACAATATTCTGTCATAGACGAGATGAGATTTTTTCTACTCCAAAGGTCAGAAAGCATGATTTTATTTCTCTTCTCTCCTCCCACACACAGGCCATTCATTAAAGGCGATATTTACCTTGACATTTGAGGCTGACATCAATTCTTTTGGCTCGTAGCAAGAGACGAGCAGTGATGGAAAAACACAATAAAAAGTCTGATTTCTGCCCTGCCACGAAGGTTTATCAGTTTGTATCTGTGCAAAACCTTGGATATTGTCAAACTGATGTTGATCTCTTGCGCATGTGTAAAAAAATGCAACACCTTGTTGACAAGCTTTATTGCTGAATAAATGTCCTAGTTTTTGGCCTGTTGCACCATCTCATCATTACACTTTGGCCCACCAAGACATTTGGATTTCATTGGTGATGAATCTTTGGAGAATGGAGCTGAACAGGTGAGAAATAGACCTGTCCAACACTGCAGCAATATGTAGCAAGGTACCTTTAAATAAAAATTATTTCCACTAAGTTTATTGTGAATAGACCTTCTCAGAATTTTTTTTTTTTTTTTTAAATCACCCTCAACTAAACAACCATCTCTCCCTCCTCATTTCCTGTCACCTACCTACTGCCTACTCCTAACACGCCTGGAAAACTACTTTGTTGAGGTTAGAGAACGGCCATGGTCATGGGTAAAAGAAATAATGATGCAAATAGAGGTCTCCTCTGTCAAAGCCACAAGCTGTGTTAACTCAACTATCCAGCTTGACCTCATGCTAACAAGGTTTTGCAACGCAATACCAATGTCATGCTATATGTCCACCTTTGCTCCTGACAGACATAAGTCATTACTTGCACGGCTACAAAAGGTCCTTGTCAGGAAAATATAAACACAGTTTGTTTTAGGCATTGGAACAAAAGACTGATGTTGGTGCTTCTGTGCTGAGGCCACACTCCCTTTTCTTTAGCGCCGTGGGTGGACAACATTTTCATTTTCATCTCCAAAGGCTGAGCAATTAGAGAAACTGTCGTACATTCCTTTTGTTGGGCCTAATGGACATTGCACCCTCTAAAGGCCAGCAGGGGTGTATTCTTTCAGTCTTACTTCACCTAAAATCTGCAAAGGTAATGAGCAATCTGCATGACCGCCCGCCTAACCCCCTAAACCCACAACATAACCGTCAGCTTGATTCACAGTTATATCCCATTCCATTACCCTTCTTATGTCTCATTCCTGAAATCACCTTCCTCTATCACTTCCTCCGGTGCACAGTCAGGGCCCATTTCCTGCTCGCACACACCAGCAGCACAGAACCTCGGAGCATATGGGGGAGCTCTACAGCCTTCACCATGATGGATGTGACATCACATTCGACACCATCATCGCGGCATGCTTCACGACAGAGACCCACCAGGCCAGCTCCTCAACTTCATTTGCATTTTAATACCTCAGCAATATTTAATCCATTAGGTTTCCTCCAGGGCCGATTAGTAGAGGGTTAATTAAAGACGCCGAATTTATAATGGGATGCTATCCTTGCCCCTGTGGTAACACTTAGGGCCTCCTGCTGACCATGATGGCTGAGAGAACTCATCTATAAATATACTCAACACTACATCTCCCAGAATTACCTCTATGCAACCCAGAGGCTGGTGTGAGTGATGGCAGAAGAATCCTTGCTAATTTACACAGATAGTGCTAATCCTCAGATGTAGAGGAAGGGAAAGTTATACTGGGTAAAACTAAATTACTCTTCACCATGGCCTCCTCCAGAAGGATGTGAGGGCTGAGTGAGCACATGGGGGGTTAACAGTCTTTCAGTTCGCTTTCAGCTCAGCCATCATCCTCAGATTGGGAGAATATCTGACCCGAGCCCTCGCATGCCAACATGCGCAGATTAGCCGGCAGCTGTCACAAATCAGATTGACGGAGCCAAATAAACATGGCCAGCGGCGACAACTTGAACTGTGACAATCAGTCAGCCAGGATAAGCCGCTACAGTGGGCGTCATATGGAGGCAAACACATGCGCAGCACTCAAAGTTAATGAGTTCAGTGAAGCTAAAAGGCTATACGCTAAAATTGGGCTCATGGAATGGGACAGCAGATCATCACATGGATATTTTTAACTTGCATTGAGTATATTCATTTATTCAACTCAAGTCCCTAATCTTAACCCTCACCACTATGTTCCTGACCTCAGCTGGGGGCTATATGGATGTAGGATCACTGATGGATACTTTTCAGCTTGGATTAACCACGCCTCGCTATCTTTGTTAGTTACTAGGGCCAGAAAATTCAAATTAGGTCAAAGGGAAGAGCCTAGTTGGGGTTGAGCCGGGACAAACAAGCAGCAACCACCATCACCATCAGGGTGAGCACACTTGGAAATCACAAACCCACTCTTCTTTAAAACTCAATGGTGCATTTGGGCAGACCTTGTCAACTTGTCACGTCAAGTTTTCCAAGTAGCGAGTACCAATAACAAGGTTTGTCGCTCTTTTTTTGGCACACTTAACTCACTCTGCCTGTTGTCTTTTTTTTTTAATACAACCACTAGGAGGCACCTAACATGGAAATTTTGAAATGTTTCTGTAACGAGTAGTTAGTTTTGCATTCAGTGTCTCTTCTAATTTTTCTAAAATTTGTCTAATTTTAACATATGGATGTTTAAGGGATGTGAGAGATAATGCAACTTTGGCACAGGGGTTGTCCATGAGCTGCAATGTCAGCAATTCACATCCTGCCAGGGAGCTTTGTTGCATGTCATTTCCTCTCTCTCCCCTCATTTCTCCTGATCTCTCTTCTGTTCTGTCAACTAAAGGCATGACTTTCACCAAAACTGCTTTAAAAATGGTTTAACAGGCAAAACCCAAAAATACCCCTTCATTTCCGTTCATTGAGATTGTCCATGGCCTGACAATCCAATCAATCTGTCACTAGTCAAGGTCAAGCTTCTGTAGCCACGTTCACTGAAGATCCAGGTTGGGTCTACTCTTCAGGAGCATCCAGAGTCGAAGCAGCTGTGTTTAGTATTGAGTTACCCACATATACTGAGTTCTTCTACATATACTCTTCATTAAAATGGCAAACAGTGTCTCAAAATACAGACTACTGGCACATTTAGTGTACAAACATCGTCGAAACCACATGTCAGTTGAAGCCTGCTACTAACACTTGGTAAACATGAGCACATATAGAAAGAACATAAAATCCCCACAGTGATGCTGCCTGCCCAGCTACTTCAGATGCCAGCACTCAGGAGAATCCCTGCACAGCTTACTGCAACAACAATACAGTGTGTTATATTAAGACCTGAGCAGCTTAGTATATTATATATGCACGTTCACTGCTGACTCCCAACAGACACACTGCAATACTTGGAATTTATTTCAAAGGTGTAAATGTGATGAGTGATCACATATCCCACACAACAACTAAACTCCATTAGACACTCAACGCTGTGCTATTTTCAGGTGATCAGTACTTCTAAACAAGTGCAGGAGTCAAAGGTTGCTGCTGACAGCGCAGAGCTCCCTCAGGCCTGCTGGATGATAAATGCTCCTGTACAGTAATGCTGCTACGATCAATCAGACACTGATTGTCTCTCCATAGGCCTGATGGAAGACAGCCAGGTATCAGTGAGTGCTATATAGGCTGGCGCAGGATCAAGTATGCAGCTTAGACAGCAGTATACTAACAACAAAGTCAATATTAAGTGTGTTTTATGGGATTTTTTTAAGTGTGATAAGCTTCAAAATCTGACACAGGGCAAATATTTCCATCTCTCACCACTGTTCCTCTGAATAAGTCAAGACTAATCTCATTCTGACTCGATACTCTGGCATCTCTTTTCCACTACAGCTGACGTTTTTAAAATGGAAATGACTGATGGCGTGTAAAGAGGCTTACATTCGAGGCACAACGTGAGCAAATGTGTGAATTCCTGGCTGTGATTACTGGCAGACAATCCTGAGAGCAATACTCAATATGCTAGTCAGAGTGTGACCTCACACAGTCACACCTCCCAGGAGTAGGAAAGGAGTGAATGAAAAAAATAATTCAAATGAATAAGACACTAAGTGTTTTCTGCTGTAGAAGCACATTTCTCTTAGTGCATCATATGGGTTATAGCTTGTAATCCTCTGCTTGTTAGTAGGCTGATGATGAGACACAGGCTGGAAATGTTGTGTCTGCGATATGACAGTGACAATGAGTGTCTGACAATAGCCATCTGATCTGCATTGTGTCTGCAATTACAGACTGTGCAGAGGCTGTCTGTCCTTCAGAACCATAGACTGTATAAAACATGGACGTAGCCTCCGTGACATCACCCGTCGATTTCTGAAGAGCAATTTTGAAGCCCACTGTAGCGCGTTGCCACATTGGCAGTGGTGACGTCGCCTAACTCCGGTTAATCACAAAGAGGTGGAGCGAAGGTGGCGCTGAATGAAGCCTGTTAAATGAAACATGCTCACCGAGCTAGCCGGCTAACCCGGTGGTACCGGCCGGCGTTGGCACCGGTTAGGGTAATTTAATAAGCCAACGTAATGTTATATGTCAACATTTCAGCCTCCAGCCGATCACAATCAGTCAGTTTCTGATGTATAATAAACTTAAAATTTCTGTTTCAGCAATAATATAAAATATAAATAACAACGTTTGAGTTCATGGACCATCAAATTTTATGTTATTATTTTATGTTTAGCTTCAATAACCAACTCCCGCTTAACCAATAACAACATCTGGGTTAACTTTATTTCTGGAAACATTCAGAAATAAGATGTTAATATTTTTAAGTTACAAAAACTTTATTGTATTTACACACAGTTCAGTTTAACATCACATAATGTTAGTTAACAAACATGGAGGAGCTTTTCCAACCTCACACAGACGCCTTTTATTCAAAAGTATTAACACCATAAATAATAACACTTGTTATTACGTTTTGACTTCAGCTGGTTTAATAACTGAGGCTTCCAGACGCTCCCGTTAGCATCGTTAGCTTAGATCAACCTCTACCGTCTTCCCCCGGAGAAACTCGTCCTGGACACCCGAGAGAAACACAGTCAACACGGCAGCACAGTCAAACTCCAGCCAACAAGCAGCTCCACAAACACCAGAACAAACACACAGAGAAAACAGCGCAGATGTCCCGGACAAAGACACCACACAGCCAACGGTAGCTGGCTGGAGCCAGATGCTAATTCATTAGCTGGCTACTTACTAGTAAACAAAAAAATGGGACCGTCGACTTATTGACATTCTGTTAGTACAATTAACCGCTCAGCAAGCCGTGTTATTTATCCAGTATTTACAGGAAAACTTATCCGAAAGGCAAAAACACCACAAACGAATTCAGTGAATGAACGAGCTCCGTGTTTGGAGCCGACAGCCAGCAGGCAGCTGTCAATCAAAGTGACGTCACTCTTCATTATGCATAATTTCAGATTTTAAACGAGCGTGTTATAAAAAAAATTCACCCCCCGTACAGTTGATGTCATGAAGTGGAAAATCAGCTTTAGAGACCAAAACCATTTTTTGTACCAGGCTGTGTTTTCTTCTGCCGTAAAGTTGGACATTTTAACATGGGGTCAAATGTAATTGACTCCATTTTGGAACCTGCCCCTAGTGTTCATTTGAGGTCCTTCACAATGCAACCACATCACAGACATTTGTTTGAAAGGTGAGCCTGAGGCCTCTTCTCTCACTGGTGGCCATTCAGGGTTCAACCAGCACCTGTATATTTTTTTTAAACGAAACCACAGAAGACATTTTAACATTCTTTGTCTTTTGATGGCATTAAATCCATCTTATTAATTGTTTCTATCTATCTATCTAACCATGAAGTACTTATGAGTTGAGATAGGAATGTCAGTTTTGTAGATATGTGGTCAAAAACCACCGTATTGGACACAGTGAAAACTGAACTGATGATGGAGTTAGAAGAAAAGTCAAGCGATCAGCAAAGTTATTAAAATTCATCCTGAAGGGAACATAAATGTGTGTAGCAGATTTCATGATAATCCATTTAATAGCTGCCTCACATTTCAAAACCTAATGATTCCTAATGACTTGGATGACGGCTTGACTTTTCCACCAGTACATCAGCATTCTTGGTTCACTGTCAAATATCTCAAAATTTCATACAAATTTCAAATGTGTGCAGTACTTTGATTTATGACCAAATACATGCAAAAACTGTCCTTTGGGTTCAGTGCTAATTATCAAATGTTAGCATGCTGACACACTAAGCTAACATAGTGATAGAGACATTTTACCCCTGCTACACATTAGCTGGCTAACATTATCATTGTTAGCATGCTGATGTTAGCATGAAGTTTCATCAGTTATTAAAACTGGAATTTTGTTTAAGTTGTATTTGATTTATAGTTTGTATTCTATATTGTCAACACATCAAACACATATTGCCATGTTAGCCTTAGAAATGTATCATGAACATTGGATCCAGGCCCTGATGCTGAGAAACCCTGAAACAAAAAGTCAGTATTGACAAACCATTACCAAGGCTTAACCTTATATTGACCTATTTCTGTCTGAGAGTCATTTCTAAACCCTCACCTTTCATTTCTAATCATCATGCTATTACTGTGTCTGATCTCTTATTGTGATTCTGTCTGACCTTTCATCCTGAGTCTTTTCTGGAGGATGTGGCTAAATGGCACAAGCTGAGGGTCTGATAATGTGGGCGGACTGTGTGTTCAGATTGGAGAGGGTAACATGGAAAGGTGAGATCACGCAGCAAGGTGAACTGATCCGAGCCTTGGGTCACAATGTGCTTCATGTTCCAGGTTGCACTGGCTCCAACTCATCTCGACTCATCTCCCTCTTTCATCAGAGGTCTTTTATCTCTGCTGATTTACAGCTTAAAGCTTAATGCTTTTTCTCCTCCTCCCCAGTCACCTCTCGTGCTCTCTGGCAAAAACACTTTCCTCAATTCATGTCAAGGTTTGCATCCACAACCATGTAAGGCTGTCAACACAGTGCATTGATTGGAATTTCAAAGCTGTCAGAATAAGCATTGGTAATTGAACTTCAACCAGAAAAAAAATCAATTGAAAGTGACTCTTCTATTGCTGTTTTGCCCTCTATGCATGCTAATGTTCTCTTGGGAAATGCTTCAGCCAAAAGCCAGACCTTGTTCTTAGAAGAGAAGTGATGTTGTGCCAAAAAGACATACAGTATACAAGGAAAATAAAATCCACATATGCATTCCCCTCGCTGTAAACAGACAGTATAGCTTATGAAAACAGACAGAGCAGATGCTGATGGCATTTCTCAATTCATCAGGGCTCAACGGTCTGAGAGAGATGTTTGCTAAATGTGATCAAAACTGTCATTCACCCTGTGAGACGGTCTCACGAGGGAAAACACATCAAAAACCGTGTCAGCCATTTTGTCCACTCAGATTCTTCTTTAGCTTCCATCTCCAGATCAGCTCAGGATGAGTGGAAGGTCATGGTTAATTCAATTTAACGGTTCAAGGATAATACAAGTATTGCAGCAAAACAAATCATGACAAAAGGGCGGCAAAGTGGGAGGAAACCACAATACACTGAAAAAAAATAAAAATAAAAAATCAGACAATGCATTTAC
Organism: Holacanthus passer; assembly: GCA_025331565.1. Taxonomy (NCBI): domain Eukaryota; kingdom Metazoa; phylum Chordata; class Actinopteri; family Pomacanthidae; genus Holacanthus; species Holacanthus passer. The sequence goes on along the minus strand of JAFREQ010000214.1, from coordinate 152,658 downwards.
ACACAATGTAGTAACCTGATTACTCTAAAATCCTCATATACATGCAGCAGGTCTCTCATATGAACAATGTTTAGGAAATCAGATTACAGTAGCAAGCTGACAGTAACTGATTACTTGTCAAATGGAGCTCTGAATCATTAGTAGCTAATAGTAGCTACAAAGCTAAAGGTAATAAAAAGATATAAGCCATTAGTTAACTAATACTTGAGAAACACGAGTTATCAGGCCAGCACTCAGGTTGGCATGAAAGCTCTGGTCAAGTTAATCAAACTTATTTGAAAGTGAAAATAAAGGTGAAAAACTCTCACCCAAAACATCCAATGTATACAACCATCGTAGTTTACAGACTGATCTGCTTCCACTTTGCCCCATTGTACTTACCACAATGGTTTTCCTGTTCACTGACGGACTATTGACAGCATTACAGCTGTGCTGTGCTGTCAGCCTGAGTTCCCATCATTCTGCTCACGTTTCATTCCCTTCATTCCCTGATCTGGAGATCTGAATATTTACTGGTGAGCACAGTGATATCACAATCAACTACACCTGCTCCAGGTCAGCAGCTGCCACCTTGTTTCTGCACTGTTATTATCATTATTAACAAATTGAATTGAATTCTGATGACAATGCAGCAGCACACCGTATACACAATGGCATTTTGTGGTTATATGGACAATGAGCTGAAAACAAATGGAGCAAAGTTGAATTCAGCAAGAAAGTGTTTGTTTGTTTGTTTTTTTACTTTGGGATTACACCTGATGTCTCAGTCCAAAATAAACTATTCATGTGATGCAGTTTTATAAATGAGCTGTTAAATCATATTTAGCTGTCTTTGAAACACTAATTGAAGGAGGTTAAACATGAAAAATGAACAAGGTTGAATTTGTTAGGGTCGACTTTAATCCTACTCTGAATGCAGATGGAACATTAGAATTCCAGGCTCATACTGTGACAAAAACAGATGAGAGCAGCAAGAATCATGACGTGGAAGCACTGATTGTTTTTTCCCCCTTTTAAAAAAAATTCTACAGAATTCACAGTTATTCATGCTCCCTGCAACTAATGACAGCTTTTCGCTTTTAATGGATTCTCCAAGGGCTTCCAGTAATTAAGGAACACATTCGTTGCATTAATTTTTGATCCTGACACCAAACACATGAAATTATTCAGCTCCAGTTGGACTGAGAGACGATAATGAAGTTCGAGTGTGACAAAGACAAAATGGAGTGAGACAAAGAGACAAAGAAGACAAGAGAAAGAGAACAAAGATGCAAAAATGGCTAATGAGAAAATCATTACCTCGGTCACAATCGTGACTTCTGTCAGTTAATCAAGAACCTTGAACAAAAACAGTTTGATTAAGTTAAATGTTATAGATGATTTCAGTGACAATAAAATCACAAACACAAAGCAGTTACGCAGAAAGACCATCCTAAATAATGAGAGCCTACCACAGGCTCTTTCTGCTGAGTCTGACACTTTTGCCACAGATTCAGATTAAGCCAGTCAGGGTTCAGTATCTGTTTCCATTAGAAGTCAGAGGGAGACAGACAGAGAGAGAAGGGCAAGTCGGGCTGTTACCAAATCTTTCATCCGTTTGTAACAACTCACATGGGAGCAGACATTTCCTTCCTTAGTCGGAGATTTTGAAGCAGAAGAAAACTCCTTGAACAGTGAAAACTTCTTCTTTCACATTTTTCTGACAAGCGACCTCTTGTGACTCTGTGACTATTTGTCTCTGATAAGCGAAAGGCAGAAGAAGCATGACCTTGTTATAGTGCTACAAAACCACTTAGGGAGGTTACGGTGGATGGAAGGGCGACCAAAGCATCCAATTATGACACCACAAACGCAGTTCATATCCTGTATCCTGCAAACAGTTTTCCCTCTCTTGTCTGGAAGGAATCTGTCCATCTTGTACATGTCACTATGTGTGAACAAATGTTGCAAGTCAAGTTTTGGTATTTGCTCCTTTATGAATCACATGCTCTCGACTTTGTTCCCCCTGGTCATGTGTGACCATCCTCTGATGACTCTACACCCCTCCAGGGGGATTGGAAAAAGTTCATAAGAATTATTTTTGGAATGGTCATATGCATATCAAAAGCCCCTGATGAACACTGTTGTCCTTATGGTGTGGCAGACAAATGACCTATTTTGCCACTTAGTTTGGAGGACTTGTCAGCTCCCTGCCTATGTCAATGTCAATTTCCTGCATAGATTTTTATGCCAAGACATCACATCTTTGAAAGAAGAACAAAAAGAAACTCTGCTTTCCCATCTATCTGACTGCAGGCTCAGGCCTCTCCCTATGCTATGGACACACACACATGGTTTCCTATTCGCTATGACAAACGATAATCAGTTCAACAGACACGAACGGCAAACAAGCTCTCAGTCTCCGTCTGCCTCTCTCAGACACACAGAGGGAATGAATGCAAGCACTCACACAATCACACTGTGCTGTTTTAAGCCAAACTCTCATATGTTCACACTCTGTAGATGTAGGCCATCATTCAGTTTCTTGCAAACATCGTGTTGCCAGACAGGAAGGAGTCTTTTTCCTTCTAAGATTCTTTACATTCTTCTTTAGCAGTGAGGCCCATTTATAGCAAATGGCCCAAGCTAATTCCCATGGCACGACTTCTAGAAAAGGTCTGCTTCACGTCGTTTCACCACAAAAGTCCCTTCCTGACCGAGAACATGGGCTATATCTTCTTATCCAAATAATCACAGCAATTTTGACAAACAGCCCTGTTACTAAATACATGTGACAGCCGTGATATCTGAGCTCTCATGTCCCTTTGCCAACAAAAATAGAGACTTCTCCAAAGTTCTCTCAATGGGAAAATCCTAAAGTGCAGCATTCTTTCATTGCCCCATCTACACCACAGCACCACACTACAGCTGAGGCTGCAGTACGACGGCAAAAGGTTTCTCTCCTAGTTATGGTGAATGTGGGACACATGAAATCAGAGCAAACAAAAAGTCATGCTGGACATTAAGATGGCTGAGATGAGACCAGATAAGATGTGTCAGAGACAACACAAAAAGACAAATTCATAACAATACTACATGCCAGGTTTAAGGTTGAAGTACAGCCCTTACCGTGTTTCAAGAATGTCAGTGCTATTAACATTGTCTTTTTTTCTTTTCTCAGATAAAATTATCTGGAGCTCAGAGACAGCAATTCCCAAAGCTAAGAAAGTTGGAAAGTGGTTTTCTTCTCCACTCAGGAAATGAGTCTTGGTCTTCTGATTAACACATCCACTTTCTTGCTTATTTCTTGTTTTCCATAATCTACACTATGTGTAAACTTGCACAAAACATCTAACATTTATCTTAAACAAAACTTTTCATTTCTCCATATCTGCACTGCATTGTGTTTTACCGAGAGGTGTTTCTAGGATTAGGCCTACCCTCACTGACATAAATGTGATGGACAAAATGTATAATACACTGCAACAGCAGCACAAACTACAACAACCTACAACCTCAACAATGACAATAATCTCGAATCAACACCTCTTCAAAGCATGAATCATGAAAACTAAACAATACAAACTTCCTGAAGATAGAATAAATTATAGGGGACTTGTATTACATTGCAAGAGATTGTATGTTTGACATGGAAACGATGTTGCCATCCACCAGTTTATCCAGCAGAGAGCATTAACAAGTTTATTTTTCAACTGTAAAATGACAAAGTAAAAGGATCATTATCAAAACTGCGGTGGTGTTATACCAGCTGATGTGCAGCCATCTTATTTTTTAATCATTATTGTATTGGCTTCAGAAATCTATACTGGTCCGGTTCCTGATTTAGATCAGCGTATATCTGATTTTGGAACAAATAAACAAGCCTAAGAATCTGAACAAGCATGTAAATGTCAGCTTATGGTGCTTGAGACTTTGAAATTTGTAACAGTATCACAGTCAGTTCTCAAGAAGCCTTGATGTTCAATACATAGCCCTACTTATGATAAAGAAGAAAACACACTTTATCAATAAAATTTCTTCCTTTACATAAATAATTCTATAATCAAATACCTGCCTTTCCTGTTCAGTCTGCCATAGGGTTGCTCACTGTGATTGAACCGTACTCTGCACTTCCTTTGTCATCATTATGAATTGCTCCTGGTACCACGCTTGAATCACTGCCCACATCTTTGACATTTTCAGCAATTCAAATATGTCTGGTGTTGTGCTCACTGACGGAGGTTTCCTCTGACTGAGCCTATTTGACTCTTGTAGGCAGAACTAAGAATAGGGATCATCTTCCTTTCCCAAAGACAGAAAAAATGCTGTGAAAATGACAACATGCATGGTTAAAATAAACACAGTTTTACATTATCATGAAGTCAACTTACAGAAATATCAACTTATCTTAAATTGATATTGAAGTGAACAGCTGCAGGCAAACACTACTGCTACCAAGCAGCGACTAAAATGAGGGATGGATACATCACTGGCTACCAACTAGTAAGGACAAATTTAAAAAACAGAAAATGGCTAGCACAAATATATATCAGGCTAATAATGATGTGAAGAAAAATGGCAACTCCATCTGATGATCTAATACTGATGTTTCTTTTGGATGCCGTCAGGTCCGTTCTATAGAATAATTAAAGGAATCTGCCAAGCAAGCACAGCAGCAACATGTCAGCCACATCAACACAAAGCATCCTGGTGTCTTATCACTTATTCATTAAGCAATGCCACTGCCTCTTGCAGACAATATGCTGGAAAGGTTCCAAAAGCTTAGAGACCATGTGGTTGCTTTAAAACACTGACACATCTTCGAGTAGCCAAACAGGTGCAGGTTGAGCACTGCTGAACACTCGCTGTGAACTCGAAAGAGCAACCACGCAGGATTTCCCTGTCAATACAAACAGAACATCCCAGTATCCTCGGACCTATTGACTGCCTCATCAAGCAGCCGCCTGCAACAGCACACAACAGCAAAGAGAGAGCGCGAGAGGAATCAATATGTTTTACTGTACAGGGCTGTAAGATAACACCATTGCAGTGTTACTGGGACAATAAAACTCATCTACAGGATGAATTAAAATCTGTTTTGGGTATGAGTTCAGCAGTGGCGCTTAAAGCTTGTACTCAGGTTGGTCAATACAACAATATATACTCTGAGGCAATATAAATTTGTCAACCGTTTTGCCACGCCATTTCCACTGTGGTAAGTATCCCTTTAATATCTCTGGTTGTTATTCTACGATGGAAAATGCTGCAAATCAAAGAGCAGGATTACTTTATGATATTAGATTTGGATATTTTTGCATTCATGTCTAGTTATTATTAGTTTCTTAGTTGATTTTCCAGATTTTTACTAATCACATTAATAATTCATAATTTCTTGATTTCACGTGGACACTCACACTTGAAAGCCACAGAAAAATGATACTGGTGTTCCCGTAAATTGAGGAGCACATTCTAACCTACACCTGCTTCGCTGTCCTTAAAAGGTGCAGTAATCAATACTTTTTTATTAACAATGGTTCAAACAACGATGTGTAATATGAAACGTATCAGTCAGTCAGAATTATCACCAACCGAAGCCTGCAACTGTACAGACACAGTTAGTTAGTGACTGGCTGGTGAATATACGTAGTGGAGCAGTTAACAGCTAAAGAGGCAGACAGGTCTCTCAGGAGATGGTGCACACCAAAACCCTGTCAGGTTGCAAAAACAAATCATCGGTGCAACCGCAGAGCAAATGAGCACAAATGCTTCAAGACTCATTAGGAACCCAAAAAGCACTGCAATAACCACAGTAAATCAACCTCTCAAAATGATACTGTGGATGCAAATGCATTTCCAATGAGACAGAGAAGTGAGAAATGTGGATTTGCGCATATGACACAGTCAGTTTTCAGGGGGTGAGCACAGTGTTTCAGGATGGTCGCGGGATGGATGTGAAACAAGTCTGGATCCCTGGGTATGCTCATACAGAGAGAATCTGATTGGTGCTTTTGGTGGTGTCTCATTTGGCAGGCCAGAGAAGCCATGTGATGGCGACTGACCCTGAGGGACGTCTCTGAGATGAGAAGGAAAACCACCATGCTCTACACATGAATATATTACACACCATATGCACTGAGTTACAGCAGGATTCACATGCAAAAAAAAAAAAAAAAAAAAAAAAAATCAGCTGCAATGCAGTCCTGACAACATCTGGCCAACATGACCATGATGAATAATTTTAGTGAAAAACACAGCATATAACACTGTGGTATAGGCCTGAAACTGGGCCAGTAATGTCACAAGCTCCCTAAAATTCACTTGTTTTTATCCTACCTCATCGAAGCCGCTGTCCTCTTTCTTGAAAGCTGCAAAAAGAAGAAAGGGAGAGAGAATCAGACTCTGCCTGTATTGACATCTTTTGAAGAATGAACAAAATAAAAAGCTTAGTGGTAGAGATGCAACACAGAACCTCGTCACTGCGCTGAAATTTGTCAGGAATTCATTGTGCGATCATTAAAGAAGCGAGGTTCTCGGTTTGGATGGAGCCGAAGTTTACCAGCCTCGGTGATAACTCACTTTTCTCATGGAGTTTCATCAGAGGAGGGCAGAGAGCAACACGTGCAGGGATGGAAAGATTACTAACATATTTTACCCAAGCTAAGATTGCTTTGAACTCATTTTAACATATTTTGTATCAACAGTTTCAAAACAAAGATGCTGAAATTATTCAACCCATGATTAAAATATTAAAAACCAAAACATCTCCATCTCTTGTTCAGTCTTACCAGCATTGATAAAAGAAGCTACAGTACAAGTTCAGATGGTATTTACAATCCTCGCTGCAACAACACATACTGTAATTCACGACATCACAGCCTTGACTTTTATTTATGATTGATTAATAATGCCATGCAGCCAAAAGGCTCCACAAAGAACAAGCAACCTTGAGTTTAGAATATTTTGTCATAAATGTTTCCAAGATAAAGAATGAATGTGCACACTGAAACTGAATATTGTGATGAATAACAATGCTTTATGCTTAAAGACATCTATAGTTCCAAGTGTTTGTGCACATGTTGTAATAAGGAAGTGGTTTGTTTTGGTGATGCTGCAATGTGACAAGAATAAAAATACTGATTCATTCTATAAATGATGGTAGTGGCACAATGACATGGAAACATTTGCAGTTACAATTGGTATTATCGTCATTATCTCCACTGACTGTGATCAGATCTCAATATGCAAATTAGGCAGAGCTGGCAGAGCTGTCAACAAATCTGGTCAATTTCAGCTCACAATCTTAGTCTATACTGTTAAAGGACCTCTACGACGGGCAAGGAGAGGGTTGCGTGACCAATGAACAGCGATGAAGGAATCCGTAGGTCACCTTTCGGTTGCCTTACCGACTATGCTGATGCTTGCTGGCACCGGTGCTTCTTTATCATTGGTGATGTGACCTTGGTCTCACATATTATGGCGGACCATTGAGAGAGAAGTGATGCTGCTGTGTGGGCTCTACTAAAGGCTCGGGGTTTTCCACATACAGCTGTGATCTCCCACAAAATAGCACTAGAGTTGTTCTTTCTGAAATAGTTAGGGAACAACTTTCAGATTTCATCAATGTTTCATATGTTGCATGTAATGTTTTATTACAGGCAGAGGAGACTGTAAAAATCTAAATTGCACCAGAAAAAAAAGTACAAGTATATAAAAAGCTTTTAAATGATTTACATCCATACAGACAATCTCCTGTGTTCCCCACATTAACTGCAGGGGAAGACAGGACTGTACTTCACATCAATATCATTCATATTTATGAGGAAGACGGAGAATAAATGCTTTGTTTGTTTCTGCAGCTTTGATTTCTGAATCACTCTCATAGCTCGAGGAGCATGTGGAGAGCATCATTAACAGGCAAATGATGATTTTTCAGTTATTAACTCCTCATCATGATTATGTTGTCTAATAAGAAAGGCAGTACAGATGGCTAAAAGACAGAGTGCTCTAGGGGCCGCTTCATGGTAAAATGACTTTTTTATGTCAGAGTGAGTGTTTTGAAGCGTTGTCAGGCCAGCCGCTGAGCCGTTAAACCGCTGCTTCCTTCCCCTCGGAGGGTCAGTGCACACACATTCCCCACAGACTTCCCAGACACTCCAGACAGCATCATCACAGCCGCAAATCCACGCTCGATACAATGGATTAGACTGCAGGTAGACAATGAAGCTCCTGCTCTGGCTGACATGTTAGATTTTGTGCTCACCAGATAAGAAAGGCATTTAAGATTGCATTACATGTTTGTAAGTGTTTTTTTAAAACTGCCGTAATTCGTAGTATTCATCTCTTTTTCTACATTAACATTTTCAATAGATATGATTGGAGCTGAGTTGAGAAAAAAATAATTTTTCTGACTAATATTGTGATTTAAATGGCAATATCTTTGATATATAAAGGCCTGCATTTGTGGTCTACATAGTTTTATATAAATCATTATTATAATTGCATCTTGTTTCTACATCTTGTTGTTGTTGCTGATTAAACTAGTTTTCTATAATGCAATTTATCAATTTAGCTGACACTGCTAAATAATTATATTCACATTCTATTGAAAAGTCCAACCACTGCAGCTAAATGTCATGTCTGATGATTCTCAGGCTGATGGCGACACGGCCCTGAATCCAGGCGGTTTGGTTTCTGAGATTTCAAAATGATAAAGTCAGCATGATGGGATGCTATTCTGTTGGTGTTTTTAAACTGCAAAAAGCCACTGTGTCTTTCAAACGTCACGGTTATACTTACTATGCTTCAATGTTGTACTGTCAAACTTACTGGTCGTCAGTTCACAGAGTTGGTTGTTTGGCTACAGCTGCATAAATTTGCCAGCAACAGTTGTCCTTATAGCTAGTGAAAATCAATGGCCACTGACTAAAACATTCACCCAAAACAGCTTGGTAAGACACTATTAATTACATAAATCGTAATTAAAAGAATAGTTTTGGGAATATGCTTATTTACTTTCTCGAAGAAAGAGAGGTGAGGCCATGAAACTCTTGGCAAGGCAGAAAATCTGCATATTTTAATTTAACAGTATTTCACATGCAAAGAGATGCAAAGGGACAATTACAGGTAAAAATGCATCTTCATATGGAAGTGACGTTTCACATTTACATGTCACCAACCAGTGCTGCAAGCATGTGCTTTGACTAAAATATAGTTTTTACTGGTGACTTTTGCACATGATTTGATGTTTTGAATACTTTTAAGAGAAATATCAGACAAAGATCCTGTATTTGTACTGAAGTATAGTCTTCGGAGTGTTCAGTGAAGGATGTGCATCTGTCAAAACATTCAGATTGTGATGCTGGTGAGAGGCTGTCAGAGCGTTCTTGTTCACTGCAAATTATCTTTATATAATGTATTTCCTGAGCGCATCCAGAAAAAAATCACTTTGAAAGACATGATGAGAGGGAGACATAAAATATTACTGAGGGAAAAGAAGACTGTTTTGTCCAAATTTAATGTAGAAAAAGACACACACACACAAAATGGCACTCCTGCCTTCTGTGCTTAAAACCCATAACACCTCATTAGTGCTTTTACAGCACTTCTTCACACTGCATCTCTCACTTGAAGGAATTTGCCTTTTGATCAAAGTTGTGAGGAAAATATTAAGAAACCCAACCTGTCTCTCATAAGAAAGTGTTTTCAGTGCTAAATTAACATCGTGGATGTGCTGATAAATCCACCGCAGGTAACTTTGCTCAATGTTTTCTCTGCAGAACAGACGAACCCCAATTGCAATTATGTGTATTTATAGCTGACATAATATTAGATGTATTTATTTATCCAGGTAAGTTTCACTGAGCAAAAAAAAAGCTCTTCTCCAGGAACTCACATAGAGACATTATATCCACAATAATTCTATAAACACATGTGAAAACAACGTATGCCCACATGTTTTCAAGGCGTTTTTGTAAAGATCTCAGTCCAACACCTGAACAACAACAAAATGGCCAAACCAAGTCTAATTTACATTTTTTTCTGATGTCTGACAAATGAATGAGCATAAACATCAAGCATTTTTTGAACTTTAAAAAAAATTGGTCTTTTTAACAGTGGATTTTCTGGAACAAATTCAACTGAAAAACAACAACAATAATAACAATATAAAGATTTAAAATGTGATTCTCGTCCATTTTGGCCTCTCTAAGTATTGTAACAGCATGAATAGACGTTCATCAAAATCCACGCGACGGTTGGTTTTACAGGGTTTTCGGAAGCGGCGGCTCATTTGACTGCAGCGAGCTGAACTCAACATGTCACAGTCTGGCTGAGAGTGAAAGTGCACCTCTGTAAATGAAAGGGGTGTGTTGAATTCATCATGGACGACAAAAGAAGAGCATCATTGCGAAACAGAATGTGGCGCAATAATCGCTTTTATCTCTATCTTGTTTTCATAATCATTGGAGGCCAAACTTGTAATTTAAAATAAAATGAATCTCCCCGGCCTACCAAGCAGGCTTACTATTGTTATCAATATCCAACAGCTTTATCATCCAAACCACAATGTGTGGCTGGACTTGTCAGACTGAAAAGTGAGTCTAGACCTGCTCAATATGAAAAGTGCCTTAAGATGACTTCTGTTATGATTCGGCTCTATATAAATAAAACTGAATTGAAGTGAATTGAAAATCTCCGTTTTGGAATGAGAAAAGTGTGTCATGACAATTGCTAGAGTTTTTTGTCAAGGTAGCATCGATGCATTGAGACCTGACAGGAACAAGAGCTAGGTGTCAAAAATTGACCTGAAGTGACAACAAACAACAGCTAAGGGGCGTATTACAAGAGTTTTTTTTCTTCTCTATCTTTAGAAATGAGAAACAAATAAGTGCTAATATGACATGGTGTCGTCTGAAAAGGTGTGTTTACAGTCTGCAGTGAAAGATTGGAAGTGACTCTGCTGTCCTGACTTCAGTGGAGTGGAGTTCATTCTACCGCTGAGGGCCAGAACAGAGAAGAGCCTTGACCAACATGAGCAATCACAGCCCCCCCGGGAGTGACCGTGCCACTGGTAATGAGGCCAGACTGCAGGGCTGGACCATGGCTGCAAGTAAGGAGCTTTTCTCCTCTCTGCCCTGTAAGCTCGCGCCACGGTTTTGAACTCCCTGTATGCAAACTGCAACAGGGAGGCCGAGGCAGTGAGCACGCCGGCTTAGTGTGGCCGTACTCTTAATCAGACATTCACACCTTGGAGCTGCCGCCACTCTCTGATCTGACGACCACTCTGCATCTCCTCAGGAGCAGCTGTGGGTTAATTGCTCTGTTCAAGGGCACTTCACTGGCGGCCATGATCTGTTAATTCACTTCACTGCCGAGATTTATTGTGCAGGTCCAAGGATCGGACCGACCTTTCGATCACGAGTGCAGGAAAACAATAATTATGTCTTTTCAGGGGAAGCTCATAAAGAAAATTTTATCATTAACAATGTTTTTCAAGTAGTTTAAAGTTGAAGGAAAAAAGGCTATGAATGTGGGGGGGAAAAAACCCACCCAATCAAGGAAGAACTTTTAATCCACAGTTATTTAACCTCGGGGTCAAGGCCCCACATGTCCCTGAGGACATGTAGGAGATTCGTTTTTGTTGTATTTGATATACTTTTAATAAAAATGTACCAACGGCGGTTTTAATTTCCATACAATCTATGTGATGCTTTCTGATAATCTTGAGAACACAACCTGCCCCACACCCTCACACTCACATGACAAACTGAACGTGAAAGACATGGTTAATGAAGACCAAACCTGGGCTCACAGTTCAGAAAAGGTGGACAAACCTTGCATCAGTCCATTAAACAGGTCTGAAGCTATTAAGATGAAAACCTCCACAATGTATGATGTTGCACAGAGCCTTAATTCGACACGTGACGCAGCCCTGCCCACTGGGACCAGTTGAATCAACACTGTTACAAGGACATAAACAATAAGGCTGGCTCTTGAATGTGCTTTGTTAAAGCATCCGTGGAGCAGAGCGAGAGCCCGATCGATTCTCAGATGTGTTGATTTAGATGGGAGGAAAGATGGCCAATAGGAGATGGGCGTCAGCACAGCAGAAAAGTCAATGCCAATCTTTCTTCTCCCGCAACATCGACCCAAACTCACCTCTGTTCATTTCTCATCTTTTCTTATAGGCTGCATCCAGCTATTCATTCTCTACACACACTGCTTCAAAGGCCACTGAACCCTATGACGATGCCAAGGAACTCTGTGTATGTGTGTGTGTAGGTCAGCAGCAGGATGTGTGTGTGAGTATGAGGGAAAGGGAAAGAGCAAGAGAAAGATGAAATATGATGTGTGCACCTTGACAACCAGTGTGATTATATGGTCATGATGATTTCTGTTCACAGACATATACAAGGTTACTTTAACAGCATAGCATTCATTATTGTATAAGAACTACATCTAAAAATAGGAATGAAAAGAGAGTATATAATATGAATATAATGACAGTGATGATGCAGAAATTAAACTCTAATGCACAGATCCTGCCTGCACAAAACCAGAGCCCATATCTTCCATGACATTGCTGAGTGTTGAATCAAACACAGGCCAAGTTACTAGTGCCACTGCTCAATTTCATACAGAACTGAAAAGATCATTTGATAATCCAGCAACAACTATTTTGATTATCAATTAATCACTTGAGTCATTTTTCCAATAGTTTGTCAAATATGAAGATATGCTGCTTTTCTTGGTTGTTTTATGTCTAAAAACTGAAGGTTGTCTTCGTTCCGCAGCTGTTGGTCAAACAAACCAAACAATCTAAATAAGTTAGACTTGATTTTCTGATATTTTATCGGCAATAAAATATTGATAAAACATAAAGATAACAAACAGACTCAGACTCAGAATCAACAATAAAAACAGGTGGTCATTTGCAGCATTACACTATATATAATCATGGATCTTGGAAGACGTCTCCTGGGGTTCTGAGGAATTGGAACAGGCTTTTTTCATCATTTTCTGATATTTAGAGTGAACGATTAGCTGTTTAACTGAAAAAATATTGGCGGATTATTCAATAATAAAAATAATTGCAAGTTGCAGCCCTAATTTTATCTTCTCACAGATATAGCAGAATTGACATTGTATAACAAGATGTCTTGTGTAGTACATGTCTTGACCACAGTAACTAGAGTTGTTATCAGCTTTTAAAACTCTCAAATATCGCTTTGCGTATCAGCCTCTCAAATCCAGTATTGGTAAGGATCAAGAAGGAGTTGGTGTTTCTGTCAAATGGCAACAAAATCTGCAGCAGCACATATTTATATCATGGTTCCTTCTTGTGAAATTATTAAATATTAAATGATACTGGTTCCACCTTTTTTTAAAAACAGTTTGTGGTCATGTTTTATCTACATATTGATGGACGATTCCATTTATTTTTGAACAAAAGTGTCAAGTGTATTGCAGCTTGATCTTGCAATGCACGTTGAAGATAATGCTGTGATGAAGATGGCGTTTGCTGATGTACAGGCTGATAGCACAGATGGATCAGAATCAGCAAACACAGTATGTTGCCTTAAAAACAACAAGGACTCACAGTGAAGACATTCACAGGCATGTCTGTGGACATTCAGGAACAGTGGTGCCGTTACAGAGACTGTCCACAAGTTGGCAAATCATCCTTAACATATTTACCATGTTTGTACTGCATGGTCTGTACAAACTGCAGCTGGAAGGATTAGTGGCTTTCTACAAAATATTCATCACCACCTAACTTAATAACTGAGGAACCCTAGAAGTCATTTTTCAAGAAAAAAAAAGTCAAACATTCCCTCTTTTTGTAATGTGACAGTAAAGTGAATATCCTGGTCAGTCAGACAAAAACAGTCACTGATGGATGTAGTTTGAGCTTCATGGTCGTCTGCAGCCAGTTTCTCATATTTTAGAGACCAAAGACTTCTGGAAAAAAACAGCCTGACATGGCTGAGACATGTCTAACTCTAACCTCTAACCCAAAAAATGAAACAAAGCCTATTTCACTGAATTAGAGCAACTTCTGCCAAATCAATGTTTCTGTCCTCATGGCTTCACCTCCTCTACTGTAAAACACAGATGAGTCCATATGGTGGACATGTTTTCTTCTAGCAGCAGGATGTGTGCATGTATTTTCCAAGCAGCCAGTGAAAGCACAGACATGCCTGGAAGTGAGAACTGTCTGATGAAGACTGTAAAGCTGCAATGACGATGGGATTTCTGGGAAACTGTGTGAGCTGAGGAGCAGAGTTGTGCAATCAACCTAAGATTTCAGGGGGAAACGTTCCCTCTACGTTTCTTCATAGAAAGTGTCCTCACAGGGCTTTATAAAGTTACAAAGTGAAATGCGGACAGGCCGAGTTAAAGCGGGCTTTCTGCGGTTGCTCAGCCCAGCTGTGAGCGCTGCTCCTCGGCAGGGAGCAGCAGGCTGCACCGCTGCTGGAGGACACTCAACTCTCATTTTACACCAAGAGTTAGAAAATGGAAAAAACACGTCCCGTTACTCACCGATACTCCTGAAACTCTCCGACAAAGTTCTCCTCAACTTTTTCATTTTGCCCATTTTCTCCACGGGCTGGGAGGCTGGCATCAGGTCGCACATTGTGTCCTCCGGGTCTGGCAGCGGGCGGGCAGCGGGCGAGCAGCGGGCAGGCAGCGGGCAGGCAGCGGCTGGAAGCGGGGAAGGAGGACCGGTGTTCAGTGAGCCCTGCGGGGCTTCTTGTGCCCAGCTGCGGCGCGCTGGCAAACAGGAAACGGAGCCTCAGCGGTTTTCACTTCTCCAGTCAACTAGTCCTGTGACAGCAAACGAGATTGTCTCAAGAAGCCAACTACATTTCCAAAGATGCAGGAAAAGTCCGCGCTGAAACCGGAAACCGTGCGGGATTTCTGCGCCTCTCTGCTGCTCCTGGATCGGTTCGGATCCTGAAAACGAGCTCTGGTTCTCTCACTTCTTTCTCTCTCCTCTCAGCCTCCCAGCTGCTCCTGCTCCACCGCAATCTACATGTCATTTTTGGGATTCTCTCTCCGGTTTCGACCCTCCACACCCCGCCCTCCACGCGCGGATTGGAGGAGCCCCGAGGAGCGCCGGGTTTCTATTGGTCCCCGCGGGCTGTCCGTCATCGTGCCAGCTCCGCCCTGTAATGTGTTGCAGGAGGAGGCAGATTGTTTGCAGCCTCCTGCTTGAGGCTGCTGCCCTCTGCAAGACCCTGTCACTGTGTGCAGGTCCAGGTGTCCACAACACCCCTGAGCTCATCTGGGACTGTCATAGAAGGCTGGTTGACCTCTTTCAAACCACCAGATGAACCCGGGATTTGTTGTGATCTGTCTTTGGTTTAATTAATATGCCACAGATCTATAGGTTTGTTTTTTATTCTGCTCAACATCTCTGGCATGCATTTGGCAAAAACAGGTATTATAGGCATGCATACAACTTGAGATCATATGAATGATCATATTGCTATGACAGCTCATTTTTCATTTCATCCTGATTATACAACGACTCTCATGAAAACGTGTTCTTGTGTCTTCCCCTTTTTGCAAAAACTCACTGCAGACAGATATTTGATGATCCACTACCCCATTTCTGCCACAATGATCACTTTTTTGTCAGTTAACTTACAATAGTACATAGTTGGGATTAAATAGAGCTGTGGGCTTAAAGCTATCAGAGCCATCCAAACCCTGCATCAATAATCTAAATCCTGCAGCAGCGAGCTCATGAGCTCTATTCTGCCTCTGTCATGTGTCTTTATCTGGCATCTCCAGTTTGATCATGTCTGTGCTGCAGTCACCACAGCAGCTGCATGAGTAATTCAGAGGCATCAGAAGAACAATGGTGGAGCGGTGCATGTATACCATGACATGTCTCAGTGTTGGAACTGGCCCTCGGTTAAACTGCAAGAGACCAGCACGGTCTGGAGACGTCTCTGGACTGCAAAGGGCTGAAGTGCTTTCACACTGCTGCCTAATTACTTTGACTGGAGCACGGTGATAATGGAGACAAATGTACAGCTTCATCAGTTTGGACTGGTCTTTCATTATAGTTTTATTAATGATGCATGCGCACGCTTTACATACGTTGAACAGCAGAGTCTGGAAAAGTATATCTATGGAGAGAAACGCTGAATAATATCTAAGGCATTAAAAAGGCAGCAAAAGACAGACCTACGGGGCTTATGGTAAATTGCTGAAGAGAGGTTTTTAAAAAGTAGATGAGCGTTAGAGTTGCTTTGGTGTTTAAGGTAACTTTGCACACTGGTGGCACCAGATGGCAGTGAGGTAACTGCAGCAGGCCTGTCAGCTAATGTGAGCAGAGAAAGCTCCTCTGGTACTGTAACTTCCCCCCAGAGGCCATTTGTAGATGTTGCAGAAATCAATGAGAAGAGCGTCTTCACTGGTTTGACACAAAGGCTGAAGAACTCATGCATATTCAACTGAACACATTTTTGTATACCTCATGTCATGATTATGAGGATAATGCTACTATTATCAAGGAGCCCCCTTTAACCCTTACATTGTGTTTCAGATCCGGAGACCCCAGACCCTCTTTAACAGCTCACAAAAACTTAACATTGTATTAACAGACTTTCCCTAATTTCCTCAGAAAGGTTTATTAACAGGATTTTGAACTGATGACATGTTTCAGAGGTCTGCTACAGAAAATGATGCATTATTTCTGTTTGGGCTCTCACTCAACCTGTAAAACCTGATTTGATACATTTCATTATGCTCTTTAGTCTGCCTAAAAATACTTTAACTTTTAATACTTGAAGTACATTTTTCTCTGCTACTACTTTTAAAATTTTACCTAAGTAAAATGTAGGACGTTAATATAGGACCTTTAATCATAACAGTATTTTGGATAGAGTGGCATTGCTATTTTTTATTTAAAATGACTATGACTACACAGGTGCAGTCTGTGGGACCCAAAACAATGAAGTAAAACCAGCTTATGCACTCACTCACCCAGACCGAAGGTACCTTAGCTGTGACTGGAATCATACTGCATATAGCAGAAATATTTGTCCATACCTCTGGAAGGTACCACAGCAGGTACACATGACTGGAGCAGAACTTCAATGCCCTCCTGTCACAATGTTATTTACAGCGTGAGCCATTTGGTTGATGGATCTCTTTTCAATGCAGCTGTGGGATGGGATTTATATGGCACATTACATGCAGGGGTTTCTCAGTGTGCTTACTAAAACCTATTACATTAGTCGTCCATCTGTCTCAATTCTGACCATGTGGGCGTAGGGGGATTTGGGGGGTGGGTGTCGCACAGGTGGGAGGGAGTAGTCTTTTTTATTTATATATTAAAAAGATAAAATGAAAGGAAGGATTGCATCAGGCAGAAGTACTGTTCAGGTCACATGCTAAAAGGATAGATGTATTAACAGCAAAATGTTAAATGGCCCCTGTCAGTGTGGTATTTACCACGATAAGGCTTGATTATGTGACTGATCCATTAACATGTCATTTTAATTACAGTTGCATTTTAAGTAGTAGTTAGTCCAAGACAGTGAAATACATGTAGTAAAGTAAAAAGTACATTTCCTTTTGAACTGTTGTGAAGTAAAAGAGTAAATAAGCACAAAAAAATTGCAATACTTAAATCAAAGAATAAAATCTAAATTCCAAAAAAAGTTGGGATGTTGTATAAAACAGAATGTGATAATTTGCTAATATTTTTGGGCATTTACTCAATTGAGAATAGTACAAAGATAATATGTTTAATGTTTTACCTCAGGCTCCAAAAACACCTGTTTGGATCAGTCCACAGGTCAACATGTTCATTTCTAACAGGTGATAGTATCATGATTGGGTATGAAAGGTTCATCCTGGAAAGACTCAGTTCAGATGCAGCATGGCCCAAAAGTGTTCCACATGTGATGGCTCATCACCAAGACAGAGGAGATGATGCCATCAGTAGGTCCAACTTCTGTTGTGTCATTAGGACACAACAGAAGTCTGCATTCAGTGGTTTATCCTCTTCGTATGTTTTTGCACTGAAAAGCTAAACCTTGCAAACAGTGAGAGCTCCAGAGAGCACAACTATTTTATCTGCAGTACAAATGAACAAAACCTTATTTTTAAAAGAGAAAATTTTTATTCATGTGTCAGAACACATCCCCAGTAGCCTACAATCATTTTTTTGTATTTCATAAATCAATACTGTATGTACAAAGTGCAAAGACTGATATGAAACTACAATATTAAAAAAGAGACAACTCATACAATGAATTTTAGGGAACGAAATAACTTTTAAAATAAGCTTCAACATCCGACCAACACGCAGCATTGCATCCCCATCAAGAATCAGAAGGCAAAAGAAATTCTGATTTTCTCCTATCAGGCTTGTTATTGTTTGAAAAGTGTGATACATGATTATTCTGCAGCATTGTGGTCTGTGTGAGAAGCGGGCATCACTCCAAGCTAGAACTGAAGAGCAGCTCAACATGCCTTGTGTGGAACTCCTCCAGTGCAGCTGCTTTACTCATTCTCAAACTTGCTGTATGGGTGGTCCGCATCACCAATCAGACCTGAACAGAGGAAGGAAGAAGGCAGAGACAAAATGAAAACACAGAAGCTCATGGTGGGTCAGGAAACATGATGTGCTGTGTTCTCCTCCTTAGACGTCCTACTTTTTCCACGGAGCTGCAAGATTCTCAAACGTAGACCACACTAGTCCAAGGACATACACGATTACATGGAAAATCCACCTTAGATGTTCTTACACTGCTGAAAATGGAATGCTCGGTCTGTCTACCACTTTTTCTACTTCTTTCTTTTTTCCAGGATGATTTTTCATAACACTCAAAGACCAAATCAGGCATTAAAGGGGCACTCAAGTGATGTAGTATTGCACTTCAAAGCCGATAAGGGATTTGAGAGACATGAGATTCACAAAACAAAAAGCAAAGTACAACAAAATATTTTAAATTAAATGAATCAGAGAGAGGCTGAGATATCCCGACTTTTAGTTGGATCAAGCTTAAACAGACATTAGAACCTCACCCACGTCTTTCAAATGGCACACCTCATATTCTATGTATGCTTTGGGTTAAAAACCCGAGTTGTGAAGCCCAAGCTGAGATAACCCTGATGACATCACTGGGGGCATTTTCTCAGCCTTGACAAAGCTCCTCCAGTAGAAAGATATTTAATATTAATGTTGCTCTTATACTAAAAGATGAATGTGGACTTCTTTGTTCGCTTCAACGAGGGTTGTGGAGTGTTCTTTTCTGTGAGATATGGTATGTGAACAACAAATTCAAATTTGACTGCAACAGAAACACAGTTCAACATGTCAAGTCATAGATGTGTGTGTACAGTATGCTCGCTGTGGCTTTGTATTATTTTTGCTTTTATAATGCATGACGATTAAAGAGTTAACTGTAACTGAGGCAAAGCAGAGATACTACTGACAAAACAACAGCTGGGCTGAAGGACTACCAAAGGCAGCCGAGGGAATTTGAGGATTCTAAACTGGATTAGACTCATCAGACACAGACATACTCCAACAAGTTCAGTGAGCTGAAGCAAACCTTAAGACTATGATGATAAAGAGGTTAGACTCATTTAGACTGATTGCTGATGCCAAACAGTGGTGGCTTATATATAAAGGAATTACAATTAGTAACTGATCAACATTTTGGAAAACACACATTTCCTTTCTTCTGTATCCCACGTCTGATGTGGTTGTGCTAGCATAGCGTAAAAACTGGAAACAACAAGAAAGAGCAAGAAAGAGAAACATGTAAATCCCCCTCATTTTATGTCTCTGTTTGTGTACAGTTGTGTAAACCAGATATAATATGTTAATTAGTAAGATCTGGAAGTATTGGCAGTGTCATTTTTCACTTTGGACAGAGCTACACTAGCTGTTTGCCCCTGCTTCCAACCTTTGTACTAAACTAGGCTAATCATATCCTGACTCCAGCTCTATACTTAAGAGTACTCCAGAGATTTAGCATTGTACTCCTGAACATTGCCAGAATCATGATGAATCAATTACAAAAAAAGATCAAAATGAATGCAGCAGAACCAGGGATGTCATCTTTATCCTACACATTCTTCTTCCTTGTCAAAAGCTGGAACCTACATTACCCACAATGCAACTCGCCTCACCAACAGTTCAGTCAGTGATTGGAGATTGTTATGCTAGGAGCTGCGAGCCTTGAACAGAGATGGCTACAAGCATAGCAGGCTACAGGGGTCCAAATTCTTGTGAGCCGACTCTGATGTGCAAAGTTTGGAGTTCCCCTTCAACACAATGACCTCAGTCAAACCTCTCATCTCCCTGGTAAACTGTTCTTTTAACCTGGTGAGCAACCCTGGTAACATTGGACCTTTTGTTGTATCCTTTTTGTCTGTGTGAAACTTCAATAAAAATGGATTCTCAGCAAGTAAAATGCTGCTTTTAGTCTGAGGGATCCAGATTAATGTTGAGTCTCTCCTGAACTGTACAACTGTCCGTGTCTTGCTTATACAGGCTGTGACCCTGTGCTGGGAATGAAAGCGCCCAGAGCGGAACCTGTAATTATAATTCATATTTTCTCACTGGGATAATTTCAACCGACAGTGTCATGAAACTGTTTTTCATTTTGCTGAATAGCCTCCTGGTCCTCCCTCAAGGAATCCTTGGCCACCTTCAATGATCTTCTCCTCAACTGAGAGCCAGCGCTTTAAGGAAACAACGCGACTTAGTGTTTAGTCCCACAGAGGATGTAATGCAGCTCCCGGGATTGTGTTTTACAGAAAAGACCAGAATGGGTATGAAAGGAGTGCAGTCTCGTCTGCAATCCCTGTGGAAGTAAACTAATGAGAGCAGGAGGCCTGAGGAACAGACCACCATCCATCACTCTGTCATGTTGTCCATACACAAAAACCACATAACCTGACATCTTACTTCACTGATGCTGCCAGGGGACTCTAAGACACCCACACACCCACACACACACACACACACACACAAATGTGATGCAACATTGCTGTGTAATGTTAAGGTGCAAATGTTGAACGCTTCCGAACTCTGTGGCAGCTCGTACCATATGGTTAATGCTGATTTATTACGACTTGAGTCTCATTTTTATCATTTTGGCCACACAAGTACTCTCATCAGTAACAATAACACTGTAGTCACTGAGTTAATTGCTGAGATCTGGGAACACAACAACGTCAGAGAAGTCCAAGGGGGAAAGAAACATAAGCAGGCAGACAATTATCGTGTTTATACATTTAAAACTTTTTGTAACCACAGCTACTTTAAATTATTTTGCTAAGGGATTATTTAATTACAGGGATTTTGTTCCAGAAACATTTTAGTCCATGATCACCACTTTGAGTCCTAAAGCACAATATGTTGATGCTGATGTTTATTTGGAGACGCCACGTCTAATGAGATGGTTGCGTGTGCACTTAGCACTGCAGCCTGAAGTCAGGGGGTTTAGTTGGGATCCCACATCTCATCTCATCTGTCATGTCTAGCCTGGATTGTTGCTTGATTTCATACAAACAAGAGCACTAAATCAGCTCCACGCAAGTGAGCTGTTGAAGAAAAGAACCGCAGGTCTTAAAGCGCACAGTGTCACCTTTAGATAATGCATTCTCGTTCCATCGCATGAAGCTCTGTCAGCTGCTTCACAAGGCCGGAGGAGGACCAGGGAGATTGCATCACAGATGAACAGCTTAATCATTGAGTCAAACTTTTTGCTAACTTGCCAAATTAATCTTCCTTCATTATGTGTGTTCATTTCAGTTCAGTTCATGGGTCAAGCATCATAATTCCAGCAGGTGGTTGTTTTTAACGGAAATAAAACTATTAGCAAATGTACTTGATTTAAATCAAACTAATAATTACTAAATAATTCAATAAATAATTTTAAACGATTTTGGAGACCCCAGTTTAAGCCACTAGTAGGGCCTGATCTCAAGGCTGAGAGAGGATGCTTTAAAGAAACTCCTGGGTTAGCCAGACTTGTTTAGAAATAAAAACCAGTTGTGCATGAATACAGGTTTCCTCTGGGGGATTATTACCAACATTATGGCTGAGCCCATTTCTAGTTAACATCTAAATAACATCACATATAATAATATTGAAAATGAGAAACCAAGTCATAATTAATCAGAATGATCCTTTAAAATGCGAGCTTAAGCTTGGAGCCACAGTGGGATAATAAGTAATCTTCTTTTCCTCCCTGTTTTGACCGTAGTGCACGGTTTGCAGCATGTCACTGTTGCTCCACACAGACACATACAGTGCATGGTACAGGCTATGATACTAAGAGTGTTCTTTTTTTCTTGCTTCAGCAACCTGTAAAATCCTGCTCACAGCCATGGGAAGAGTTACATTTGACACCAGTATATGATAAATTATGTTTAAATTGACTTAAGCAGACAGGAGTTAGTGTAACCTATATGTGACCTGAATTACCTTGAGGACAAGACATGTACTGTTGAATAATGCATTGCTGGCACAGGGTACGGGAATGACAGTCAGTGACAATGTCCTGGAATATATGAAACCTATTCAACATGCACCTGAGACAAAGCTGACATGAACAGAACAGAGAGGAGGGGTAGTCTACATCCAGCACTGTGTTAGACTGATCAACTCAAGTACAGCAGGTGTATACACCACAGGGATGGATGGGTACAGAGTCTGTCAGACTATTATTAAAGAGGTTGAATAAATGGTGTCACAGTGCAGATGCATACATACCATACTTCCTGCGGATCTCATCGTGCCTTGCCTTTCTCTCCACCTTCCTGAAAAAATACAAGAGAAGGATCACAGTTATTTCATAGCTGTAGTTTAGTTCAATTGATCAGGCCTAAGGACAAATATATTGAATTGTTGTGTTTTAGTTCTAGTTCGTATCAGGTTCACACTGACGTTTTACAATTGAACCACACGGTGAGAACACAAAGTCATATGGACTAATAGTTAACTTCTTCATTGGACAGGTTTTGGTGATGTCATCCTACATTCTGATGATGTCATCCTACATCATCAGGACTAAACATCAAGTGGCAAAAACATAGTAGGATACCAGCTTCACACACCTGTTTTAACTTTTCACTTCCTGATACATCATGGAAAGTAAGTGTATTTTCTGATGAGCATACATGCCATGGTTACAAAATGATCATTCATAATCACATCACTTCTTGACAGTTCATTATCAGCAGGTGGACTTTTAAACTGTTTTCTCATATAAACACCAGACAATGTCCAGACAATCAGCACCAGTGTGTACACTGACCCAACTTTATTTGTAAAGACTAACCTCTGCATCACAATTATACCATAACCTACCCACCTACCCTACCTTAAAAAGTTAACATCAAGGTACAACTTTCACTCTCATATCCACATGCATGCTAGGGAAAGCCAGAGGTTTACAGCAGTTAAACATGCACCACTGTCACCATATCACAAAACTGGTTTGGTCTCCATCATAGATCGGATTCTAATGAAACTGGGAGAAATAAAATGTAAGTGTAGGATTACAGTCACTGGCATAGGAAGGGGCGCTATGATTGCAGGAGAAAATGATGATTTTAATAACCTGTCACACACACTGCAGGCTGCAATAGCAAGACATTTTATACCTATCTAAAGCTATGCTTCCACTACAAATCTGCTCCCTGCACCACGATACTGGACTTTGTATGCAGGCCAGTTTTCTGCAATCATAGCCCTAGGCCTGGACAATACTGACACATATTCCCTTAATACCCTGATACTGATGAAGTGATGATATTTGGGGAAAAAACTGATTTTGCTTTCAAAAGATATACAGAAGAAAATGTAGAGAACTGATCATTAGAACTGTTGATATGATGTTGAAACATATACAATAAATGTTGATTTTACTGAGAAAGAACCGCTTTCAGACCATTCCATTATGTGATGCAACAGTGACCAGGCAAAGACAACATTTATCATTTGAACAAACACTCCCATATTATATATAGTCTCATATTACACTATCAATATCATATTGATGTACTGTATCACCCAGCTCTGCACAGTCCATTTATTAACTGTACCATTTGTACAAAACGTCAATATGAGGCACAATAATACCGAGGATGAAAAATGCAAAAATAAATTGTGGGAAAATACCTTTCTTTCATTATTTTTCAATCCATAACAGCCAGCCAAGTATGAAAAGGCTTGTCAGAATTCCTCATGGCGTTTTAAACGCTTGGCTTGTTGTGGAGTGTTAAGTCATATTTTCATTCATGTCATTGCAGACTTCAGTGCTACAGTTTTGCTGGCAGTGAAACACAACAGGCCTGCAGTCAGCCCCTCACTCAGCTTCTCTGAGGAGTAACAAAAGCCTGGGAGGAGGTCTTGTGCTCTGGACCTCCAGGGGCGTCACTTTACTTCATCGCTGCACAAAGAGCTGGTGTAAATCAGTCAGTGTATTATTGCCAGGTAGTGATCTGTGAGCAATCGGGGTGGCTGAGCTCTGCCTGCCATCTGTCCCCCCTCCCTGCTGCCGGCTTGTATGTAACTAATTGACTGACATGTTCACACTCCCTCTATTTATATATGGCAGCATTCAACAAGTTAAGTGAGAAAACAGAGAAAAGCAGAAAGAATGTAAGCAAAGGACTGGATTTTTCTCAGCACTCATTTATGGAAATGCTGAGCTAGATCTAAAGGCGTCAGAGAGCTTCACTTCCAAAACGAATGAAGGTTCTGCTCTTTGACTTCATGCTTTTATTAATATATTCAGACATTTCTGTCTAGCTCATTCACTCTCAAGATAATTCTGTGTCCATGTGTCATGTGTTGCAAGCAAGACACACAATTTCAAGCAGACAAAGTGAGAGGGGCAGAGATGGTGGCTGGTAGTCCAGCAAGCTAACAGTCAGTAAAACATAAAATGACCTTGTTAAAAAAATTCTGACCTTGTATGATCCATGATCGTGCCTGTACATAGTTGTATTATCCATTGTAACTCCATTGTAAAAGTCAAGTTCAGCTGGGCTAAAGGTTCTAAGTTTGCCAGCCACATTAATCTTGTCAATGGAAAACTAAAGGTCAGCTAAAAGATAAGACAGGTGTTTTATTATTATGAGATATGACCGAGTCACATGCTGTCAAGTGTTACTGCCATTAAACATGCATCCCAGTGGTTGGGTGTCACAAAATTTGAAAGTGGTACTCTGATGCTGAGGCTATCAAGTCAAACAAGCTGATTGGTTGATCCAACATCCTCTAGGGAAGATGTTTCAATAGTTTAGGCATACATAACAGCATAGCACTGCCACAAGTGATCCTCTAGCAGAGTACAGGAAACTAAATTTCTCTTCAAGGCACTTAATAAAGTTTACTTCTATCTTATAATTGTCCTGTCCATTAATGCTGATAGATCCAAATTTTTAAACTTACAGTTTTTTAGTTACAGTCACAGGGGTGAAACTGATTTCTGTTCCCTGATTTCCTCTGTTTCCTTTACAATGTATTTTGCTAAATGTGATGCTGCAGATGTACTGTACATTATATCCACAATCTGTAAAAAAAACAAATAAACAAACAAACACGTGTCCAAACAACACCTATGGATGTTCGCTTAAAAGCCTTTAGAAGCATAATTCCACTTTAAGAAGGCCTAACATCAAAGTCATAGAGCTAATGAAAATATATCACATTTGGGTTTCAGGAGTTTCAGTGGTATAAATACAGTTTCAAAAGGCTTTCCTACCATGACAAAAGCAAACTTCTAACAAAAATATCAAATTGGAATATCTACTTCTGTGCTGTTGCTGCCATAATGTCACTTAGCATTCAGAAAGCTGTATTGGTCAATCCCTTGTGGGCTGTTGATGATTCCTCCAGACTGCTCTCCAGCCCGGGCTCAGATGACGATGAAGGCTCAGTGCTGTGAGCTGGCTCTCTAGGGGCCAGGCAGCAGTGTCTAGAGGCACTAGTCTTTCCCATGACGGGCCCGATCTATTCTGAATGTCCTGTTCACAACATGAACTGCATCTATGTAGGTCACTGCACTAACTCTGACTTCAGAGATTTGATCATGCTCACTGCAGGAAACCCTGACTAGATTCCTTGGCATGTGAGAGAAAAGCTCATAGAGGTTGGATAATTCAACTCACAGGCTTTCTCTCAAGCAAATACCACACACACACACACACACACACACACACACACAAAGAGTGAGAGAGAGAGAACCAGAGCTCTGATGATAAAAACCACAGTTACTGACTATCTTTCTGCACGACTGCCCTGCTTACCAACACATCACCCAGCCATCCTCGGAGGACGAATGCACTGGGAGTACGGGCGCTAAATAGAAAGATGATGCTGAAACATTTATGGAGTGCAGGAAGAGGAAGGTTTCCAGGTCTACTGACTGCTACAACACACATTGGTGTATGATTCAGAGACTAACACACTGTTTCTTTGACTTTGGATGGTACTCCACAGGATGTAGCCCACTCTATTTATGACCACATTACCAAAGAGCAGCTGCTCAGCCTTGACAATTCAATTGGTGTTTTGGGATGCGAATAGAGGAACACTGAGCTCCTCCTCTGGGACACAGACTTGTTGGGGCTGCACACACACCAGTTGCTCGAATCCCAAACATACAATGGGCCCTTTTGTTGGGGACTATGAAGTATTCCCTTGTAGGAAATCCCATGTAGGTCCTCTGGGATATCGAGAGGCAAAAACACTGTGTTGAAAGAATAGGATTAGATCTTTTAAGTCCTTTTCTTAGTCTTATCTTTTTTCAGTCCGTGCCATTTAACCTGATATGATGATGCAGCTGGCTTGATTGTAAGAGAACTTTTAATATGAAAATTTCCAACCAAGGAGGTTATGCATTTGTCAGGTAGTTAGCAGGATATCCGAAAAGAGCACTTCTGAAAGGAAATCGATTGAGAGAGAGATGAAACCAAGGTCCCCAGCTGTAGTTGAATCAGGGACGTTGCAGGTCATTATCGGAGTATGAACCTCTAAACCACAGGGGTGCCCCAAAGGAAGTTGGTAAAAGAAGCACCACCATTTCTATAACAATTCACGCTTTCACTCATAACTCCACAACTTCTAAACCGTGAGATGTCAAAGCAAATTAGTATTTGTTATACCTATAGTATATTTTACAAAACATTTCTTTCAAAACTCATCTTAGAAACTTCTTTCACTCTCTACCAAATGTACTAAATATTTGGATGTCCCAAAAAATCTTCTTTTGGCATTCTATATCCTATAACTCAAAATACTTTAGGCATGGCATACATTTCCATAATTCTGGAACCCTCTGTGCAATTGAAACTAAACTTAGATGACAAATGCACCTGCACAAAGCATGCAAAATCGGATGGCAATTTACAGAGGTGGGAGTAAGTCACACATGTGCAAGTCTCAAGTAACAGGTGAGAATCAAGCAAGTTGAGTCCCTGCTATAGGTCAAGCAAGTCAGGTCGCAATAAATTCTATTGGTCTCCCCGAGTTTCCACATTTAAATCAGTTAAAAGACACTGGTCATAAAAAGTTGAGTTTTATTTTAATATAAGCAAAATAACTTGCTTGATTGCTGCCTTGCACATTGGCCTCTGCTGGTCTGCAATGTCCTCTAGAAATCACCCAATGATGTTTCAAAAACATAACATTACTTAACTACGTCTGGGAAAATGCAAATATGAAAAAAAAAAAAGTCAAGTCTTATCAAGTCATCTGTCATCTTAGCCTATAGTACTTTAACAGCCCAATTAATCTCTGTTACATACCATGCATATTTGTGTTGATGTAAAGATGTAAAGAAAACTTCAATATATGTTCTCCTCTTGCTCTTATTTTGATTGAAGACAATAAAATTAAGAACTGTAATCAAATACATCAATGTTGTAAGGCTGGGCTAAAATTCAATAGTATTGTTTATCAACTTCCAGAGTTACAATATTTTAAGGACATGATCACATTATGTTACGGTTCCTCAAATTTCGGTGGTCCAGTTTAAATTCATAATTAAAAGCTAACTGAATGAGTTACTGACGCTTTAGTTGAGAAAATTTGACTGGTGCAATGAATAAAAATATCATTACTTTATATGTCATTTTGCTAACAAATATTACACATCGTTATATTTACAGATATCAAATAATACCGTGCTAATTTTGTGAAAATTACTTCAGTTATATCTCTCAGAACTACAACATTTACATCTCGTGGTTTTCACTTAAACTAGAAGGGAGTGACATAGCATGAGTCATGACAACCAAATCTTAGCAAATTATTGGTTTCACTTAAAGAGTTGTTAAATCCAGAAACATTCTGCCATGTGAAGCTGTTATTCAAATAAACACAGTAAGAATTTGTTACTGACAGCTTCAACCCATTTTTACTTAAGCCTGGAGTGAAGTTCTTACCGTTCCTCTGCACGCTGTTTGATCTCCTCTCTCTTCCTGGCAAATCTCTCCTCATCTCTGTCAGGCCTTAAGACATAAGGAGGCATGAACAGAAGTATCAGAACCACAGAACAACAGAAACACACTCATCTGGATGTGACAAATTACATACGTCTACAAATTGCCACAATAGCTGGAGGGATATTCCTCTCACAAAGCATAACTTATGAGTTAGAGTGATTCAAATTCTCTGGAGCATGATTTATATTTGATTCATGAATTGTCTCAGCAGCTTGAGAAACAAAAGGAAATTGATGCTCAAACATAAAATGAGAGCATTTGCTACAGAAACAATGTGTGTCACCTTTGATAATGGAATTATCTCATTTAACGGAAGCTGAGCAATCATGAGGTGAGAAAATAAAACTGCCCGTAGGTAAATGTAAAACTGACACTTGGTGTGTGTCGTAGTGTGTTTGTGTTTCTGGCACGCTCTTCATCCCATTTTTTTCTGTCAGATGATAGACTTGACTCCAATACTACCCACAGTGCTGTCAGTATGTGACAGGCTAGTCTGCAGTTGATTGACTGACAAGACATTTTCATTTCACCCCAGCACAATGAGAGCACCACACACAGTTGTCTTGTGAAGGAAGCTAAAATGATGAAGCTACACGAGTGAATGTAGCCCTGATTAATGGGTGCTCAACTCAAGAGGTTTGCTGCACTGAACAGTTGTTCAGAGTAATTAAGAACTCTTTTAATTTGAGCACGGCAGTAATGTCACAGAGGCAGACCTTTGATTCACAGACATGGCTGGCACACTTGTTTACAAGCTGAGAGTTACTTTGATTGTTAAGGCTACAACAGACTCACGCAGTACTGGTATTGTTTCCAATTTAGAAGTGGTCAATACTTTACCCCGAGCACCAGGCTAGAGTTTTAAAGCTCTACTAAAATTCTCATTATCAAGCATTAAGCCATTCCATTACAATAGCACAACAATGAATCCTGTCTTTATGAACATTATCATGTTCAGTTTTTCATGACACTGTGTCAAAGAGTTGGTCACTCAACTGTACAGTCATTTTCTGAGGTTGTGGTCAGTGTTGGTGTTAACTAAACTGCATAAACACATTTCCTGAAGAAGTCATGAATTTTAGCAAAACCTACAGGTATGCACATTGTCAGTGCTTTCTGGCAACTGAAAGATCGTTCTAATATTTTGTTGACACAAAAAATACAATACATGGCACTTAAATGCTACTGACTAGTCACGCAACCTTACCCTGATTGACGCTTCTTGCAGCAACAGCAGCAGCAGCAGCATACTACAATGCTGATGAGAATGGTTCCACCCAGGACAGCCATGGCAATGATCAGGGCTTCAAAGTTCACTGAATCACACAAGAAGACACACAATATGTAATTCATTTCATTTTAAAATTTGTATTTTTTATTTTTATTTTTTTACAGGACCAGGGTATATTCTGTAATCATATAATAATTGAAACCTGAAACGTTCCTTCATTGCCTTAAATGACAATATAAACTTGTAGGGCAATTGCGCCATCTACTGGCTTCTCTGTAACACCACAAGTTATCGTACTAAAATGATGAAACACACATTTCACTTCCATTTACAGTGAAAACATAACTAAGACATCAAGCAAGACTTTATCAGTTCGACACTTTGTGCCAAGGCAAGAAACCTCTCCAGCAGCATATATTCGTTTATCAGATTCAATTGGTAATACATTAAAGTAATAACATCACTTTACCAAGTCAGTGATAAAACGTCTGAACTAGCAGTAGTGATCAGCTCACCACAGTGAGACTAAGGATGCAAATTAGTTTCCTGATTCTGTAAAGCACTGACATCTATCAACACATGTATGAGCAGAGGTATTTTTATTCTGAGCAACTCGAAGGTGGTTACTTTGTTGATATTTTAGAGAAGGTTGAACATTTTGAAGAGCTTTAAAAATTTTTTTAAATTTAACGTGCATTTCATTTTCTTTTGTATAGTGTACCAGCTAGGAAGAGAGTAAGGAGTTTGTGGCCAGTTTGCCGACCTACAATTAGGTTTCCCACTATGGCCTTAATGACTTTTCCACAACTTTCCATCACAAGCTTGCAGCTCTTTCACAACATCAGAAATGTTGTCCACAACACTTCACCATACTGCTGCTACAGTGAGATTAACAACACAACCAGACTAGTGTCTTCACAGCTGGATCTGTCATTCTTTTCAGTCTTTTCAGTCAGACAGGAATCAAGTTTTTAAAATAGGCAACAGGTTATCTAGTCCTATGCTCCTCAATTCTAGAGGCTCCTGGGCTTGAGCTATTTTTCCTCCAATAACTGTCTATCACATTGGGAGTCTAGATAAATCAGTGAAATAACAGAAGAAACATCCAATAACAAAGACACTGATGTTGTAACCCTGGTTACATTTTCTTCATCCCATTTCTTCTGTCCTCTAACGATTTTCTGAGAGCCTCACTGGGGACATACCACTTAAGATATGATTAGTGAAAAAAGTGAAGTGAAATTTAAATGAAAAAAGAAAAATTGACAGCAGATGACAGTGGGAGGGGTGGAATGACTTTTAAAAGAGGAAATGATGAGATCTCAGACGAAGAATCTGGATATAGTAATGCATCTACAAAAGTGTGAGAGTGGGCCTGATGTGAAGCCAGCTTCTCTGTACAGGCAGAGAAGTTTAACTTTGAAGTTTGAGAGTGAACCAAATTATCTGATACCATTTGTTTAATCTATCTATAATTGACTGTGTTCTGTGGGAACTCAATCATTGACACGTATGACAATTCTTTAATCCTTTCAAGCCTAAATGCTAGTTAAAAATGTAGTGTGGTATATTACAAAAATTAAGAAAAAAAACAACTGTTATCTTCAGTAACACTGCTGTTACATTGCTCCAAGCACCAGGTAGTTGAAGCAACAAACAATGATTGTGTCATTAAATTAACACTAAATGGTTAATTATTCAGAAATTTTATAACTGGATCAAAACCATTCACATAGACCATGATACTAAGAATGATAATTCAGTGCAAATTTTTAGATGAACACATGATCATTATGTCTCATCAAGATACTGATACTTGATACTTTTGTCTCAATCAGCCAAATGTTTTACCAGTATGCCAAGCAAGATAAGGAAAATAGTGTCAGGGCTGCTGAACTAATTTTTAAGAAAATTTGTTTCATTTACTTCATATTTACAGTTATTTCTCCTCCATGCACATAACATGGTTCACATTTTTTTAATGTTTAAGTAGGACTGCTCTTCTGTATTTATTTGTGTGAGCTTTAAGCCTTTGATGAAATGTGTAACACAAGTTTAAGCTTTGTTATTTATTTTTTATTTTGTTTACACATAAAAATGATGAAAAATTCCGAAGATGGCTGGTTCCTCAGAAATTAGGGTGAAAACCCTGCCCACCACTGCTTCTACTTTCTGTACCTCCTAAAAATGAGGAAACAGGTAAAGCACCGCAGGAATGAGATATAGGCTCATAAGTTGCAGCCTTTGCAGTTGTGAGAGGAACAGGACGCTTTGGCTGAACCCCCTCACACAACCAAGTATCTTTTCAAAATGCTCCCCTCAGCTAAAACACTCCAGTATTTGTCAAGAATAACCTTCCTCCACTGCACATATCCTGCAGCTATTTGCCACCTAGATAATTTTAGGACTTATAACTGTACAAGGGCATGTGGCAACACAGTTATTTTTTTTTCTTGTTTTTGTAGTTGCATTGTTGTTATTTTTTAATCTTTCTTATTGTTGTATATATTTTACACAGTTTATGTACCGTATTGGTCCTCACATGGTCTTTGTTTTGCATGTTAAAATGGCTATGCACGGTTAAATGGTTAAAAATAATTCAGGGTACTGAACCATTTCATCAACTTCCTCATATGAGTCTGCACCATATTTACTGTCTGCATTTCCCTGAAAATCAATGATTACTAAAACATCTTACTACCTTGACTATTTTCTCCAACAGTTTCATGTTCACTTCTCCAACAAGAAACATCTATTTACAACACCAGTGGGACGATTGACTGCAGTCTTGTAACTTGACAAACGAAACAGAAACGCAGATGCATCACAATGATACTCACTCCAACACATTCCCCAGCGGGCCTGGGACAGTGGGCATACTGACGCTGGAGGCAGCAACCAGCTCACTGGATATTCAGTGCAGTTGTTGGTGGAGAGGCACCACAGACACTGTGCAGAAAAAAACACAAACATCAACCCTCTGCATATTATGGTTACACTAAAATAAAAATTGCCTATTTGATATACAAATAGAGATTTGCAACGATTTGATTTAATTAATCAACAGTAAATTAATCTGCAACTACTTTGCTGTTCAATTAACTCTTTGGTAAATTATTAAATTAAAATGCTAAAAGAAATCCTGGTTCCTCCATCTCATTTATAAGCATTTGCTTCTTTCATTTGTTTATGTGATAGTAAACTTTGGGTTTTGGGAAATCTCGACAGAATTTTGACGATTTACTGACAGGTTATATACCAAACTATTGATCGGGAAAATAATCAGAGAATGAAAATGATCTTTAGTCACAGCATTAATCAAATCAAAACCTTATTTTTGGAGTGTTAACTGCAAGACCAATAGGTTTTGTCAAGAAGATTGTGTTCTTAATATATTTTCATCAGATTTGCATTCAAAAACTATCACACCAAACTCTATACAAAATATGTCGTATTTATTAGTACTTCTGCATCTGGAATTGTACTCTTTGTAAAACATAAGGTGAGACATTTCTGTTAATAACTGGAATAATCTTTTAGTAAACTGGATGTATAAAAACTCAAACACGCAGTATTTCAGTCATACAGAAACTGAACTTAACTTAAGGTCACACACAACTCTCATTTGGTGGCACCATAACAATACTGGCTTACTACCAGTGTTAGATATTGACATGTTGTTGAAGAAGCTGCCCCTTGGTGTCACTGTTTCACAGAATTTGAGAGCGCTGGGTTAAATGACCTCATTTTATATGAGGTATTTCAGGTCAAGTGGGCCACTGACTGTGCACACAAACAAGGAACCATAAAATGATGACTTACGAGAGCAGAGTTTGATTGTTGTCGGGACAAAGGTATGATTTTATCTTTAAAAAAAAAACTGCACCCAAATGACTCATTGAAACCTTACCTTGGCATGTGGGACACAAGTGTCACAGCTCTTGTAGGTAGAACAGGCTGAAAAGAGAGATAAACAAAAGTAATGTAAGCTAACGTTACTGGAGAATAGCAAAGAGCCATGCTAGCAGTGTCAGTAGGACAACTTCAACTGTGGCGTATTTTCAAATACAAAGTGCTTTAACTAAGGCTTATAAACTGGCATTAAAGTATGTTATTACCAAGCAAAACGCTACCTCAGCTAACTGTAACAACGAGTGTAACGTTAGTGCTTTTCGAAGTGAAACTGAACTCACGGGTCGCTGGTGGAGATGTTTGGCATTCAGCTCGGCTAACGAAGCTAAGGCACAGCGCGGCGGAACAAAATAACACCGCGGCGGACAGACGTTGTCTCTCGGTTGTAAAAGAAGACATCGTTAAAACAACAGAGCAGCTAGGAAATGTAACTGCGACTAAAAAAACAGAATATGTGCTGGTAGAGAGCTGACTGTCGCCTTTCTTGAATTCAGCTGCTGTCGATAAACACTGTTGTTTCTGTTCTGCCCGCAGCTGTCACTTCCTGGTTGTCTGGGGTTAGCGCGTTTGCTCTACTCGTGACAGCCCGGGCGGGAGGAGTTAGGCTTTTATCTAAAGATACAAACAACTGCCCGCTCACTTTAACAGGTACTGAAAGACGGCTAAATTTCTCCTCTTATAACGTTTACTCATTTGGCTCATATTGAAACTTTAATAAATTAAAAAAAATATATATACAAATAATATAAAGATGCCAAAATAAGCTCAGACACTGGTTGGATTTGGGATTCATCTGAAGGAAAGGAAAGAATAAAGTGAAGGGAATTCAGCTTTTTTTTACAACATACAAAGTGTGTATACATCCTGTATAGCAGGTATTGTAATACCTTCCTACTGCCAAAATAAAGGACGTTGATGTTGAAAGTGAGTCTTGTGGTCCACCAGCCCACATTCATTTGAGCTGATGGAATGTAAGAAAGGGCACACTTATTTCTCGCTACCACTGAGAATAAAGTGTGTTTTAGAGAAAACACACGTGATTCTTTCAGAGACTAATCACTCTTTGTGTCTTGAGTTTGGTTTTTCCCCTGCCACAGGCTGTCTAAATTGAGGAGCTGCTATCACTGTTTACCACTTTTGATCTGCTATGGCGTCATCACACTGTCAACCACATCAGTCCATGGAATTTTAATTAAGACTGAATTGAAAAGCTTTAGACACCTTGGGTGATCAGTAGGGGGCAGTATAATGTCACACAAGCTCTGTCTCTCTTCTCAGCAGGAATTAGCCAGAAGTCAAGAATCCATTTGATGATCTGCATCTGTGTGTCCATTGATGAGGTGCTTGACAAGTTTTGCCAACTTCCTGCTTTGTTTTCTACAAGTTAATTTAAATGATAAATGTATGTATTTTTCCTGAGCATGATCCCAGTTAAGCCTGAACGTGATCCATTTGAGCTACATTAGGTGACAGAGGATGATCCATCCTCATCACCACTTGCCTACAAAAAGAAAGTAACCTATATGACACATGGAAAGGAAGGGAAGAAAGTGAAAGAGAGAGGGAGACAGAAATGGGACAATTACTTATATTATCATAAAATGATGCGTCATTACAGATGAAATGTTCAAAGGTCAATCACAACAAAGTGTAAACCTGCTGGTATCTGACAGTGTGTTCTTTCAATGTAGACCACATTCAAATAATATGAGTAGAGTTAAAAAAAAAAAAAAAAAAAAAAAGGTGTGAAACAGAGTGCGCAAATGTGCTAACAATGTCCAGTGACCATAAACTGGCATGCCAAGTCAAACTGTGGAATTCTCAGTGCTTATAGAAAAGGTTAACAATGGGGAAATTGCCTTGCCCAGACACTTTTAGTGTTGTTTTATTGGTACTGTGAGGCTGCAGTTGCCCCTGTGCTACTTCTCATGTATTTGGATTCATTTGTGAGTGGCTCACTTCCAGTTGGACACCAATCGCACTTACTGCTCAAAAATCCAAGTCCCAAAGTGTTTACAGAATCAATTTTATTGAAAATTAGAAGTCAAGTAGTTGTTTTATCCGCACTTGTGTCGTTGCACTTAGGATGGCAGTGTTGGTCGGCTGGTCCACCACTTTGATTGAGATGGAATTATCATCATCATAATCATGAGGTTAACATGTTTTTTCAACGGGATATTTTTTTACTGATGGATTGTTTCAAAATTTAGAACAGACCTGATAATGTATCCTTGTGACTTTGATGTTTCGCTAAATGTTCCTCTATGCGTTAGTCCATTACTTTGGTTTATGAAAAGAAAGAACTAATAAGAAAAAAACAAAAGAAAAGTCTAAAACTAATGGCATTGTGTTGAATGCTAATTAGCAAAGTTGGCATGTTAACACGCTTAACTAATATGGTAAATATAAGGTAAACTCAATCTTGTAAGTACAGCCTCACAGAGCTGCTGGCATGGCTATAGACTTCAAATAACATTTAAAATATGTAGCAACAGAAAAACACATTGTTTCACGACATAAAATGTGTGAAAATGTCCATCTTCATGTGATGCATAACACTTTTTTCCATTCAAAGTGTGCAAGAGCATACTGCTCCTCCTTCGCCTGGCAGCTAGGTGAATATAGTCTAAAAGATAGTTTATAAGACAATGGTAAGGCCTGCAGTTTAGTTCATCTTGATGGTGGCACATGGAGCTCATGGAGGATTCAAATGGAAGAAAATCTGACAGCAATCTCCTCTTAGAGTTTAATATTTTTATGTATAAAAGTCAAAACTGGGCATCACCAAAAAATTAAGAATCACCCTTGTGGAATAAGAATATCCACATTAAATATATGGAGTGTAATTTTTCAGCCTGCTCAGTCCATCCCTGCTGTATGATTAAAGCGAGGGATAATGTTACAACATAATGAAGTGTATCCAGTCTCTGTTATCTTCACAGATTATAAAGCTCTGTGTAAATCTTTCATCTTACATCCCCACAGGAAAACATTTTTTAAAAATTAAGTGTTTGCCTTACAGAAAGATGAATCATTTTTTCACCTGCTGCGTAGATTATTGCTTGGTCATGAAGGCACAAATCTTCCAAATGGTTATCAGCAGCTTCCGTTTGAAAATATTCTGATCGACATCTGCCTTTAAAAAGCCATATCTTTGAATTCCCGCAGCGTCCTCTAATCTTTGCCATTCCATTGTGATTGTTGGCAGAGGCGGATCACTGGACCACATGCCTCTCTTTGATTTTTTAAATGTGTGCTAAAACAGCATCAGTCAGCTTTGCTGCATTGGGTGAGAAAGGTTCAGCTTCTGCAAAGTCGATGTGACGGCTTGAGATTTTCCAGCAGCTGAGTCATATCTTAATGGTCCTCTGTTGTTGTCTGCTTTTTTCTCTCTGTGCTGCTCATTTGAAAGGCTGATCAGTGGGAGATAATGAGGGCTAATGCTCTGTCTGAATGACTGAGTGAATGTGGAAACATACAACACAGAGCTGTCTGTCTGGATGGTATCACCTTTCCACAGAGACACAAATGTCTGTCATTTTAAAGAACACTGCAATTTATGACCAGAGATTATCTAGAAAACACAATTTTAGCTAAAGAAAAGATTAAATATATATGTTTGATAATAGAACGTTGCCTGTGTTTAAAGAGGGATGTGACTCTGCAGACAAATTTCTGTGGTCATACTATGATAAGGAAACCATGCAATAGTCCTCATGCAAGGCTAATTAGACCTCGAAGCTGTGTCCATAAATCATTCCATTGCTCACTCATTCACTGCACTCTCTATAATAGACACTAAATAGTTTATTGTGAGCAGTAAATTGAGATTTCGGACACCCACTACTCATTGTCCTTTTGCGTCATCATTTACAAGGGTAGTGTAATATGCACATCTCTAAAATACAATGCATTGAATTGTAGGGTTGTTAAAGTAAAATCAAAGTTTTAAAGTCACTATATACTGTATAAAATGTACAAATGAAATGGCAGGCAGTAGGGAGTTATACAGGACATACTCCTAGTCAGGCTGAAGCTGAGTTGAGCTATGCTGGGAATTTCAACACATTATATAAGCTAGTACCAATGATAACAATATTAATTGACCCATCCTAACAGGCGTAACAAAGCTAACAGGAGAGTGGGGGAGCTGTCAGTCAAACACGGTCTGCACAAGAGGTATTATCAAGCAGCTTCAGTGAAAACACTTGTGTGGGTAAGAGCGTTTCTCTTATGGTCACACAGTCCAGTCCAGGTCATAAGAGTCATTTAAACAAAGCAAACATATACAAGTTAAAACCACATAGACTCAAATGAAAAATACTTAAAATAACACTTCAAAATGTCAAATTAATATCCAATTTTCCACAGTGTGATGTTTGCTAATTTACTGGCAGTTTCAAAACTTTTTTCCTTTTTTTTTTTTGTTAATAGATTTTATTGGCATGGCTCTGCAATGGCACCTTTCTCTTTTTTTGGATTAGTATTACTTCAGACACTGCAACATTTGTTGTTTTCTCTGCTGATTTCCAACAGCATGACTTTTAGCTCTGCATTATGAACCTCACAAAAGCACACCTCCTCATGAACCAGTTGTCTTCATCGGTTGAAAATAAGTTTGTTGCAAGGGTTTGTTTGTTGAATCTGATTTGGAACTCTCATATGAGCAATTTAGGATGTTTAGGAGGAGAATAAGAAAATACTTTTCCATGAGCCAATGTCTGAGTCAATTTGTCGTATATTAAGAGATGTAATGTTTGCCAATAACAAAACAATGCTTTAAAAAAATATCTTTAAGAAAAGCAAATTATACATTTATAAAGTCCTTTTCAGCAAAATAAAACAAACGTCTTCAGTTTGTTTTCAGTGTTTCAGTGTTTAGTATCAGTGTGAAGTGGCTGTACATATAGCTTTGACTGAAATAAAATATAGTCCAAAATTATCCCAAAGTATGATTTAAATCAAGAACTAACTTATCAAGAATAGGGAAACTCAGAATTTGACCAAGTGTTTAGTGCCAGGTTTTGGTCCAGACAGTTTTCAATACTTGTTACTACAATGATACTTTTCAGTCAGTACTCAACAGGCATGGAGGTTCAATATCCAGCCCTGGTTTTGTAAAAAGGTGTTGCCTAAGGATCTGTATCACTACCGGACTCCAAAAAGTCATATCAATTCAACCCTACTGCCTGTGCGTTTGAGGAAAAGTGCCTTTGGTCCAGCCAGTAGGTTAACTGATGTTATCACTTCACAACAAACTCCATGGCTGGATGGACACATTTGGGGAGTCAGGCTGGAAAATAAATATATATTTAACGCTTTTTACATCAAGTCAGCAAAACATGCCTTTGGGTATATATGATACAACTGGTTTGGCCTTCATAATGTTCAGTCATAAGGTGTTCTCCACAGTTTTCCCTCCAGGTAAAAGAGTATATTTTTGTGCTGCAGCTCAGTGCACAGAGCAGACTGCAGCTGACCGAGCAGCGTAGTTATACTGACTGAATAACAGCAGAATGTGTTAACAAAATCATGTGTTCATTTTTTCATTAAGACTCATTTAACCATTGTGATGAAAAAACATCCATCAACTCCCCAATAAAATAGATATTTACTGGTTTCCAAGTTGAGACTCTTCTTCTCCTACACAGATGGTTGGAAATGATCAGATTCTTGCTCATTTTGTACAACACAAGAAATTTATAAACTGCTTATTGTGTAAGAGATAGAAAGTGATGAAAAGTATTCATAAAGAGAAAACTAGTATGTAACTGTCAGAAAACCTTTTAATTTTGAGTTTTAAAGTTCATTCTTGACCTTGGAAACAGGAATTGAGAAAACAACCACACAATGTCCACAAGTCCAATTAGTCCAAGCTTTCAGTTAAATCTCCGTGACCTTCATCTGCACATGCAGTTTGCCTAGTTGCCATGGAATTATAGATTTCTAAATTTTCATTTTGTCTGAACACTTTAAGATGAAGAATTATTGCTTAATTAGGACAATTACTTTAATTGATTATTACAAATAAAATAGAATGAATTACCTTACTTAAATTGCTTTTACATTTTGGTTCACTTCATACGAACTGAGCGAGAGCCGATATTGTTTTAAGGTAAATATCTTTGTCTGGAGTAAGAAACAGGGTTGCAACTTGGTAAA
Organism: Holacanthus passer; assembly: GCA_025331565.1. Taxonomy (NCBI): domain Eukaryota; kingdom Metazoa; phylum Chordata; class Actinopteri; family Pomacanthidae; genus Holacanthus; species Holacanthus passer. The sequence goes on along the minus strand of JAFREQ010000214.1, from coordinate 112,874 downwards.
CAAGTTAAAGGTCAGTTTAATAGTAAAGTGGACTAATTTTTTTTCATCTATACGATTAGAAGAGTTGCTGAAGTTTCCATAAACACCTTCAAAGCAGCTGTAAGTGGCTTTCAAAGGTTGCCAGATCTTTCAGACAACCTGATCCTTAGTGCTCTCAGCCTCCAGAAGAGTTTCAGTCCTCCTGGTCTCTCATAGATTCTCCACAGGTGTGGAACTCTGCTAGAGACAGCCATCTCCCAACATACCCCCTCATTCGGTGTTGTAATGATGGTGGCGGACAGCATTGTCTAACATGTTGCAAATCTCCCATAGGAGTTCAGTTGGACTCATTCACATTCACATTTTCACATGTTCATACTCATTAAACCATTCACCTGTGTGAAAACATCTGCCTTCAGTATTCCTCTCAAATTTATACCCATCTCTTCATGCAAACTTTTATATAACATTGACTCATGTTGAACTTACCTGATGTTTACCACAAGGTGGCGGTAGAGGCCTGCAGAAAGCAGCCAGTCTTCAGCAATGATCATGTGGCGACAGACAATGATCCAGTGGGAGGAAAGGGAGAGTGTGCGGATCAACTGACGCATCCATTATCTGCAAAGGTGAATGCATTCTCCTCTGACATGCTTCCGACTTAGACCAGCGCATTAACTATCATTTTATAGTTCATGGATCAAAATTACGCTCACCTTTCTTTAGAAATCCCACCGATCCACCTGTGGAGTGCATCCTCAGGCTGCGTCTGTTGAACACAGCATATGGAACAAAAGCAGCATTTAGTGCCTTTAAAAGAGGTATTTTTTGAAAGTACCCAAATCACTATAATCACACCTCTAAACATGCTGAACTGAGGTATTTAGCTGTACATTATCTTTGAATAACACATCTGTAACAGACTGCTTCTTCACTATTTACTTCCTAATGTCTTGAGTATCAATCTAGGGCTCAGGTATCATGTAAAGATTGTTTGTGATAAGTTGTTTTTTTGCATATTTCATCTGTTCAAACTTGAAGTCATACTGAGCCCACTTCCAGTTCCCTTTTGGATTCTTCATTTCCACGTCTTATTCCCTCACTCCCATGTCTTGTTTTAATTAATTCTCCTTATTACGTTCCTCAGTAGGGTGTCAACTGTCTTTTAAAAGTCTGTTTAACTCATTTCACTTGTGGCTTTTCTTTTAGTCAGAAAGTTAAGAGAATGTGGTTAAAATCTGTAGCACTCAGTAACAACAGGCACTTAACACAGTGGGGGAAACACACAGAGACACCATTTTCAGGTGCAAAACAACCCTCTCAGAGCATGTGTGGCAAAAGTGTGATGGAAGAAACACTGGGGATTATTCTGAATCCAGAGCTCATTCAGGTGGAGGTGAGCAGGATACGCCTGACACATGAGTCCGTCAGGCACAAGATTATGATCCAGCACACAGTTTCCAAAAGCCAGACACTTCTCATCACACCATGAAAACTACCGTGAGTCATCTCAGAGATCTTTACCAAGACACCATCCCACACCAAAGCCCAGCCAAGCTTTCTCTCTGACCTGTGGCTCTCCACTATATATTCTGAATCCAACATCTTTCTGAGACTACTTCCCTTAAAGTTTGCACTTCAAGACTTAATATTTCAGGATGAGAGATGGAAAGAAAACCGAGGTGACCAAGGCTGTCCTCCTCAAAAGGCTGCTAGAAATGTGGCAAATGAAATAAAGCCCTCTTTAAGCTGATTTTGGAGGACATAACTGATGCAATACTCCGAATCCACAACATTATGACAACTCCATTGGCAGGACAACATCATTTGTCAATAGATTGTTTTTATTATTTGACAACACTGCAGTTAATGTTTGGTTATGTTTGGGCACGAGTTGGTTAGGATTAGGGAGACATCATGGTTTGGATTAAAATAAGTATTTAAGGTTGTTCATAATTGTTCCATAATATTAACAGAACTGAGGGTAATCGCCCGACATATCATGACCTTTTAAGTTGATACAACAAACCTATTAGCAAATAGTTGCTTTTTTAAACATCCAGCAGTTACAGAGTTACATCATTCATTTGCTGTCGTGTTTGTGTTCACCTGATCAATGCAAGTCCAATATTTACTCTCTTATAGCTCTGCTTTTGGTCTCTGCCAACTCCTGTGGGAAATATCTGTCTCTTTAGCTGCCAAATTCTCCACTGTTGTTCATCAGCTAGTCTCTAACTGTGTGTGTCCGCTGTTTGGTGCTGAGCAGGTAGTGTATGGTGGGTTTTATAAAGTTTATTGTCTGACAACAGCTGCCGGCTGCAGATGAAAATGACACTCTGAGAGCAGTGAGGGTGAAACCAAACAGTAAAGTTGTGGACCGGACGTCTAAACAATGAGCTGAAACTCAGTGTAGAGCTCTGAAACACTGAGGGGAGCTGCAGGTTCAGCTGATCAGTCTGAAGGTTCATCACTATGAGTGACCCCTCTCACATATATGTTATTATGAAAACAATGCATTAACGTTTTTTTTTGCAGAGATTTATGACATTACATGCATATAGAGTTAACCTACAGCATCGTGATAACAACAGGATGCTGTTTTTTGGAGAGAGCTTTTCCAAATCAAAAACAATGGTTCAAGGCTGGAGGTGGGTGTTGTATGTTGTACAGATTGTAAAGTCCCTTGAGTCAAATTTGTGCTTTAGGGCTCCATCCGGTAGATAAAATTGACTTAAATTGACGCTATGATCTGTAAGAACAATGCTTCAGCACAGACTCCTTCAGGCTCGTCTTTCTTCTTACAGTACAGCTGAATTTTTGCATTAAACACATCAAGCTTTAACCCTGTTAACATTTCATGTATTTTATCTGTGTTGCAACTCCTCATTTGATCAAACCACACTTTTATATGATAATTAGGAGAGAGTTTGTGTGTGTGTGTGTGGGTGTGTGGAGGGTGTGGTGCCAGCCTGCTGAGGTCAGTAAAGGGGTGTAATAGAGGAACAGAAGCTTGATAATGGCTCAGCCTGAGACCTCCAGAGTCTGCAGCAGATTCCCGAGTCCACAGTCATCAGCATGCGCACCACGTGACACCTCCCTCTCTCTCAATCTTCACCCCCCTCCTCCTTTTTCTCCTCCCTCCTCTCCTGCTGTGTGTCTCCCTCTCTCTACTTCTCCTCTGGCTCAGTGGTGTGTTTCCAAGAGATAAGACCCTTGCTCATTTCACACATGAGCAGAGTGGAGTTGGGTAAGGCTGTGTGTGCGTGTGTGTGTGTGTGTGTGTTCATTCATTGTGTGTGTGTGTATACCTGTGTTTGTGTCTGCATGTGTGTGTCTGAGTTTGCACGCTTATGTATGCGTTGAAGGTTAGAAAAAAAGACGGCAAGTACAGACTCAGACTCCAAGTTTTCTCCACTTGCTGCTTCTTTCCTTCAGCTTTCTGAGGCGTTGATTCGTCTGTCCTCCAGAGCTGTCTGACAGAGGGTGAAAGTAACATTAATTTCACTGTTAAACACCCAATTTTCACTTCAGTAACTTTAGAAATCAAGAACACAATTTTCTACTGAAACATGCAAACACAACTTACAAAATATGTTGTTTTGAGAAAAAATACTTTGTTGTGTACATTTTCAGAGCAACCCAGCCTCCAAAAACAAGCCGGCCTGCCCAGACTGAGTCAAGCCCAGGCAGCTTTGATTGGACCCAATGAAATATGTGAGCAGCATAAGCTGCATTTTAAATTGGTTAACCAATATATGCAGTGAATCAGGATGACAACAACGGTTCTGTAACAGCATAAATAGTGAAAAGACTGACAGTCTACAACCATGCATTCGCTCCAGTCCATCTCAGCTGCCTCCAACAGCTACATGACCCTTGTTTTGAAGGTCATGGAAGTTCCTCAAGAACTCCCTTACTGAAGTCAATAAGAATCATGTCAAATACAAATCTTGCTCAGTAACTGTACTGATTCTCAGCAGCGAACTTGGTCCTGCCACAGGTGTCCAGAAGCTATAAAGCAGAAATCTCTATAATGCCATAATGCAGCATGGCTTTAGGGATGTCTGTTGGTCAGTCCATCGCTTTGGTCCAGCCAGAAATATCTCAACAACTATTGGATAGCTTGCCACGACATTTTCTACAGATATCCAGGGTCCCCAGAAGATGAACCCCCGACTTTTCCTTTATTGCAACCAGGACATCAAAGTTTTCACTTTTCCTGTGAAACATCTCAACATGTACATGATGGACTGCTACAAAATTTAGTGTAAATATTCATGGTAGAGGCTGAAGACTTTTCCCCTGGCTTTTCCTCCATTGCCATTGGGGTTGACTTTTGTTGTTTGGGGTGAAATGGCAACTAATAGCAACTCTTAAATGGATCACAATTAAATTTGGTACAGGCATTCATGTTACCTCAAGGATGAAAAGTTACTTTGGGTATGTGCTGACTTTGTATCTAGCGCCATCATCATGTCAAGACTTCAGTTTGTCCAACATTTTGTTTTGTGACAGAGTACCTGCAAAACTAGTGCCATCATCAGCCTCATCAGCCTCATTTATACTTAGTGTTTAGTTAAGGAGTTAAACTCTTCTTCACAAATCCATATACTTTGTTTTGCTATGTATGGATAGTATTCAACTCTAGAAGAAATAAATCCTATTGAAGCAACCACAGTTCAGGGCTGGTGTCTATAGCATCTCTTTATCTCTGCTGCCTTGTAAACAAAAGTCACTTGTTATACTTGTACTCTATGAAGTACACAATGTGCAAAACCCTATTTAAGTATCAGAGTCTGCTTTCTTGTTTGATCCTTTTTTTTCTTACTATTCATTTTTTGGGGGCCTGTTTAGAATCTGACCCAGTTGGATCCCTATCAGTGTGTGTTTTCTTTTTAATGGCAATCTCCATTTAAGCTTTGAGCAGACGTGTAAGTTCTTTGTACCTCTGTTGTACCTCACATTGCAGACGGCACCACTACCAGACGTTTAATCCACATTAATTTAGAGAATAAACAACATCCCAGTGCTGTAATTTGTTTCCACCAAGCCCTTAAACAATGTCTTCCTCTCTTGCATTTATCTGCTCCATTACTTCCTGTGTGATTCAGAGTAATGGTGAAAAATGGAGCCTGTTCTCATTCCCAACAAGTCAAATACGGCACCTAAGCCAGTGGCCCTGTGCTTCAAACTCTGACACTGTAGGCAGCCTGCTGGCGTCATTTGTGCAGGCTCCTCTTTAGAGTAATGTTTTGATGTGCTGCCAAAGTCAGGTGACGTGGTGTAAAGAGCAAGAAAAGTCTGCATATGGAAGATAGTTGTATGGAGCTAAACACAGGACTTTCACCCAGGAGACTGGGGTTCATGTCCCATGTGCAACCAAAAACGAACATAGACTTAATGAACATAAACCATATTTTTTTCCTAAACCACATAAAGCACAGTTTTGTTGCCTAAACCTAATCAAACTGCAACTGTTCCACAACTTTGACCACATGCTTCATTTGCAAGCCTTTTTTTTGAACATGGAGCCCTGCACACAAAACAGATGCTATAGGGATATCTCGAGTGTCACAGTTAGAAGCATAGGGTCACTGACCAAGCTGCTGTATATGACAAGTTGGGAGTGAGAACACGTTGGAAAAATGGCTTTCCTCTCAGTGAACTGGTCTCTTCAGGAATGGCGAGAGGACAACTCATGAAGAGAGTCATCCATGCAAATACAAGCTAATGAAGAGTTTGTGTCACCCTCAGTGGAGCCTCTTTGTCTCTGTCTCTGCTACTCAGGCTTCTCTGAGAGCGGTTTGGCGGCAGGACAGCGCTCACAGCACTGTTCATTTGCCCAGACAGTCGAGTCCTTGGGGAGCGAAGAGGAGGCGTCGCTGCGGAGGAGCTCTCGGACAGATTTGAGTGGTCTGCTTGGCCTGTGCTGCAGTTAGCTGTCTCATTCTTGGCTCGCCTGTGTTGGGCCGCGTCGACCCTCACTGTCAAAGCTTTCAGAGGTGTTTGGAAAATGCCTGTCTTATGTGCTAGCATCTGGTATCTTTATTTGTTTTCAGGCTATGTTTGTCAAGCATGCCTCGTAGTTTGTGCAATATGTTTTACATCCAATTTTAAATCAAATTGCTGTGCTGTTTCAAAACACTATTGACTATGAATTAATATGTCAATATTAAAAAACTTGAAGAATTAGAATGTCGCATTCAAGGTTGGATCACCAATATTGGCAAAGTATGTCACTAACTGCCCGAGAGCACCAGAGCCAGACCCCAAAGGTTCCAGATTCTGTGTGGTAAGCAGCATATGTAATTATATATATTATATATAACTGTGAATTTGTTTGCTAACATGCATATTCAAAGATGAATAAGGAAAGAGACTCAAGGTGGCTCCTGCATTTCTGTGGTAGACAAACTTTCAGGCTTGTGACTCCGTAAAACAAAGGTATATCTGTTTGTAACTCCTTAGATTAGAAGCCTGAGAAAATAAGCATAAATTCAAGTGGCATAATTTTTTTTTTCCTTTTGTGTCATCATCTTGTGACTCTCAGATTTATCTTGTGATCTTTTACAGGAGTCAGGTCGGGAACCACTGTTGTAGAGGAACCCTGGGTCAAAATCTAATCTGGCCCTGTTTGTATTGTTGCACTCCAAGCAATCAAATTTAAGTGAAAAAAATGTTTAGATATAAGCTTTGTTTGGCTTTAACATCCAAATGTGGCTGCCAGTGGAGTAAGTCATTTCACTTGATAAGAGTTCTTAAAAGAAGTCAAGATGTCCAGCTACCAGAAGTCTTAAAATAACATCAGATTACTTATAATTAGTGTTCTCCTTGTTTCAAGAAAACTTCACAAAGGCAAATACCTACTATGTACAACCTTTCCCAACCAGGTTTTAAATTAACAGTGTTTAAGTTGGGAGACAATGTGTTGACCATTGAGCCACCATGCTTACTGACTACTGCTGCTGTCTGTCACTTTGGTCCAGATTGAAATATCTCAACTTGTGGATTGCCTGGCTTTATCCTTTATCCTTATCTGAAGTTGAGATCCCCTCACTTTTCTTCCAGCAACATCATTGTCACTGTAAATAATGCATGTACAACAGAAAACTGAAAATCTCTTGAGGAAGAATTATTATATATATAACGAACTGGAAAAAGAACAATCGAACACTCAGAATGAAAAACATGTTTTTCTCATGCTAACATGGACTTCTTGTTTACCAGCTCATTACTGAACATATATTAAGAGACAGTGAAATCTAGTCAGTGCAAGTATTATGCATTTTGCAGATCTGCATGTTCTTGTCACCTCACATTTGTGACTGTCCAGGCCCACTCCCTGGTTATTGTTATGATATTCTATAACACTGGATTATATATGAAAAAGAATTGAATTGCTTTGGTTCCATTTTTTTCACCAGCATGAAATAATCCAGTTGGAAAGCATACACTGAGATGATCATCCAAATATAGTAATCAGATAAGGGAAAATGATGGGACATTTAACCCGGGAAATGTAAAAACATAGCGCAGCTTCCAGTCCCAGCACAGCCCGACAGGTTAATGCCTCCAGATAATGCAGCGCTGCCCAGAGTCTGAACCCTGCGCTCAGGTAACACAGAGGCTAGGCTTGGCAAACCCTATCATCTTCAAGCAGCCATCTGAAGCCAATTTGTATGCAACTTAAGTGTGATCCGAGTGTGAGCCTCGAACTCGAGTTGCCCTCCCTAGTTGAAGCAGGTGGCGTCGTCACTGGTGGGTGGACACCGGATCTCACTGAGTGTCTGACACTTTCCCGACAAACATAAACTTCTCTCACTCAGGGCTGAAGCAGAATATAACAATCTAATCTTGGGTTATATTAAGAAGCTCCAGTGTACCTATTACAGGAGTGTCACACTGAGGCCTGTCTCCTCTAAGCTTGGGAAGAGGAATACAGTGCATATCAGTGAAATCATACACCCACGGTGAGTTATATTAAACCTATGTGGTTAGTGTCAAATGATACTTTTCAGCAGCTCTGTGCCAACTGTTCCTCCCGCCTCCTCGCCTCAGAGGATATAATATTAGCCTTCCATTTGGTAATTATGTCACTTATAAGAAAATTCATTAATAAAGACATTTTTTACAAAACAAATTTCTCCCAAGAGAGTCAATGAAGGCTAATTGAGTTAAATTGAATAAATCATATATCTTCCTATATAAAAGCTTGACTGTACATTCCACATATTGGTGGATTCTTATTGTCTTATTTTCAGACTTTTTCTAGAATTTCTCAAGGATAAAGTATCAGTTGAAAGGACAAAACAGGTCAGCAATTTAAAATCCCCCCAAAAACCAGTGAGTCAGCATGTTTGAACTCTGGGATCAAACATGCTGACAGATGGAACCAAACTGAACCAAGGCCTTTCCAGTCTGGGTCAGGTGGTGTTAACAGTTGGGAGATAAAATCATACAGTGTGTGTGGTGTTGAAGGAATACAATGTTTGACTGAATTATTGAATTGTTCAAAGGAGAATATATTACACTTAAATTCATCAAGTGGACGGAGACATGATTCCAAATCTATGCTGATGTTCTCCATATCTGTTAGATGTATAAAAAGGGAACTGTTCACCATATCAACTTTAGAAGGTGATAATATGTCAGGGTTTCGTTCACAGTTTGTGTTGCTGCCCTGAAGTGATCAATACAATCAGTTAATGCAGGTTTGAGGTTGACTGAGGATGATTCATATTTTCTGTGCAAAGTAAATCAGAACTGCTAATATCAATTCTAAAATGAATGCTGTTGTGACTCCATGAGTTGGGTTAACTTTGGCCTCAATAGCTCAGATTCAGGAGATTTGGGGAATTTTCCAGATAAATGTGATTTTTACACGAATCATTTCAAATATTTGTCTCTTATTTCAACCCAAAGGAAACAAAGAAGGTAGCTGCTTGGAATCACCATGCTGGCTAACTGCACATGGATCTACACCCAAGGCAACTTTCCAGCTGACTTGCCAAGCATGCAGAGTTGTGGAGGTTAAAATGTATAATATTATTAGTCTTTCTTTGCTACCGAGCTAATTGTTTTGCTGATTACTGGTTCAAGAACAATACTGGAATCCTGCAGCGGTGAATCCAGGAGAGAGAAACTTTGCGATGGTCCCACAGTACACAAAGACATCATCTCCACATCATCACTACTATAAACAGAAGAATAGCTGTGGGAAAAGCACCAATCTGTTGTGTGCACAGCAAAGAGAGAGGAGAAAACACGCATCTAGCTATAATTGAACCCTCCAAACTGCAGATATAAATGCTTAAAACTTGTAATTTTCTGCTCTTTATAAATGGGAGGGCTGAGCTCATTAGCGTTCGCTCCAAGATAAGCTGTGGGCTGCTTATAAAAATTATATATTTTGAGGTTCAACTAATTCCATGTCACTGTATACATTAGAAACTGAACAGAATATTAACAGCAGGCCTCGAACTGCTGACCTTTGACTCCATGTTCAGATTTGATCTCATACTTTACAGACAATCAATAAAGACTCATGAAAATGAATAAGCACTATTAATGCGAGGTTGTGACATGATATGAATCTGATCTGTTACTGTTGTCCTCTCTGTTTTTATTCTTCTGTGTTTTTGAGAGTTTGACTTCCATTTCCATTCACCTGAGTTGAGACACAATGACAATGCCCGTGCATTGTACAAACATAAACGCAGGGGAGAAACACAAGGTCATGTGTTTACAGATTTTGCCTTTGTTCTCAGAAATTTGCTCCGTGAGAATTTCCCTTTATGCATCAGCATTAACAGAACACCAGTAATGGGGGCTGAAAGGATATAATTAGAGTGGCAGAATATGAATTATGGACTCATAAATCATGTTAGTGGGCAGGCAATAATGCACACTAGTGAAGTGGCAACAAACAATGGTCTAATTACCCGCCAATTACCTGGTTAATAATGCTTTTCCAGGGCCAGTCTGTTGACCTGTCACTAAGATGACGCTCACCGTAATGAATGTGTTAGTCTCAACATGGAGGACAGCCAGTATCCAGAGGCTTAGACTGTCTTGAAGAATATAACCAATCTGTCTGAAATCACTGCATTACTTTTCATCACAGAGCAGTTCAATATGATGTCAGGTGTTTATTTACATCATTACCTGCAAGCCATGCAGGCCCCTGAAGACCATATATTATGATGACAGAAATGCATGTATTAAATTCAGTGATCGTGAGCTTTATGCTAAGACTTAAGCAGCCCTTATTGGTCGGATGTCGTAAATCAAAGTGACTTTAAAGAACTTCGCCACAGCTTCATTTAGTGTGCAGCTTCTGTAAAGAAGTGCATTTATTTAATTAAGTAAAATTCTGAGACATTCATACTTTCAGTATTTTTCATCCATCCATCCATCCATCCATCCAACAGGGTATTCCACAGGGTATTCCTCTCCCCAGCAACGTTTTCCGACACCTCCAGGGGATCCTGAGGCGTTCCCAGGCCAGATGAGATATTCAATCTTCAGCGAGTTCTGGGTCTACCATGGGGTCTCCTCCCAGTTGGACATACCCTGTAATCCTCCAAAGGGAGGCCCCCCGGAGGCATCCTAATCAGATGCCCAAACCACCTCAGCTGGTTTCTTTCGACACAGAGGAGCAGTGGCTCTACTCTGAGCTCCCGATGGATGATCGAGCTCCTCAAACTATTGCTAAGGCCGAGCCCAGCTACCTTACAGAGTACACTCATTTCAGCTGCTTGTATAAGATAAACCTAAGATAAGATAAACCTTTATTCGTCCCACAGTGGGGAAATTTTGTATACATCATCTCATTCCTTTGGTTACAACTCATAGGGCCATAGGTTAGGTTTGGAACGTAAATCAAAAGCTTTGCCTTCAAATTGTCAGTCGTAGGCAACAAAAAATTCATCTCATGAATTCAGACACACAAAATGACACCGAGGGCTACTCTATGGTTATTCATTAATCAAACGAAAATATTACATACGTACAATCTGGTGAATTTCTCCACTGTGGGATGAATAAAGGTATATCTTCATGAGTCATGAGGACTTTATCTACTTTTCTTGATGACCCAAAAGGCTTTTCTGTTCTTTTCTTTTCCTGTTTCGAGCACATCTTGACTGATCCTGGAGAATTAAACATCTCTGAGAGTAGCTGAGATGGAGGAGAGGAGCCACAATAGCCAAACAGACAAGGGAGCTGGGACCCAGCACTGCTGGTGGGTGTGGACGCATCACTGCAGCTGCTTCCATCAGGTATTTTCATTACTACCTCATGTTATTGAAAAGTGTATCCACCCAGCATTTAAACTCTTGTCACAATGATGATCTTACCCCAACACTGTCCAGCCGCTGCCTTTGTCTTTGCATTATTGGTAAAAACTCAGTAGTGGTTTGATACCATGCTTTGCATTTTTGTTTGACTGTTTTCCTTCTGACATACATTATGTCGCTTAATTTAATCTGTGTTGGGTTTAATGTGTGTCTGTGGGAAGGCCAGAGAGAATGCTGTCTAGAATTAGACTGGGTCCACTGGGGGCACACAGCCTTTAAGTTGTACAGTTTCTTCTCATTTAAACTCTGTCTACCCTGCACTCCGAACAGAAGGTGAAAAGACTATTCCCCAGAGGTGGGGGACTGGAATCACACAACTTGGCTTGAGTTTGACTTGAGTATATGGGTGACATTGTGAAAATGGTTGCAGTTTGGTTAGGTTTAAGTTAAAAGAAGTCAATATTGATTTTTGGTTTTACACAGGACACAAACTCCAGTCTCCTGGGTGAAAGTCCTGTTTTTGTTTGACCTATCCATCCACTCCTCCATGACCTGTAGCACTTTTTATACTACCTCACCAAACGACATGCACTGGACTTTGGCATATGCACTGCACCTTATTTGAAAATGTAAAGTTGTGTTATTTGTGTTGTGTTATAGGCCAGCAAAGGCCAATGCACAAGACAACTATCATGGAGGGTTATATTGTCAATGACGGTAGTATGAAGAACAGCGGTATACAAGGTCTGCAGCTCAAAAATGATGTACAAAACCACCAAAGGCAGGTATGTCAAGGTCTCTTTTTAGTCAACTTATTAGCTGGTGAAACGTTATACAGCTAAGGTTAAATTGTGGCTATGTTAGATTTGGCTTCCAATCGATCTCGCATTTTATTGAGAAGTCTTATTGTTAACGTAAAAGACAAAGGGGACTGACAACACAGCTGCATGCTCATGATTATATGGTTAGAGGTTTAATGTAAGTCTTCTCATGACTCATACCACTTTATCTGCTGTTTTAAGCACATCTTTAATACACTCATAACTTGAATTGAACCTTTAGAGATATAGGGCTATATTAGAATTTCAGAGCCCCACTCTCCCTTGCATTTAGAAGGCTTGTTAGTGATTGTCACAAAATGTCAAACATGGGTAAGACTTAGAAGAAAAAGAAGGCTGCAACAGTTGTTGTCAATCAAGTCTTCAGTACTGAAGAAACTTCTTGGATGAGAAGTGAAACGTCTTCTTCATTATCATGTACAATTATGTTTAACATCATGTGTTATCTTTACATTCATTATCTGGTGCAATATAATAATTTATTTATTTTTTTATAAATATTTTATATATATTTATTTATTTATTTTTATTTTTATTTTTTTTAATGACTGTCAAGGTAATTGCCATTACTACTTGGTCTGCCTGGCTTACATTGTACCTAACTTATCCTACTTCTGTTGTTATTCTATTAGGCACAGTTTCTCTACTTCCTGACACTTATTGCCTTCACTTATTGGATACTCTATTGCTGTATTCTTATTTGCTATTGTAGTTTTTGGAGCAATCTGGCACAAGAATTTCCTTCAGGATTATTAAAGTTATATCATATCTTATCTTAAGAATCTACAACCAAATCCAGTTGTCGTTGTTTCAACCCTTACTTGAAAATCATGACCTGGATGACTGAGAACCTTCACACACAGTTTTCGCTAATGATGACTGAAAATAAAACTTGTTTTTTCGTAACTGATATACATTTGAAAACTTGTGGAGATCATCAGAATTTTGCATGACTTGTGACTTTCTTGATGTGAGCATTGACTTGACTCGTCTCTCGAGACTGATAGCAGGGACTCGACTTGACTTGTTTGTTTCTCACCGCTGTTACTCGGGACTTGCTTGAGACTTAAAGGTTAAGACTTGATACTTGTGACTTGCAGCACGTGTGTGACTCACTCCGACCTCTAATATTCCCTACCTGAGTTTAATCATGTGAATTAAAAACATGCATGCCTTGTGCTATCATAAAATTTTATCATCGCTTTTCCTCCCATGTCTCCTCAGTTTTAACACCACCAATCACACCCCTGTTGCCTTCTCCCTCCCAATGACCGACCAGCATGAGCAGGCCTGATCCCGCCCCTCGGCCAGTCCCTGTGGCCAGAGGAAAAACTGCCTGCTTATTAATTCGTTTTTTAATTGAATTTCTCCCACCATTTCTCCGCTTAGTTAATCCCTGCACTGGCCTGTGGGCAGATGATTGGCGTGTAATTACCGGCTGCTGGCATGTGTGCTTTCTCTGGGCTTCTCTTCTCATTCTGCTCACCACTAAGGCAGCAAAGTCTTTTTGTTGATCTATCTCTCCTCTCCGCTCTGCACCTCCTTCTCTCCTCCCGTCTGCTTCCTATCTTTTCCCTCCTATCTCCTCCCTGTTCCTGGCGCTCCAACTCTCTCTGTTCTTCCTTCTCACTCCATCCATATATCTGAGGAAATATCACTCCCCAGAGGGAATTTAAAGAGTGGGAGTCAGAGAGAGAGAGAAAAAAGACACACTCTCTATTTTCTTTCAGGATAAAGAGAAAAGGAATGGGGCCCTTTTTCCATTTTGTAATCATTTTCTGTGCTGGTCTATCGAGCATGGCATCAGTCAGAGCAGGGGCCAAGTTAAGCTTCTCCATTCTTTGAGGACACATGTTAATAAAACAGGCAGCAGATAACAGTAATTACCTCTCAGTGGCTTCTGCTCCTCACTGGGGACACGCTGCGAGAGAGAGGTCTGCCTCTTCTTGAGCCTGTACGTCCAAAAGATTAATTCTGTTTTTAATTAGAGCACATCCTGAGTGATACACCATATGTAGCCTTCCTGCCGTCCTCCTCACTCCTTTCCTCCTCTGCTTCGCTGCCTCTCTGTCATTGCTGTATTAGCATAAGTAATTAGAGATTCCTATTTGCCTGCATGGTCTCGCAGTTTAAATTGAATGTGTTGATCTATTTTGATTCTTCTGTAGTTTGAGGCTGCCTGTCTTGTACAATTAAGATAACATGCAGGGAGGGTGGTTGATGGTGGGGGGTTGGAAGCCTGCAACCCCGCTCTTAAAGTGTTATCTCTATTTTGTTGTAAACTCTCCAGAGCTCTGTGGAGATTTAAGAGGTGAGGAGTGGAGCTTATGCATGCTGAAGCTTGAGGGCCTCACTGCAAGATGGATGTTCCCAGAGACTCCGGGCTTGTGTCATTTCATTGATTTCACTTCAGACCAAATTTACAACAAGAGAAAGAAGAGCGATCCGTGCCGGCTTCATGTGAAGAATGATGCGTCGTTGAGTAAAAGCAGATGTGCAGACATCGGCTCATTGTGTAAAACTAGTATTTGAGTCCCAGTCCAACAGCATTATCATCATTTTGTGGTTAGTGCCCTATTGTAACTGCCAGGATTCAGCCCTCTTAAGTCTGTCATTAGAGCGCACCCACTTTCCCCACACATCAAGGTTATAAAGGATTCATGCATTATGAAATGAAGTGAAATGCTAATTCAGAATGAGGATCGCTGAGGCCACTTCATGCTGAGGACACTTAATGCTTCTTGTGCATCTGTGGCACTAGACTGTGGATTAGAGTAGTTTAGCATTTTAAGAAATACACTTACTCCCTTTCTTTATAAGAGTTAGATGAGAAGATCAATGCCGCTCTCACGTCTGTACAGTAAATATGAAACTATAGCCGACTCAGTGTGAAGACTGGAAACAGAGAAACAGTTAGCACATGTAAAAACATAAGAAATACAACATGTTAACTCGTGAGCCTGACAGGTGCTGGGAGGCTGATGTTGTTACCTTTGGGCAGAACCAGACTAGCTGTTTCCCCCATTTCCAGTTTTTATGCTCAGTTAAGCTAAACAGCGACCGGCTCTATCTTCATTTTGAATTGACAGATAGGAAAGTGGCATCTTTTCATCTGACTCTTGGCAAGACAGCAAATAAGTATATTTCCCAAAACTAATCCTGCAAATGATTCAGTGTTAAAGGGTCACTCCAAAATGCTGCCTCACATGTGGTGAAACATCAGTGGCTGACCTGTGATGCTCTGTCTCAAGCCGACATATTACAATCAAAGACATGCAGCAACAATATCATTCATTTGGAGTTTTGTTTTTGGCCACCTGCCGAACATTACTCTCCTGTTGTGCTCTGTTTTGGTCTCTACCACCTCCTGGCTTTTTATTTGCTAAAAGCTCCGCTATTTTCACCATCTAGTCTCTGACTGTGTCTGCTGTTTGGTGCTGAGCAGGTATGTTCTGTGGGTTTATCAGAGCTTTGTCCCTGAAAACAACCGCCTATGACGGTATGAGAGCAGTGAGATGAACCAAAACAATAACCCTAAAATGACCCAAAAAAAATCTGTGGAGCAGGGTGGATTCAAACAACCAACAGCTTTTATACTACATGCTATCATTAGATCCATTACTGATATACAAATATTGATTGTAGCAGCTTTGATACTGACATTGGTTTTGCCAAACCTTTACAAACCTTCCTTGTTTCCCATGAACTTTTTTTTTATCAGAATAAACCACACAGTTTGATTGCTGTCTTTACTGTTCTTTATTATTCTCCTGAGCTTTTTTGCCGGCACCCAGCTATGTATGTTAATAAACTTCATTCAGACTTTCATCTTTGCTCAACTCAATCCAGTATTTATTTCATTGAGTTGGAAATTTGTCTTGCAGCCTGGCAAAAACAGACGCACCAAAGCAAACTCACCAGGTGCAGGTAGAGGTGTCAGGAAACCACAGCTAAAAAATACCATGTGCTTTTTAGATTGAATATTGACGTGTCAACATTAGGCTTTGTCCAGAGCCAGCGTGTTTTAAAATTCTTGCTTCAATATCTTGCTTGGAACCCATTATATGGTTCAGGTGATGGAAAGATTAGCGTTATAGTGAATAAACTGTGATTATAATAGGCTACAGCAAGAGGGGAACTGGCCAGTGCCTCATGACCCAGCAAACCTTTCACCCTCAGACAACATTACAGACACTGACATCGGCCCACTGTCTGAAGCAGTGGTCCAAGCAGCCATCAAGGGCTTGAAAAAAGCAGTAGGGATTGACTCCTTAACAGCAGAGCTGCTAAAAGGTGACATTAAAACTGCAATCCAATGACTCCACTGATAGTCGATTAAGTGGTGCTGGTGCATGTTGAAGACTTATCTTAACATAAAACATATCTTGGGAGTATTATCATGGGTGAAAATAGAGCCAGGCATTAAAGCCAGGATCAACAAAGCTAGAAGCACCTTTAGTCAACCATATCTGGAAGTCTACTGATCTCCAGCCTCAAGACAACGATCAGCCTTTACGAGAGCAATGTGAAGTCTCTACTGCTGTATGGTTCTGAGTGCTGGAGGGTCAAACAAGGTTGATACAGTCCTTAACATCTGTCTCTGCAGATTCCTTAATACAGTCTGGTCCATAAATATTTGGACATTGACACAATTTTCAGTATTTCTGCTCACCACATTGCCACAATGGATTTGAAATGAAGCAATTGATGTTAATATTAATTGATATTTACATCCAAATCAGGTGAATGGTGTAGGAATTACAACACATTCTGTATGTGCAATCCACATTTTGAAGGGACCAAAAGTAATTGGACAATTGGCTGCTCAGCTGTTCCATGGCCAGGTGTGTTATTCCCTCATTATTTCATTTACAAGGAGCAGATAAAAGGTCTAGAGTTGTCTCAATGTGAAGTCCAAGGAGCTGTCACTGTCAGTGAAGCAAGCTGTCATTAGGCTGAAAAAACACAACAAACCCATCAGAGAGACAAAAACATTAGGTCTGGCCAAATCAACTGTTTGCTACATTCTTAAAAAGAAAGAATGCACTGGTGAG
This sequence comes from Holacanthus passer, assembly GCA_025331565.1. NCBI lineage: Eukaryota > Metazoa > Chordata > Actinopteri > Pomacanthidae > Holacanthus > Holacanthus passer. The sequence continues at coordinate 95,705 of JAFREQ010000214.1, read as the reverse complement.
CTCAGCAACACCAAAAGACCCGGAAGGCCATGGAAAACAAGTGTGGTGGATGACAGAAGAATCCTTTCCCTGGTCAAGAAAATGCCCTTCACAACAGTTGGCCAGATCAAGAACACTCTCCAGGAGGTGGCATATCTGAGTCAAAGTCAACAGTTAAGACAAGACTTCACCAGAGTGAATACAGAGGGTTCACCACAAGGTGTAAACCATTGGTGAGCCTCAAAAACAGGAAGGCCAGAGTAGAGTTTGCCAAAAAAACGAGCCTGTGCAGTTCTGGAACAACATCCTATGGACAGATGAGACAAAGATCAACTTGTACCAGAATGATGGGAAGAGAAGAGTCTGGAGAAGGGAAGGACCTGCTCCAGATCCACAGCATACCACCTCATCAGTGAAGCATGGTGGTGGTAGTGTAATGGTGTGGGCATGTATGGCTGCCAATGGAACTGGTTCTCTTCTATTTATAGATGAGAGCAGAAATGCTGAAAATTGTGTCAATGTCCAAATATTTATGGACCTGACTGTACGTACTGGACTAGGAAGATGTCATCCAAGAACCTGTATACATAATGTCACAGGCTGCAACAACATAGCCAAAGAAATGAAGGAACAGAGATTCCGTTGACTTAGAAACACACTGATATACCACTAAAACAAAACCCCAAAGACGTCCTTGGATGGACACCAACAGGGAGGCAAAATAGAGACAGACCAGAAGACACTTTACGAAGAACGGCTGATGTTGAGCTGAAGGAGTCTCACAAAGACAAAGACAGAGGATTGTTGTAGCCTTCCTATATGTGCCACCTGCCATGAAGAGAATTAATAATGTACTGTATCAGTAATCAGCAAATCACCATATTGATTTTTGCAAGCAAACCAGGTCTTTCACCTTCAACATCCAGCATGCAGCCATCCAAACCCAATATTTCAACTTCCAAACTGAATATATGGAGGATATTGCTCTTCAGTTTAACATACTGTGAATATATCATCTCTGTGCATTTCTTAAAGTTCCTTTGTGAGTAAAATGTCCAGGTTAGGATTTCCATGTCTTTACCTGGAACATACATGTCCACACACGGTGTTTGCAGTTTGTCTGGGAAGCTTCACATCCAAGACATGAACATCACCCTTTCAATAGTAATACATACAATAATATTGAGCAACAGAGCCTTTCGTTCTATAGTTCTTGGATCAGAACTGTATATCTAGACTATCAAAGCATTGTGTATACACTTTTTTTTTCTCATTTTCCGTTTCCTAAACATCAGAGTGGAGGGCTTCCTACTTTGCAATCAGAGATGCAGTTCACTTGCTCTTGTGCACAGATGCCTATGTTCTATTCTTGTGTGACATCTGTTCAGAATCTCTCATATGTTATGTGCTGTGCCAAGCCAGTGTAGTACTGATCAGCTTCACTGCGATGTTTATTGTCAGATGACTTTGCACTAGAATTGGTGCTTTAAAAGATCAAAAGGTACAAAATCATCACTGAGAGCCTTTCCTCCGCACCAGCCCCTGTTGCTCCAGAGCGGCAGTGTTAGAAGCTGTGTCTCCATCCCTCATTTACTGTGACTCTACTTGGCATGAATTACGTTGTCATGGCTAGAACAGCAGGAGTCATCGCTGAGAGATTACTCTGCGTTTCATGCAGATGGGTTTCTTGCAGGAGTGTGTGAGAGGGATGCTTATTAAATCTGCCTGAACAGGCAAGCAGGAAGGCAGAAGAGGACACTTTTTGAATGGCTGTTCTGACAACATCATTTGCATTCTGTAATTAACTGTCTCTGTTAACCCTCACTCCCCTCATGCCAGAAAATAAAATGCATTCACACACACGCACGCACACACACACACACACACACACACACACACAATTAACTGGGGTCACAGGTAAACATTTCTCATCATGCGAATTAGCTCTGTGTTACTGTGGTGACACATCTGACAAAGGTGGGTTTAGTTTGCATGAGTGAGACAGAGAAAGGAAACAAACACTGAGGGCAAATAATGACTTATTGTCTTTTTTCATTTTTCATATGCGGAAAAAGAAGTTAAAGTATCTTTGCATTTTCATGAAAGGTATAATGACATATTTCAACAATAGTTCAGGAAGCTACCAGTGTTTACTTAACCTCAGATTGTTTCTGAAAAGAGAGGAAAGCAACAGGTTGATGAACAAACCCTACAGCATTTATTCTTATGATAGAGAGTTTAACTCACTGAAATCAGTAGTGATCAACGCAGTCCCACAGAGTTCATTTGCAAAATCGGATAAAATGAAACACTAGTTTCACTCACTCACATTTGTTCTGCTACAACCAGTGTTGCCTCAAATTTTCATGTTTCATGCCTTTTGGATGAACAATTTGTGAATCTTTCTTGCATCATCTTCTATTCAGCAGTCTCTTCTGTAGTTAAGGAACAGACAGTCTACATACATTCTGATTTCTGATGTGACTGGTATTCAGTAAGCATGCAGTATGACAAGTGGTTGACATCAGTAAAAGCCTCCAGGAATCGGCGTCCCCAGCTGTCAGCTCAGAGACGGTGCAGCAGCAGAGCTGCAGACTTTGCTCTGGTGTCAGTACAGACACACAGCTCAACAATGTAAACTCTTCTTCCATGGCGTCTACACACAAACTGCAATACAAAACAACTACTGCCACACATACCATCACAGATGCAAGGGAAAACCGTTGGACCTGAGAGCATGAAGCCAGTACGTTAATTGTGATAATTAATTGATGGAGGATTATTTTACCCAAAAATTAAAACAAAGGGGGAAATGGACTATTAAAAGAGAAAATGCCTGAAGGTCATAATTACACATTAAAAATAAAAGGGAAATTGAAAATAAAATTGTATACTGAAAAAAATTTGATATTGTGAAGTGGCAGTTTGAAAATTAAAAAAAGGGAAATTTTAAATCTTCCTGTTGCAATTTCACAAAAAACAAATCGAAACTAAATTATATGTACAGGACATGCAACACAGAAAATGTTTGTATCATGTCCCAATATTACAGTTTTATTAATATATAATAAATCAGAATGAAATTCACATGACATGATTGACATGACAATGATTGGTTCAGTGACCTCCTCTCGACCAGGCTCCATCCACATCTTCAGCACGGTTGGTCATGGCCTCTGCATCATCCACCACATTTGTTGGACGGGTGCAGTTGTTTAGGATTTGCAGACATGTCTGTGTGAGTCTGAGGCTCAAACAGCACACAGATGCCCCCCGCTGTGACATCAGTGACGGTGTTCAACACCTCTGCTGCAAAGCACTTCACCAGGATGTGTTGAGGGTAAAACATGGCACCTTGAAGGGGGTGTTTGGAGGAGACCCCAGAAGCCCTGCAGGGCTTTTGGAACCTCCAGGCTGAGCAGTTGGAACTGGGGGACTCCTGCTGCTGCTCTGTCATGCTCCTGGTGTTTTTCTGAGCCGGGCTCATGATCTTGAGACATGTAGAGGTTAAATCAATTTTAACTACAATCACTTCAGAACACCACAGAGACATCACGACCACTGTACTTTAATGAGACTGTCGGCACAAGAAAAAACAACACAATCAGTTGTTTCAGCAAGTGCTCACATTTATGTCTCCTCAGTGTCTTTATGACCTGTACACACCACGAAACACATTCATTTTTCATCAGGAATTTGTTTCAGTTTTGGAAGGCACAGACAAATGATGTCACCCTCCTGATGGAGGCGTCAGACCACTAGTCAAGATACTTCTATTTTGCATTTGTTTTTTTTATTGTGATATCTTTGATACCACAGACAGAGACTGGACACAGACAGGACTGGACACAGACAGAGACTGGACACAGACAGAGTAACTGGACACAGACAGAGACTGGACACAGACAGAGTAACTGGGCACAGACAGAGAGACTGGGCACAGACAGAGACTGGACACAGACAGAGACTGGACACAGACAGAGTAACTGGGCACAGACAGAGACTGGGCACAGACAGAGACTGGACACAGATAGAGTAACTGGGCACAGACAGAGACTGGGCACAGACAGAGAGACTGGGCACAGACAGAGACTGGGCACAGACAGAGACTGGACACAGACAGAGTAACTGGGCACAGACAGAGACTGGGCACAGACAGAGTAACTGGGCACAGACAGAGAGACTGGACACAGACAGAGACTGGACACAGACAGAGAGACTGGACTAAGACATGGCAGACTGAAAATAAGACATAGACTGAAACTAAGACTGAAGAACTGAGAGTTAACACAGAAACATGGCAGAACTGTGACAAAAACATTCAGTGGGCTACTCTTCAGATAGTAATTACAATGCTTTGAGGGGATTGTCCTGCTGCAGTATGAATCCTTCTCCACAGACATGCAAACCAGAGGGTATGGCATGTCTTTGAAGAATGCTTCTCCTCAGGGTCAGGGTGTAGTCAAATTAGTGCAGGTGTCCAAATCCAGAGTAGCCTGTTAATGCCACAAACCTCAAACCTGGATTCATCAGTAATTGGGACTTTATGTCTCAGGCATTTGGCCTCGCTTCCCCTCCTGAGAGGAGGTTTACAAACTGCCATGTACCCTCTGCGATCACAACAAGACAGCCTTCTTTTGACAGGACTTTTGCTGTCTGGAGTCTCGTGTTCTTTATCTGTATCTGTGATGAAATTGCTTGTCTGATGTATTGATCTTCTGATGGTGTGGCCACTTTTGTTCTGCCTGATCTTGCTTTAGATAAAAGTGATCCAGTTTCTGTAAAGTGTTTTAGAGTTCTATACACTGCCCCCTTAGAAACCTTTAGTCTAGCCATGATTTGACAGTGAGAAAGACCCTCTTTGTTTAGAATGACAGTTTGACTTCTGACATTACTCGCTTAGTTTGATGCCTACTCATCTCAGCCAGTGTTCACCTGTTAAAATATGGCTGTGCCTCAAGTTTCCAGCACAGCAGACCATTGCTTACTCAGGAGCATTGTGATAGTGGGAAACATGCATGATTTCATCTGACATTTTTGACAATAATATATATATATATGATTTAATGTTAATGTTTAAAGTTGAATAATGCCCTGTATTTTATAATATTTCCCTCTGAAACGTAGTGGAGTAGAATTAAGAAGGGAATACTCAAAGTACAAGACCATCAAATCTGCACTTTTATATGGTACTTGAGTAACGTTACTTTCCACCAATGCTTGAATCAAGGACTGTAATACAATAAGCAGATTTGACATTTTCACTCAAACATTGTAATATTTGATATTGCGGAGGCTTTTCAGGATTGCAGTCTCACCAGCTTGGGAAGTGACCAGGTGTCAGTCTCATCAAAGTCCTCCAGCTCAAATTTCCAGAGCCTTCAAACAGAACGAAAACGCAGGCTTGTAGTGCTGGACTGTGTGTGTGTGTGTGTGTGTGTGTGTGTGATTAAGTTACTGTACTCTCAGTGTACTTTTGCTCTTCTCCATCAGCAGTCATATCCTCAGCAGTCACCCCAGATGGGAGCAGTTTTTTCTGCTGAAGTCTTAAATGTTCCGCCACCAGTGTGATCATAACAACATGCAGGAGCTCATGCGTCTAGTAGTATAAGACATACTGTAGTGTATGAGATGCCACTTGCTATTTCATTTTGGTGTATACCTTCCTGGATTGGTCTTACCCGAGACTTACAAGAGCCATTGCTTTAGTTGTTTACCAAATTATTTTTCCTATCAGAACAGCAACTTAGACTATCAATCATGTAATAATGCATTCTGCATTCATTTCAAAGGATTGAGCCATGCTAGCACATAAAATATGCACACAAATATGTACTTGTTGGTCAGCCAGTCCGTCAATGTGGTCCAGACAATGTAACAACTCCAGAAGGATTTCCAGGACATTTGGTAGAGACAGTCTTTGTCCCCAGAGGATAAAACCTACTGACTTTGGTCATTTTCTAGGCTTTCATGTTGGTCAAAGTTTGTACTTCAATATAAATATAATATTTCAAAAGAAATGTCAAAATCTACTTGATGATAGAAAAAAGTTTGTAAAGACATTGTAGCTTCCTAGATGAATGATCCTCTGAACTTGGAAGATGCCCTGACCTTTCTTCTTGCGCCACCATGAGGTTAATATTTCTGACTTTTCGTGAAATGTCAACTACAGGACGGATTGCCATGACATTCGGAACAGACGTTCATGGTTGCCAGAGGGGGAATCTTAATGACTTTGGTGATTCACTGACTTAAGTCATCAGCAGGTCAAAGTTATCTTTTGTTCTGTGTTCCCAGATGATATATCCTAACACCTCTGGTGATCCCTCAACTTTTCATCGAGTGCCATCATCAGGTCAAAATATTATTTTTTGTCCAGTTTTTTTGTGAACAAATACCTTCAAATGTGATAACATTCCCCTCAGCCTGAGCTGTACTTTGTGATTAGTGCGAGAAACAGCATGAGTGTAAACTTTTGTTTTCATTAAACATAAAGACATTTTTTAAATCATGTTTTTGACAAGAAATGATTAAAATATATATTTAGAGTCAAAACCATGTTCCATCACTGCAACCTACTTGAAAGTAATGTCACAGACAACTGACACTCTCCAGCTCTATTAGAATCAGTCAGTAATAAGAAAATGAGCATATCTATGACCTTTAATCAAAATTCAAACATGTCACACAACTGTTCTCCAGTACACCACGTTACATTCACCCGGTGTTTTTGACCGTCTTGCTTCATGAGGATGGAAACGTTGGTGGTGGTGGTGAATAAAACATGTTTTACCGGAGAACAGTTGTGTGACATGTTTGAATTTCAAAGGTATGAAAATACGGTACCTGCTTTTTATTGTTCCTGGTTTTAATTCAGTCCAACAAAGCTGCGATGCACTGTTCAGTTTGTTTCAATCCAATACACTGTGAAATAATGTGATTCTGTTTCATCTTTATATTAGTATTTTCAGGAAAGTTAGTAGTTCAGGAAGTGATAATAGCCTTTTTTTTTGGTCCCAAAAATTGTAGCATGAAAGTTTGATACTGGCTCATCTCTCTTAGTCACAGTTACAAGAAAGTAAATAAAAATGAATTGAAAGTCAAAATGATAAGACACTGTGGTAAAACTATGGGCTAGTAAGTGAAAATTATGAGATACTTGGTGATAATTATGAAATACTAAGTGAAAATTTTGACGTGGTATCTCATTATTTTGACTGTCAGCTATTGCTGCCTCTGACAGAAAAGTCTCAGTATTTCTATTGATCTCATTTAACCCATCGTGGCTGAACTCTGTAGAACATCACTTAAATCTCCCTCTGCTCTCGAGGTTTTCTCTCCTCGGCTGATAAGCTGTTCAATAACAGCGCTGCGGTCGGGAGTTGTTCTATTTAAAAAAGCTGTATGTTGAGTGTGTGTGCAGTCTGGCAGTGTGTTCTACCCTGTCGATCGATCAGCGCTGGTCAGAGAAAGGACCTGAGCAGCAGTGTGTTGAAGCTCAGTCTTTGTGAGCTTAACAGCAACAGCAGGTTGGGGTGCAAATGAAAACTGGGCCAGTGGGCCATTAAACAGCGGCCAGAGGAGTGTCTCCATGTAATGGCTATTGAACAGGCTGCTCCAAACGAGAGGTAATCAAAGCAGAGTGTAATTACACACTCCTCTGTGCTTTTCCAAAGCCAGGCCATTGTGCCCTGAGCTCTCCGCATCTAATGACACAGGTAAAGGATCAAGCGGAGCTGAGGATGAAAAGTGGCAGAGCAGGGGTGCAATTATGTACCAATTGCAAGGTGGTGTTCTCAATTTAGCCTCATGACAAGGGCAGGAATGATAAATGCAAAAAAGAAAAGAAAAAAGACAAGTAAGAATAGAGGAAGAGCACACGCAGATTAAACCAGTACAGGTGATCTATTTGCATTTTGACACTCAGGGCCTGTTGCTATTGGGCAGAAGTGATGATGAGGAATTATTTCTTGGAAAAGCCATTAGTGATTTTCTATCCTTGGTTAGTCATTCACTAGATGATTATTTTTTTGATGCATGTACAGTAAATTTCTGAGCTGTTCTCACATCATTTTAAGCCAATTTTGATGCAAATTCAAAAAGAAGAAGGAAAAAAATAAAAATCATGTTTTGACCTTCTCAGTGTTTTGACTTCTGAGATTCTCAAGCTGCTAAATCTTCACTCATCACATTAAAACATTTTGTAGACTCTGCCATGTTAATTGTCTGACCTCTATTTTCTGGTTTAATTAGATTTTTTTATGCATTTCTTTTGTATCTCTTAAGGTGCTTTTTCTCTCAGTTTTATGTATCATTAAATAACTTTTACTCCACTACAAGTGCTTTGCTTCTGTGTTTTCAAAGGTCAATTATTCAATTACACTTTGTTGCCCATGTCATCACAATTTTTAAAAAATGGTAATGAGTGTTTTCCTGAGGATTTCACCTTTGTCAAGGTCAGAAAGACTAAAAGGGAAATGAGTCCATAATGAGACACACTAAATTGCACAGACACACTACTGCTAATACTGATGTGACATACAGTATCCATGCAGAGATACGGACATGTAGACCACGTATGTACATACATATGTAAACCAACATGAATCCTACAAGTGGAAGATCTGTTTTCTTTCTGGTGCTTTAATGTGACAGAGAGGACTAATTTCAGAGTAAATTCAATACTAATAGTCGAAGAGGTAAAGAGGTGAATGCTTTTAACTAAATCCTAACATCAACATGCAAACATGCTCTCAATGGCAATGTGTCCCAATGCTAATGTTTACAATGTTCACCATCTTACATTTGCAAATAAGCACCAAAGGAATTACAGCTGGGGTTAATGGGAATGTTAAAGTATTCAGTGAATTAAAAGTTTGACCTGATGCTGGCAGTAGACAAAAAGTTAATACAGTTCATCTTGCATGGATCATGAATGTCTGTACCATGCCATGGTAATCCAAGCTAGTTATCCAGACATTTCACTCACCACTTTGGACGTCAACCCCATAGTGGTGCCAGAGGAACAGTCGGGGGGCCACTAGAGCCATTGCCATACGTTACATCATCTGGGAACAATGAATGTCAGTATACAGTTTTGTACAAATCCATGTGGTAGATATTTCATTGGATAAAAGACAAATGTGACCTGCTGATGGCACAAGATGAAAAGGACATGAGCAAAATCAGTAGGATTTATCCTCTGGGGCCCACGAATGTCTGTACAATAAGGTATAATTATCAAATAGCTGGTGACATGTTTCAGTGTGGACCAAAGGGTGGTCAGTCAACAGACACATGATGTAAACATTCTCAGAAATCATACATGATTGCTAAATAAAAAAGGTGGGGTACACACTGGGGTAGTCCTTTGTGCCATGCCAGTGGTGTCCTCAGTAGTACCACTAATGGCCAGAGCAGTAGTTGATTACTCCACAAAATCTTTCATTCTGTTGACTCTTTTCAAACCTCTCCTCTGAAATAGAAAGTGAAAACATTTTTTTCCACAAGAAGTTGGGGTCTCAATAGTTACTTTCACTTACTCACACTTCAAACGTGTTCCATCCACTATTTACTTTTATTTCCCAATCCTTTTCATGGTAACAAGGGCTAGATCTATCCTAGCACACACTGGGCAAGTTCAGTCTGTCACAGGTCTAACAACTGTAATTGGACACATTCACACCTACAGGTAATATCTAGCAGAGCCTGGTGTGGGACTGTTTTTTTAATCCCGCTCCCGCTGGATTTTTGATCATTACTGCTCTCTCCTGAACTATTTGTGTTTCAGATTGCCCACTGAAGCCCACAGTAAAGTTTAAACCACCCGCTCCAGAGATCTTTGTTGGGTTCTGCAGGATCCACAGTCACAACCCCAGTGCAGCTCTCTAACCTATACCTATCTTTCATAACATAGCCAAATTATACTCTTCACATCTGCATTTAAACAAAACACTTTAGTTAGATTTTGAATTAGATTGGCTAAACAGTTGTCCTGTTTGGTATTATGAGCCACTGTACCTTGTATGTCTGTCCATGGTAATACCAATAAATGTGCTTGGCTTCAGTGTAGATCATACTCATGCAAGATGATTTGCTTCATATCCAATCTCTTCATGTGGTATTTCAAGACAGTGTAGTCTCACACATAAAGTAATTTCTACAATTCTCAACCCACAGTTTATTTTTTGACCGCCTGCTCCCACCCGCAGCAAAGTTCAAACGGCCCATCTCATTCTTGTCCTCAAATGAAGAGTTTCCATTTCATCTACACATACAGTCTTTGAAGTGTGGGAGGAAACCCAAGCACCCAGTGGAACAGCCGCCATGTTCTGTGGTCAGAACAGACTTCCTGCTCCAGCCATGCTATGACTGCTTTTTATTCATACAGTCACTCTGTTTTCCTGCTTGTTTGCAGTCCTCTCAGGTGGCTTTGTCCTCATGCATTAATAATTGCCTCTGCCAAAAGTTGATTGCTGTTAAAGTGTCACTAGAGGTGATTGACAGCTGCTTTGCTCTTGACATTTACAAGCTGTTGAGGAAGATGCCCTGTCACTGAGTACTGATCTTCTTCCAGTTTGATTTAAGAAGGAAATTGGAAATCTAGCGAGAGAGGCATTCTTTCATGCCAGTCTTCTAAGAATTATGTTTTATAGGGAGCGATTCTACATCAGTGATTTACATTCAGTGGCACTCTGAGAGCCAATGTAAAAAGCAATGTGATGTTCATAGAACAGAGCAAAAATAAGGTGAACTGGGTTTGTGTTGTTGCGAGGGACGGAGCAGATGAGCCCAAGTGCAGACACTCAACAGCGATGAGATGGATATGATAAAAAGAAAAAGGTGGGAAGAGGGGGCGTCCAGGGCAGGGAAGCAGGGCTGACAAGACAAGGGGGCAGGAGACAGGGACTGGAGCCAGGGCAGACAAACCTGCAGGGAACAGGAGACAGGAGACAGGGTCAGACAGGGGAAAACAAGTAACAACAAGAAAACAGGACAAATGCAGGCGAAGTGGCTTGAAGCATAGTAACACTGATGGGTAGCAGAGTCTACGATCGAGCAGAGTGGAAGTGGCCGGGCTGAGTATTTGTAGAGGTCTTGTTTATTGAGATGAGGTGCAGCTGGCGTGGCTCAACTCTAACTCCAGCACTCACACAATCAGACACACACACACACACACACACAGGGAGAATCAGCAGGTCAGGAAAAAACACAGGCTCGTGACATGTGTCTCTTAAAAGCAGTTGGCATTATAGTTTTTCTATTTAATCATGACAACAATAATTAAAATCCTTAATTAGGCAGTTTCACTCACCTTATCAGCATTTCAGCTGACATGTCATTAACAGATTTCATTGTAAAAAATGTTTTGAAATTTTGACCTGATTATGTGGATACATGAAAGGCAGGAAATATCCTCAACAGACTAATAATACACACAGCAAGTTTGGCAGTTTTGTCCAGTGAATAGTTGTTAAGATAGAGGCACTACACACACTCAGTGGCCTGTTTCCAACAGCCCTGTCATAAATTCTACTTTCACAATAGTTATAAAGCTCAGGTTTTGTTGAAACAGTTTTAAAGAGGTCTTGATTTAACTTTATCTTGGAGGATATAGTTTGTGGTGCTGTTGAAATGTATTATGTTATAATGGCATCTATTATTTGTCTGTCCCATTTATAACAATGAAGGGAGGCTAAACAACAGAAGCACCTCTCTTTATAATGCAGAACACATTCTGGAACTACAGTATCTTTGTATTGGACAAACTGAGATGAGATCACCTCGGTGCGTCCCTTGAAATCTCATGACAGTAGTAACATTTTACTTAAATTTCCCAAGAGGACTGAATGCTCCTTTAAGACACTATGACTCTCAAATCACTGCAGGGTTCACAGACTGCTGAGTACATTCCTCTGACACCACACAATGATTTCTCTGGTCAAGACAACGCATGAAAAAACATTAATAATTAAAGCATATTGATTAGCTGTGGCTACACACTCCATTATAACTAAGGTGGACAATAATACATGGAAAATGCCAGATCATTAATAACAGACCAGTATTGGCCTTGTATATTGGTCTAACCCTTGTGTGATTCTCAAAACAGTCACCATTCACTTGACAGCATGATAACGGCTCTCCACAGTCTGTCGCAATAATCCTTTCCACAAAGAGTTAGCATTGGGCAACAAGAGAGAGGCAGAGCAGTCTTAACCATGTAGAAAAAGGGCATTTTCCTCGACTAGTGTGTTTCAGCGATTGCAGGCTCTCTTATCTGAGAGTGTCAGAGGGAGAGAGAGGAGCTCAGCTAATCCAAAACAGCTCTTCTCAGCTAATCTCAAATGAGATGGAAATCCAGACGATTCACAGGGCCAAAAAACATGCTGCCTCCGTCCTGTAAGATCTCGCTTTAGGGGAAAAAACAATAATTTACAAATGTGGTAAGTCACAAAGTAGTAAAGCAAAAAAAAATGTCTAATAAGTCAAAGAAGTTACACTCTGCTTTGGATCAAATTCATATTGTTGCCATACGACACAGTGTTCATCACATCCTGCCCGTCTCCCCGCAGCATTAAACATTCACATAATATATGTATATATATATATATATATATATATATATATATATAACATCTGCAAGTATTAGTGAAACTGCACTGACTTATTAGAACAGTAGAATTTACTGTTCTCTATCACTCTCAAATGTATTTTGATTGCCTAAAGTGTGCAATAAATAAGAATCTAGACAATAACTGGACACTACTAAACCTCCACTACTGTGCTGATGTGCACCCTAACACAATAATTCAAGCACTAGTAAGACAATATCCTTGCACCAATGAGAGTATCTGATTAAAACATGTCATTAAATCAATACAGTGTGTGAAAATTTAGATTAAAAAAAGACACATAATCATATGCAATATCTTCTCACCCCACTCTTTTACCACTTTCTATCCTATAACACCCATCAAAGGTAAAAACCAAGTAGGTGTATTATCACACCTAATGTCAGAATTACTGTCTGAATGAAAACAAATTATTATATAATATATTATCACCCATCCTCCTTAATTCCCTGCCATTGCTTAACTGAAATCAAAGAGTGGATACATCAGAAGTAGCTACAGCTATATGATAGCAAAACAGACGTGTTGCCACTCAGTCTGCACTGAAGTGCTCAAACAGCAGCTGGACTCTTCAGCTCCCCTCCCTATACCAGAAATAACACATTTAACAGTGACATAATAAAGTGGTAAAACAAGGTGACAAAAGCCAGTATGTGGATAACATATACACACACATGGGCACATACAGTATATACATGTATATACACGCAAACACATACAATGTATACATGTATACATGCTTCACCACACATATAACTTTATATATAAAGTTGTTGATGACCTGGTCTGTAGAGGAAGTGCAGTGTTTGGGGCCCCCAACAGCAAAAGCCTGATCCCTCTGATCATAAATTTGGACCTGGGAACAGCAAGTAGTAACTGATGAGATGAGCTAAGACCACGTTCAGATTTATTGGATGCTAAGAGATTTATTATATATGCTGGGACCAGCCCAAGCAAGCCCGTGCAATGATGCTGTGACAGGTGTAATGCGCTCCCTTTTGTAAACGGCCATTAAAAGCTTGGTAGCAGAATTATGATCCACTGAAACTGTGAAAATTGGTTCTGACTGAGGCAGGAATGCAAGAAGTTGCAAGTCTAGAAAAAAATAAAAGCACGTATGACCTTCTCCATATCACTGAAGGACAGGAAAGATTTTAATGTGAAGATGGTTCCTGGAAACAGGCTTGAAGGACTCTTTTGACCTGCTCTTCAACGGTAAGGTTGGAGTCAAATAACACTTGTGTTTCCAGCAGAGTGTGTGGCATAGGGAGCTGAGGAACCCAGCTGGTTGGAGCACCTCAGCTGCACAGTGTGGACAGATTACTAATACCTCTGTTTTGTAATTGTTTAGCTGCAGGTACATGTGAAGCATTCACTGTTTGATTTCAGCTAAGCAAATATGCAGGAAAATAATGTTAATAGGGTCAATAGGGATGATGGATATATATAACTGGGTATCATCTGCGTAACAGATGAGACATGTTGTATTTTTGCATGTGATCCTATGGAAGCATATAACTTGACCTAGAATGGAACCCTGTGGCACTCCAGAGGTGATGTGAACCAAGGAGGATGAGGAGCTATGAAGGTCCTATTAGACAGATAATATTGAAACCAGTTAAAAGCTGTGAGAGATAAGAATATGATACCAACAAATTTGCTCAAAAGGTTTAAAATAATTTCATGATGATTGTATTGAAGGCCACACTGACATCAAGAAGAACTAAAATAGAACACAGTCCTGCATCTGCATTTAAAATAAGGACATTAGTCATTTTATGGAGAGCTGTCTCTGTACTGTGCGTAAAACAAAAGCTTGAATGTATCTAAAATTTTGTTGTCACTGATAAAAAGGTGGTTAACCGAGTAAAACATGTTTAAAACATCTTTAGGACCAGAATGGAGAGAAAGAACGATTATAATCTTCTGTAAAACATGCTGCTTCAAAAATCTCAAAAGGTGAAGCTGGAGCCAAATATGAAGCAGAGAAGTGCAGAGAGGGATTCATTTCTGTCAACACATCCACCGTCCAAAACCTTCTCCATCCTTTCCACAAATCCACCAGGTAACAGTAACATTCATCAAAGTCGAACTGTTAACACTTCAGGACTGACACGGTACCTCAGCCTGAATAACAATATGAAGAAGGTACACAGACTGACACAGACACACACACACACACACACACACACACACACACACACACACACACACACACACACACTCAGACAGAACACAGAGATGGTAAACAGATCAGTTTGTAGGCCTGATTTCTACCTTTTGCACATCATCCCCAGATATGACACAATACAAGAGTCTTGCTTAGATGTGACATTGTGTATGTGTGTGATTTTTGGGGAGGTAAGTGTGTGTGTGTGTGTGTGTGTGTGTGTGTGAGGCAGTGGCACAGCTATTCATCTTGCAGGACCTGGCAGAGAACACCCCTGTCTCACTAATAGTGTTATTTGTTATTCAGACGCCGGGCAGATGCATTCTCTGATTCGCCATACCCTTCATCTTTGTACACATTAAAGTGAGCGTTCAGACACGCACGCACGCGCACACACACACACACACGCACACACCACACACACCCAAATTTGTTATACTCTGAAATAAAGCAGCAGAGATCTGAACAAACGGCCCCGGGAAGAAACAGTCCTGACCATCATAGCACCTATGGGAATATCATATTGTGGGGTCATCACATGAAAGGAATATGAAACAAATTCTATCTATCTAGATAAATAGATAGATAGACAGACAGACAGACAGATAGAGAGATAGATAGATAGATAGATAGATAGACAGACAGACAGACAGACAGACAGACAGATAGATAGATAGATAGATAGATAGATAGATGTAGATATTGTATATTTGCACTAGCTGAGTGAAGTGTTACTTCCAAGGCCAAGGAGCATTTCATTAACTACATTAATTTCAACGTTGCAAAGAAAAGACATGTAGGATAAGGACTAACAATGTAGTAACTGAAGTATAGCCTACATTTGCACTAATCCAGGACTGGCTTTCACACAGAGGTGCAATTGTGGTGAATACACAGTGGGCTCTTTTTCAACATAACCTGTAAGTGTAGCAAGGTGGACCTGAACACAGGACACAGACACAGAGGTGAGGCAAAGTTAAGAAGATTTATTGCAAAGCACTGGGTAACGGAGGTGAAAGGACACTGAATCGTTCAAGAAAATATAACCTGAGTCGGCTGTGAGCGCAGCCACCACTGAGGTTGAAACAATGATCTGGCAACGAGTGGGACTGGGGCCCGGGGTTGATGTGCTGGAGAAGGTGACAAGCTGATTGGAGGCAGGTGACTAGACTGAGGGAGGCGGTGGGCTGATTAGAGGAAGGCGTGCAGGATGAGCAGAGTCTGGAGAGGGAGAGGACAGACACACACACACACACAGGACACACACACACTGTGACAGTAACCTCAGAAATGAATGTAGTTCATGATGTGCTGCTTGGCTTTGGAAGTAACGCTCAGTTAGTTCTGTTGGTAGCTAGTTAGCTGGACATTGTACTATTGCAGCCAATGTCTGAGCTGGTACACACACCTTTCATCCATTTCTCAAACATTTGCTCTTGTGTTTCTAGTTTGGGAAAGGCATCATCCTCCAGCTCCACCAAACAGATCACTGCTCTTCCTCCAGCCTTCAGTGTGTAGTGTAGGGAAAGGCGTGCCGTGCCTGGTTGCAGTTGGTCAGATATATTTAAAGGGGGGTTCAGTAAACGGTCAGTTCAGAGGCTGCTGACCGCACCTTCGCTTGAGCGCTTTCTCCATTCACACTTTCCTCAGTGAGTCGTGGGATTTGAACGAGCCACCTTCCCGTCACATTCTCCTGCTCCTCCAGTGATTTATATTGAAGTAAAGCACAACATCACAGGCTTTCTGATTATTCATGCACTGTTGTTTTTGCTTTTGTTCCTTTCTCCCTTTCATGCTTCCTCCCTGCCCTGCTTTATCCCACAGAGTAAACACCATATTGCATTTTGTGCTTTCTCTAAGAATGTACGACTTGTTTTATTCATGTATTGATATTTACATTTCACTTTTGCGTGTAAGTGATGTGCGCATGTACAGATGTATTTTTTCTTTTCTATTCTCTTTTTCTTTTTCCCTTTCTACCCCCAGCTTTTACCTTCCTGTCCATGTGGAAGGAAGGCAAAATAATAGATAACACATGCAGTGTTGAAAGTGTGATGCTTTCTCGGTCTGGCAGCTTCAGCATAAGAATAAAAACAACTTGAAAGTAATATTTGCTCTTTTTAGGGGGAATTATGAGTAAAGTTTCCATGTGAACTTCTAATCAACGAATGAAAGTGAGAAAAAAATATCACATTAATTGTTACATTAGTCATCAAAAGGAGATCACATAGGATAGCCTGAATGTGTGTGATGTGGTTAAACAGATAGTTCAGAGATAAAGTACAGTAGTTGGCGGGGGGGGGGGTTCACTGTATTTCCCACTATCCCAGAGTCAAAAATGCTTTAGGACAGACCTTCTTTTTTAAATGTATAATTTTGTGTCAAACAATACCATGCCATCTTGGCTCAACTGCTGATTGTGTTTTTGGTTCCAGTACATGAGGGAGTGGGGGCAAGATGCCATCTGCAGAGACTTAGCACTCTGAATTACATTAATTTAAAAGCCCTGAAAACGTTTTTCATTAATCAGCTTCTTACTATGAGTAATTGGGCTCAGTGAGAAGTTTCTGCCAAAGGTCGAAAAACTTTGGATTATTTATTTATTTATTTAATTTTCTGAATTTGTTGTTTTGTCTCTGCACTTCTCACTGATTTTAAAGTGATCGCAGTTGGAAAAAGGTGATGTCATGTTCTACTACTATTCTACTACTGTTTGTTTTTTTGTTGTTGTTTATGTTACCGGTACTGTCAATCAAATCTGATCTAACTACACTCACACAGTCCAGATGAAGCAGATTATCTGAATTTTTCACTGTCTCAACTCTTTATAATCAACAAATCAAGAAATAAAGAAGTTTTTGTTTAAAAAAAAAAAACCCTTCTTTGTTGCACATTTAATAATGAAGATTTGATTTTTACACAGAAACACTTTTCACACTTGTTAGGTTTTAAAGGGGAACTCCAGCAATTTAAAATTGCAAGTTGGTGGACTCACAAGAAGCAGATTAAAAATGAATGCTAAAAATCTGAGTTGCTGAGACCAAGATATCCTGTCTTTTTTCTCCTATTGGGTATATGGATCAAGAAACAACATCCTACATTTCCCATAATCCCACAAGATCCACGACTTCGATATAATATTTTACTAGACTCTGCCTGTCTAGTGCGTACAGTTTTCAAACTGCAGACCTCCCGTTTGCAATACAGACTTTCTATAAAATAGGGAATAGAGAGAACTCTGCAGCAGCTTTTTTTGTTTTTAAGGAAACCTAGTATACAGTTTAATGTTGTCTGACTAGTCCTCACCCTGATGAGTGAACTGAGCTGATGTAGTTGGTGGAGTGTCCGTTTAAAAATATAATCTTCACGTACTTTAAGCAAAATAAGCTACTGAAGCTTTTCAACTTTGGCTGTTGCCATTGCAAATCTGACACTTCAGACTTTAATCTTTACATTGATAAACACTGGTGGCAAATTATTTCTATTCAATTGTGGACACGGATTTACTTTCACTATAATATTGTATCTTTTATTTAAACAAATTTTTTCCCCCTTTTTTATCCCCCTTGTTTTTCTCTTGATTGTGACTGAGTGGGACAGGGTCACAGGACTGTAGTGATGTGATCACAGCACAAACACACTCTCACACTCTGATGTGTCTCCATACAGGCACATACAAGCTTGATTGATGTCAGTCAGGGCCAGTCTTAAATTACTAATGACACCATGAGTAGAGCACTATTTGGAATTTCAACTTGCTGTAGAGGGAAGTATGTCACTAATGCTGTAAAAACACAAAATAAGTAAATCATCATTCTGCGAAGTAGATCAAAACATCTTAGAGAATAAAATCAACTGTCACTCAATTTCAGTCCATCACCTTGAGGTCACATAGCTGCTGTCATGTTTACGTCTGTGTGGAGATGGTGTTGTGGAGTGGTTGCATCTCACACATCTTTAAACGTATGTGTTTAACTTCCCCAGAAATATTCTGTGAAACTTCATCAGGTCTTGTGCATATTTTGCACCAGCACTGCCACCGTACTGTACACCACCGCTGTACTGCCGCGGGCACACAGCAGAGACTCCCTCTCATCTGCCTCAAATGAATGTTGTGCTTGGTTTTCATGCGGTCAGGACTGAAAGAGGACATAGAATTTGTGTCATAGGCATGTGAGCACGTTCAGTCTTTTGCCTCTCAGAAAATGTCACTCAGCCATGTGGTTAATATCACTGTGAGCGCAACAGCTCATGAACAAATTAAAACACGTTGGTCTTCAGAGCAGGAAAATGCTGCTGAAGGTTGCAGTCATCTCTGAGACAAAACTGAATGTGCCCCGTGCCTCCTGGGTCTTCATCTTCCTGTACAACCACTGGAGGGAGCCAGTGGTCTTTTCCTTGCCACCAGCAGGGCTAATGTGTGAAGGGTGTGTGTTTGCACGTGTGTGTATCTACATGTATGTGTTGCATGTTCCTGCAGGTCACAAGAAAGTCATACTGTAATAGTGTTGGAAATCCCATGCTTACGCAACAACCACCCTCAAAAAAGAGGGGATTTCAGTAAAGTGTTGAGTTCAGTCGGGGTCAGCACACACCTGTGTTACCTTTCACTGCCTACTATAGGCCTACTGTATGATGCTACTAGCATAATAATAATAAATAATAAAGCTATTTATGTTCACGATAAGTAACAAATAAGCTGTGATAAACAAAGCTGCAATTCCATTCAAATGAAGTGCAAATTGTTGAGATTAACAAGCAATTGCTGCTCATTATTTGCAAATTTGACTTTATTAAAGTCAAATGTAGTCATCAAAATTGTTAAATTAAGATAAAAAAAACCCTTAATCATCTTGTTTTGTTGACTTTGCCTCCTAGACCCGAGTGCTTTACGTGTCACAATAATAAAATTCCACTGTTTTCTCCTGCAGATATTTCTTTACTTCTGACCTTCCTCAAACCAGTAAATAAAAAAATATCAAAGTCACTTCCCATTCACAACAAACTGGGCTTGGAACTGCCTGAGAAAGGTAACAAAATAGGTAAATGATCATGAAACATTGCTATGATATGAGACAATATTGTCTCATATGATATGATGCTATGATGATGTTTATATTTGTAATATGTGTACATGTTCCTTTTGTTTGACAAAATAATAGGCAAAGAGATGTGTTTTACCTTTGAAGATGACATATCTTAACGTATGCTTGGGATCAATTAAACCGGAGGTCTGTTAAAGACAGACCACTGACTTGAACAAGTGCTTCTCTAAGCTCTTTTCTTTATATATTTATCAAAGATACTAGAACAAACTATGTACATATTTACTCTATACATAAAGCCCATGGTGTTTATATGCCACTTATTTGTTTTAACAAATACATTTTACAGGACAACATCATTACTGAATAGATTATGTTCCACAGTAATGTTTTTTTGAGTAAAGGAAGAGCTACATTAAAAAAGCACTCATCTGGACTTGTGTGAATATACATTATACTAATGTAAAACCACACTCATTCATTCAGGTGGATGGTAGGTGTAGAACACACAGGACTTCGATACCAGAGACTGGGATTGGCATCTTGTGTCTTTCCTCTCGTTAGGTTTAGGCAACAAAAGCGCTTTGGACTTTGTCTATATGAAACCAAGACCACGGTGCTGTGAGGTCACATATGTTGATTATGTTATGTTTACATTAATAGTAAATGTAATCAGGGCAGAATTCAATTTCCTTCAAAACGTATTCGCTGTCGTGAACTGGGAGAATATAAAACCTCTGGGAGACAGGCTCGCTTCTGAAATATGTGATCAGTTCAAAATCGTGTTTTTTTCTGAACAGCTAAAGATGGTCTAAGGTCCCCAGGACCACAGAGCATTAGGGTTAATTCAAAGACAATATTTACTTACAGACTAATGAGATTAAGTGTCAGTAGATATGATTAACGAAAACTTTTAGAAAAAGTTTACTCCTGAAAATATATATATAGGGAATAAATCTCTCTGTCTCGGTGAGTTTCCTAAAGAATTTGCATTTGACTTTATTCTTTTTTGACTTTTTTTCTCTCTGTAAATAATAGCAGGAACACACTGCACAACGTTTTGACTTTCAAGATGATCACTGTGTCAGATTAGGCAATTGTAAAGTCATAAATTCTTTCTTTGACTTGATGAGTCATTGCAGAGAACATGTTGCACCCTAAGCCATTTATAAAAACTTCTGTGACACACAGAGGTGATCAGGGAGGAGGTGGAAGGATTGTGACACACACTCGTCTTTTTGTGGAGACTCCTCCAGTGTGTACACTATGCATGTGTGATAAACCTCAGGCTGCTCTCACATAAAATAAGAAGATGCTTCCCTTCTGAGACCAAAAGTACATTGTAAGCTTCTCTGACGTGCCACACGTTTGCGGGCTGTTGCCGCTGTGGGGTTGATTTTGCTATCAGAAATGGGCAGGACTTGATGATGCTCAGCGGGCGTCCTCTGGGGGTTTTGCGGTGAGGGCTGGTGTCACAGGGAACTCAGCTGGATCTCGCGCGGCTTTATCAGGGCCGACTGTTGGGCCGCCGCTGGCTCATCTCTATCTCTGGATCTTCTCTCTGAGGCTTTCAACTCTTATCACAGTGAAATACATTAAAGACAAGATTAATATGAGAGAGAACATTACAGGATGTTCAGCCACATCCCAGTTGTTTGAAATGGTTGATGGGCCAGGAAATGTGGATGGTAGCATAACATGGCTGAGCATTTAAAATAAATACAGTAAACCATCAGATATCACTCAAATTCATGGCACAGCCACACAGGAGCTTGACTATAGAACATGCAGGATAAAATACCATGCATCCATGATGACTGCGTGTCCAGAACAGAAGGGGTTCATTCACTGGGGAGCATAAATTCCATCAGCAAATGTTCCCACCAATCTGTCAATTACAACATTTCTTGTGTCAAGTATACTACAATTAAGATTTGGTTTAGGCAACTAAATCTACTGGCTTGAGCTTCTGGAAAATATAATGGTCTTGAAAGACAGAAAGAAAGAAAGAAGAAAGTCTATTTGTGGTAGGAGATGCAAACAACATCTCTGATGTTAAAGTCAGACACATTGTAAGTTCAAATTATCTATCATTGCTGTGACAAAACCAACTGTCATTATTAGACCACAAGAGGTCAACAAAAACATAGGTCACACAACACTGGCGCATTATCACCCAATGAAGTTGATATGGCAAATGTGTAAAGCAAACGGTGGCTAATTTACACATCCATCAGGGATGGAGCGACACTGTCATTCACTGTGTTGTGTCTCTTACCATCTGATGAATGTTAACTCCAACATTCACTCTCTTTTAGTCTCTGTTCTGATATTCGTCTGTTCACCAGCTGATTGCTAACTTTGACATTTGGTTCAGCTGTGAGGTTGAAGCTAACAGTAAAATTGAAGGCCATAAAACCAAAACAGTTAAAAGATGCTGAAAAGCTCAGAAAAGAAAACAGAGAGTGCAGAGTAGGTGATTTTTCCCTGCATATGACACATAGCCATTGAATCCATTGTTAATATGAAAATGTCAGTTACAACAGCTTTAAGATACATGTACTCATAGCTAAATGTCAGAAAAGGTCATTTGCCAATGACTCCCAAAACATGTACCACCATTCTCCAAAATGGCCGCTTGGAGTGTACTAACGACAGGCATAACGAAAAACACATGGTTAACTATCATGGGGAATGGTTGGACTCAAACCAAGCATTGTGTCAAACCATGACACAGAAACCAGAGATAATTGGTAATGACCTTTATTTGCAGAAATCAAAGCAAGCAGGTAGGTATATACCATACTCTCAGAGTGATGGATAAGGCAACACGGAGAGAGTCTATGAGCCACAGGAAACCACAGGTAAGAAAACTAGCAGGTAAGAAAGATAAGCTCACACTGTGGGGTCGTCTCTAAGGAACGGCCAACAGCCACAGGGACAGGCAGGCAAAAACCAGAGTCACTGGAGAGTCTTGCACAGTGTAATGAACAATCTGGCAAAGAGTGAGTGAACTGGAGAGACTTATATTCTTGCTTGATTGGTGATTGGCTGCAGCTGGGAGCACAGGTGAGCTGCTGAGGGAGGAGTGGCTGACAGGTGAGGTGAGGCAGAGGCGGGGTCAATGGAAAATTACTGATGAATGAAAGCAGGACTGTGACAGTTAACATTGTGAATTATGAGATAGTTGGGTTACATAATGGTAACAATAATAAATACGTGGTTAACGCTGTGAAATGGTTGCAGTTTGGTTAGATTTAGGCACCAAAACTACTTGGTTAGGTTTAGGAAACGACTGCGGTTTGGGTTAAAATAAGTGTGTCAGTCATGTAAGATAAGTTACGTATGTAAGTTAAAGTAAGTCAGCGCTGACTTTTGGTTCCACCCTGGATATGAAGTGGTCCTGTGTTGGAGCCATGAGGTGAAGTGTATTAGAACAACATTTAGAAACACAGTAAAAAGAAAATGAAAACAATTAAAGTATAACAAAATGAGATATCAAAGATGAATTAAGATGAAATTCAGACAAAAACAATAGACCAGAATGTTTCAGTGCTTTTACAGTGCAGTAATATGTTGCCTAAAATTGAGTAGTTGTCAAGATATAACATGACACTTTGCCTCACATTGAGCAGGTCAAACACTGAATACATACATGTTGACTGCTCTCATTCTTCTTCTTGTCACCACTTTCATCCATTCACCTTGAGTAGTACAACATTTTTCCAGCATTTTTTTCTGATCATTTATTTCCAGACAAGGTCAACTGAGTGAAGATGCACTCTCATTAATTATCACAATAAATGATGCATGAGAAGAGTTCAATCAATCTGCTTAATTTCACACCACGGAGTCATAGGAAAAGATAAAAAACAGTCACCATACACATCATCATAAATGTTAGACGGAATATATACAAAAATGCAAAATGTACACCACAATAGAGCAGAATAATTTAAAAGACATCAGCATCATCTGTTCTGAAAATTGTGTTTCAATACGGAGCAAAGCAATAATCACGCTGTTCTGTATAGATTTCAAAAATCTCCATTTAATTTATTTATTATATTTTACCATGATGTAGATACGCAACATGTCCTGTACAAATAGAAATGTTTCAAGTCTGGAAAGTTAAACTCACAAAGGTCAGGTAGCATGTACTGTATGTCCTCTGAAAGTGTGTATAAAACTAGAGAAGTCAGCTTGAATGGTGACAGTCATGTTTTTATAGTTTTAAAGCAACAACAGGTAACATGTTTTATTGTGACTATTAAGAATTGCATTCAGCAGCATTCAGGGTGAGATGCTAACTCACAAAATCAGATTGCATGGTACAAAGCAAGCTGCATGTTACACTTTGCATGTGAGGGTATTAGGCCAGTGTGTACCTGGCCGTGGCCTGTGTCACAGCTTACAGTGGCCTGACAGCAAAGCCGGTGAGCTATGCCAGCAGAGATCCAACAGGGACACCAACACCAACAATGCAAATGCAGCTAAACGTGTTGTCATAGTCAGGGCCAGAGCAAGTCATTCAGAAAAAACAAAAATTACCCCCCCAATTCCTCACTTTGTTTCACTTTCTGTATACAAACTGCAAGTTGTGGCAATACAAAGCACTGATACAGATGCAACTTGGTGTTACCAGTGACACTTGATGTTAACACCAACAGTGTATTTCCTAAATATCTTTAGTGTTCCTCTCACTTTTACTCGGCAGCTTCAACTATAAAGCTTTTCATTTTTTGGTCTCACATATTTTGTAGAGTTGCCCTGCAGGTTCAAATAGGCTTGAAATGAAAGTTTTAAAAATTATTTTTGAATTCTGGAAAAGTATGGCATCATGCCTCATGGCATAGAAGACATTTAGACATGTCACAAGAGGAACAGCACAGGTATAAATAAATTGAGTGATGGCAGAATTCCATTTAGCTGAGTCTTGAAGAGAACAGAACCATCTTTAATGTTATTAGTAACAGCTGCACTTTTCCTATGACGCCAAGTCAAAATGTCTGGTCAGTGTCAAACAGGGCTACAGACACAGGTGTGTGTGCATCGCTGTCAGCTACAGTGCCGGGAAGCTAATTCTTTGCATCCCACAGAGAAATAATAGGCTCAAACCTTGCTGATGTTTTTCTGTCATACTGAAACACATATTTCACAAACGGTCTTTGCCTCACTTGTTGTTTTGTTTTTTAATATGCATACTGCGTTTTATTAGATATTCTTGTTGAATATTTTTGTCCAGTCCCCTGTGGCCACTGGGAGCTCAGGCAATAACCAACTGTACATTTGCCTAATGGTAAAGTCACCTCTTGAGATGCCAGTTGTGCACATACAGGACCATCCTCCTGAAAATGTGTGTGTTAACTTGCAGGCATCAGTGCTAATGTCTAGAGTGGGTGTTTGTTGCAAAACAGATTATGGGCTGCAAAGTGAATTTTGAATAGCCAGAAATCTCAGCAGCTGGCTTTGTCATTGTTGAGTCACTGGTGTTGATCATGTCCATATCAACCCCGCTAGATATAATGTGGTCACTTTGTGCTATGGGGCAGGGAGGACAAGAATAATCAAAGCTTTGATGACTGTGCTCTGAAGCAATTACTGTTCTTCACACTGGACAGAAATGGAAGAATCATGCTATGCCACTGTCTATTTGTCAACCCACAGACTATATCCAGCCTTCACAGCAGGCATGATGGAAGCTGTTAGAAAGAGTAAACTGATTTCTGCCTCCAGTACTTCATTCATTGAAACAGCTGCTTGTATTCCTGTGGGGGATCTCAATAACTCCTGCCGGACTCCCAGTCACTCAGCAACCTGCTCCTGGAGGTCAACACCGTCAACTTTGACCTTGCTAATGAAAATATATGGGACACGCTGCTCAGTACTGATGAACGGACGACGCCAGCGCTGTGTTCGTCTGTCCAGCTTCCAAATCTCGCCGTGTTCTTTGGTCGTTTGGCGTCTCCTCATGAATAAATTGTCACTTTGCATCCTGTGCACAGAGTGGCTTTTCTTGTTACTACTGAGGAGAAGGAGGCTAAAAATTTCATGACTGCTAAATTATTCACACCGCCGTTAGATGACAAAAAAACAGTAGCATCCCTGAAAAAATATAATCTATTCGAAGAGGAAAATCAGTTGATTATTGGTGGGAGACAAAAGAATATGAAAATGTCAGAATTATCATAATGTTCTCTGTGGGCCTAGTGTTGGTAGATAGTTCTGTAATTGACTTCAACACTACAACACTGGAGGTTAGATGGTTAAAATACAGTAGCTGTATTCTCTGTGGTCACAATAGATCCTCAAGTGTTGACAATATTTGGAAGAGAAAACAAAGGCAGATGGTAAAATTAACAGCCAAACAGATAATTTATCTGATGTAAATGCCCATTGCAGTTTACAGACCAACTTCTTGGTTCAGCTTTGACCTTCTACATTGCCTGTGGTACACTCACAGCTTTCATGTGCAATTAGGGATTATTAGCAACATTACAGTGCACTCACTATCTGTTTTACGTTCAAATAAAGTGGCAGGTAATCCGGCTCAACTGCTGTGTGATAGCACAAAACATGTGCAATAGTGTGGTTAAGAATAAAGAGACAAACAACAAATTCAGTATGAATATTATAAGGAATATTTTTTGACATTGGAGTGAGCCAGACTTACTGTTTCTTCCTGCCTCCAGCCTTTATGCCTAGTTAAGCTACTGTATTCCTTTAAAGTGAGGGAAAGATCCCTGAAAAAATTGTAGCTGTGGTTTGGGACGCAGAGCGGTTGTCCACTAAACAGGATGTGGGTTTGATCCTTGGCCCCTGCAGTCATACATGTCGAACTGTCCTTGGGCAAAACACTGAACCCCTGGCTGTGCAGTCGGTGTGTGAGTGAGAGCACGGTAGCCTCTGCCACCAGTGTGTGAATGTGTGTGTGAATGGGTGAATTCTGGCCTTTGTTGTGGAGTGCTGTGAGTGGTTGGTAAGGCTAGAAAAGCTCTATATAAATGGAGTCCATTTACTATTTGACCTTCCCCTGCATGAAAGTTGGACTCATATTGCCACCCACCACTCTGACTTTCGCACCATCACTTTTCACACTTTTCACTTTCCACATAACATTAATAGACCTGAATGTTAGTACTGGACATAAGTCATAAAATGCAAAATGGTCTGGTATGAACTTCATTCCAAGTGATAGTGAGCTGAGTTTTGGGCATTGAAAGAAAGAACAAATGTAGTATAGTAGTACTATGTCATACCACACTCTGTCAAACCATGGCCATACATTCTCCACTCAACCACTATTCTTTCTTTGCTGCCTTGGTTGTGTACCTAATGTGAGATAAGATGTGGCTTGGAATACTTTGTACTATACTTGATGTTCTCAAACAGATGCAGCCTGTAATGTCCCCCTGCCGTCAATCATGTTGTGTTGTGATCATATAGGTGAGAAATGTTCCACAACATGCCACTGTCCAGCCTGCCAGCGTTAACATGCCGTACTATGAAAGCAAACTGAACGCAT
Source organism: Holacanthus passer (assembly GCA_025331565.1). NCBI lineage: Eukaryota > Metazoa > Chordata > Actinopteri > Pomacanthidae > Holacanthus > Holacanthus passer. Next base: position 68,351 of record JAFREQ010000214.1, on the reverse strand, counting down.
CCTGCAGCTACTCCTACTGTTGAGAAGCAGCTGCAAACAGTGTCGACACAGAGGTTAATGACTGACTGCTAACTCCTTGCTCAATAAAAGCTGGTCACATCTGGGGCATCCTGGTGATCCAGTGGTCTGGAACATGGCTTCATGTCTGGCTAAGGGACCTTTGTCCCTCTCACCCAATGTTTCCTGCTGCTCTCTGGTGTGGAGCTGTCCAGTCAAAGTTAAATGTCAAACAGTAATTAACCTTCAGTGAGTGAGTGTTATGGAAAACCAACACAAATATAGATGAGCAGGGAACTTCATGAGAACTTTGAGCGAAGTTAACCCAGGTCCTGCTGCACAGTGCTATCACACAATTTCATTTCAGTACAATTTCATTTGTACAGCATGTTTGCTCCTACACTTTACATAAATTCATTGAAGGGGAGTTTAGCCTGATTCCATAACTCTGAATCACTGACCATGTCTCTAATTCAATCTGGTGTTGTGCCCATTTCAGCCAACTGGAGAAACAGTCAACAAATCAAACAGTGGGATTAAGACTGGAGATGATATAGATATAGAAGATAGCTGTACAGGCTGTTGTAAGCTGACACACAGTAATAAAGTTTGTGTATTGTTAAAGCAATAATTACTTTAAATAAATACTTTGTTCCTATCTGATGAAGGAAATAAAAATGAGCACAATATATTTTCACAATGTGATATTACAGTATGAATAGAAATGTATATTGAAAAAAGATAATAGGATTTTTAGCATTGATTTAGTCTGTCAGTTCATTTCAACTCAGTTTGATTCAGCTCATTTCATTTCAAGTCACTTAATATCAGTTACATTCATCTGGCCTAAAAATGTTTGCAGAATAGCACTAGTGGAAGGAAAACGCACAGGCTCATTCAAATCAAAAGGGTTTATTTTTATGGCAACTTGGTTGATAAATTGTGGGATATCTTATGTGCAAAAAAAATTTTGTCCATGGGTGGTGCTCAAGGAAATCTCATGAAGCATCTAAATAGACAGGGCTCATCATCTGGGGAGCACAAATGTACAAATCTGTCAATTCGATTTTGCTATTACTTCTACACAAGTGAAAGTGACACAAATGTCACAGGATCTTTACTGGACTAGGATTCATCCTCTGGGGTCATGAATATCTCCAGCACATTTAATGACAGTGTGACCACTGGGTTTCCAGATACTCCAGATAGATCTAAATCATGACAGACCAAGTTCAATGTTTTTATATCCAATGCCAATACTTAAAAAAGGGTCCGTCTGGCAATGGCAACTACAGTATGGTTAAGTTAAGGAAAAGATCATAGTTAGGATAAAAAGGTCATTATGGCATTTACACACATATAACGTGAGTTAAATATGAGCCAGTACGCAGCCTGTGTAGACAGCTGGGTTGATTAAAACAGAGGCCAGACACGCATGAAATCGACGACTGAACACAGCTGAAACGTTTTCTGTGTAGATGCCATGAGGCTGCGCCCAGCTGTCCTGCAACACCCTGCAAACGAATTTCAGCAGCTTGTATCTATGATCCCATTCTTTAAGTTACAACCCAGCGCTCCTGAGACAGTCTCGTATCACAAGGAATACACATCGAACGATTCAACACCTCACAGTTTACATCTGTAAACAGTAAGAGCGTGAAGGTCGGACTGGTAGATGGTGTGCAGACCTTTCAACCTTAAAAAAGTCTTTTCGTTGTCAACCCCTAACCATAGTTCATTTGACATAAACATGATCATAACATTAACCCCTCCTGGGCTGTGATGCACAGATGTTGTAGAATTCAAACATTGGTATTGTCATTCACTGCTATCTGGGGTTTTACAAAATAATCCTCCCTGCCATGTCCTCCTGCAGATCCCTAGGTGGACCCAGGGTTAGGGTGAGGGGGTGTATAATCTCTCAGTGAGGAAGGCATCCCACTGACATGCCCAAACCAACTGGCTACTTTCAATGCCAAGAAGCAGTGGTTCAGCTATGAGCTTTCTCATGTCTGACTTCCTCACCCTTTCCCTGAGGATGACCCAGGCACCCCATGTAGGAACTAAACTTTGCCTTGTATCCTCAGTCACATTCTTTCATTCACAACACAAAGCAAAGTGAGAGCTTGGCCTTCAAACTTAGCTCCCTCTTCACACAGGCATCCTTGTTGAAACTGGACCAATCCACCTGTCCATCCCCCAATCCATCTTATTCGTACTGAGACCCTAACATACTCAAACTTCTTCACAAGCATATTCAAGTAACTTTAATCTGCCATTCTTTCCAAATCACTCACCAAATCAGGTCAGAAGAACTTCCAGGATATTTCATGCCTTGATCATTTTTACTTAAATACATAACTTAACAAACTGCATCATATTCATCATAGCTAAGGTGGATGACACGACTTTCTTGACCAGATTTAATAAAAAGCTAATATTGTCCCCAAATATCAATGCACTGCTGGGACAAATACAACCAGGGACCATGTGAACACTCCCCAGCTGATGTGGCTGTTTGTCTAACTGTGGGAGGAATAATTGAGTTGAGGCATTAGGCTGAGCAGTGGGAGACAGTGTAATATGTAACAGGATGAGGGAGGAGGGAGAGTTTTTTTTCTTTCCTGTGGCCTGAATCTCCAGACTCCTCCACTCCTTGAGCCACCATTTTGATGAAATTAACAATCCTCTTCACCCGTCTTGCCCTCCATCCTCCAGCTCTCTCTGTCCTAAAGAGATTAGACCACTTCAGGAACATTATTCAGATTGTTTATCACTCTCAGCTCCAATTGAAATGAAGTGGATTCTCTTACACCGAGGGCTTCTGCAGAAATCTGGATCACAGTTTGTCTCTGCCTCCCCTCTTACCTCAGAATTATTAACTCCTGTTTAGCAAGATTTTTAATGGTTTATTTGTGTCAATTTCTGAATCTGTAATTATGTTTTATTTATTCATTTTTACCTCCAATAAGGATTGAAATTTCATCAAAACGGTACAAAACAATGTGTTTCTTTATAAAAGTGAATAACTTATGGACATGTTAATATAATGGCATGAGCTTACACATGAATTCACGACATTTTAGATCGTTTCCTATTGTCTAACCAGACACAAATTAAATTCATGTATTTCTTTCTCTACTTCACTGACCTAAATAATGCCAATTATTGGATCTATTAAAGGTGTATATAAGTTAATCAATAAAATCAGCTGATCTCACTGCTCCTCATCCCCATCTATAAAAGTGCCCTTAAAAATGACGAAAACATGATTTTTGGGTTCCACTGTGACACAGCAAGGGAGTGCTTGACTGCACAAACAGGGATATTTTTTACAAACTCAAGGTCAGATGTCAATGAACTCTTGTCTTTTAATGGGGAGAGGACCTGTGAATCTTCCATTTTCATACTGTGTGTATACAAATGACTCAGCGACTACTCAGAGGATCATAGATTTAATATGCTATGGCCACGATCAAATGATTTGCTGAAGCACAGCTTTATGTATCAGAGGGATGGGGTTTTATGTTCCATTGCTTTTTCCTTTCTGGGATGTTTGTGCTGATATTTTTTCTTTTTGCTTTTACAACCTGAGCTGAAGCTTCATGTTACCACCAAACTGCTCTGTGGAATATCAATGAAGACCAAACTGAAATGAATAAGAACTAATTATTATACTCAGGTTGGGCGACATGAGGGTTGGAGATTTTGCTCTACTGTATAACTGATATGATCAACATTTTTATACAAACAATGAATAACATGACTACTTGTAGCTGATATTCATGTGTGTATCTTCCAGTTAAATCTCTGGTTGAATGAATGAGCAAGATCGTTTAATGGCAGTATGGGACCCCTCTGGTTTCTTTTATATCTAGAGAATAGTACAATCACAATACAGAGTTAGAAGATTTCCTTCATCCTGCCCAGTCCTATGTCATGTCAATGCAATGCAAGTACAGTACAAAGTTTTCAGAGTCTGCGCTGCAGTGCTCCAGCAGGGTCATTTTGGAATCTCATCTCACTGACTTGTCTGATCCCTGGATGGTCTCAAGGGTGCCCTGTGGTGATATTCAGCCACCTGCATATCAGTGTGCTGGAATTAGATCAAAACAGTTTCATGCCACAAAGGCCGTGAAATGCAGGAACAGAATCCATTCATGCGATGCTGATAACACCGATGGATACTCGCAGCCATTCGTGTGGATTAATTTCGTCACATCCATTGTTAATTAGCAGAGATTGGGGAGAAGCCATGATTATCAAATGAGCTTAGTGTATTTAGCTGGGACTAATCCCTGGCTTCCCTTGTTTATGGGATTTGATGAGGAAGACAGCGGTGAGTCAGCTGGAGAGGTGACAGAACAACTGGATTTACACAGCAAACCCACATGCAGGGCACGACTGAAACAGAGCTGAAACACAGATTAAACCGGTTTCAAATCTCACTGTGCTTCCTCATTAGCATTAATGAACACGTTCAAGCAGAACTACATCATGTTATGATGCAACGCCTGTGTTTTGAGCCAACATTCAGCTTCTTTTTGAATCACAACCATACAGCACAGAGAGTGAACACTGGTGAATCCCTTTAAGGTCACTGATGTTTCACCTAGCAATCAAATAACATTTAGCATCAGACCAAGGAGGATGATGTCAGTCATCCAGGTTGTCCAAGGAGGGTTGAATCTGGACTTGGTTGAAAATGTTTGTGGCTTCTTCAGTTCCAAAGAAGATGATGAGGAAGGTGATGATGATTAGTCCACTCTGGAAATGTATGTGCAATCAACAAGATTTACTAACCCACAAAATCTTTGTCACATATGAGATATTAATAATGTCCAAATAATAAGCAGACCTTGCATAACCGGGGAGGACTTGTGTCCAGCATCTACAAGCCTATACATTTTTCTTTTTCTGTCCAAGTATATACTGTTGACATCAGGCAAAGAGCAGCTCATTAAGATGATTCCTCAGTTCCCGTTTTGACCTCTATGACCAAAATCTATACAATCTCTTGCAGCCGATGAGGCAATAAGTGTTTTTCCAATGCAACTATGATGCTCATTGACTCAATGAGATTTCATTACTTATGAAATGATCAGTAGGTACCATGTTCATTCTTCTAGATACATCTACTTTTACCAAACAACCTTTTAAAGTTTTGCCTCTTTTCTAAATAAACAGTGGTGGAATTTCAAGAGCAGTATCAGAGGAGAGCCTTACCACTGTGTACAAACTGTGGGTTTTATGTCTTGTTGTGAATTTATTGTATCTTAAAATGCAGTTTGCAGAATGTGGTCTGATGGCTTTGTCCTCTCTGTTGAGCAGATGTTTTCGGTCTCTTTGAAAACTTGCTCAACAGTTGATTTAAGACATAGTTCTGGATACCCCTTGTCTCTAAAATGCTGTTTAACTCTTCCTCCTGTAGGGTCTGTGAATTATTTTTCTAAACTACAAAGTTTCCCAACAATGACTTTGTCCCAGTCTGTAAATGTCCCAATTAAATTATATACAGTGTTGTGTATTCAGTTATATTTGTGTCTGAGGATAGCACCTGGTGTCCAGCATTGAAAGGGGTCATCCATGGACAGATTATGAAACAAGTACCTGAACCCCACCTCTCATCTATAAGAGCAAGACTTGTCTCTTTGTAGTCTTTTTATGACTCTGTTTGTAATCTAGACAGCAGATTTTTTTTTAGAATTCTTGCTCTGGACAAAACTGTTGGATGAAATGACAAAGGAATGCACAGATTGAATGACTGGTAGACCATCTGACAAGATGTTTGATTTCTCCAGTGTGAAGACTGCTTTCTGGAATCTGGACAAAATGTCTAATCAGCACCAATTAAGTTTAGGTTTCTCATTGCTGATATTTTGAAGTATCATTTCAATGGCATGCAGTCACTAAAACTGTGTACATGGACATGTGTGCCTTCAGACATCAGACAGCACGCATGCAGCCCTTCTTACTGTACATCCACACCTACAGCGCTCAGTCCACTGCTGACAGCCCAGATGGGCCAGAGCGGAGCTGTGGTGTGTTGTCATGCTGCTTAATGTACAGTATGTAGCTGTAGATGAGTGTCTGAGTGCATTTCAGTGGCGTTTATTTAGGGCTGTTCTTCTCCATCTGCTGCTACAGCCTCCAGGGTGTCACCTCATCACAGTTGAGCAGCTTGATTGGCTGTTTCTAGGTGATGGACAGTCTTACAATTGAGCAGATGGCACCCCGCTGCTCTGGCAAGCAACTGCAGTTTCCTCAGAATGTGTTTGTCTGGTGTGTGTGTGTGTGTGCAGCATTCAGGAAGTATGTTTACTTCAGCCTTAACTTGGGCTGAAAATAAATGCTGTCTATCTAGTTTAATTTATTTCATTAATTGCCTCTTCACATCTGCAAGAACCTTTTCCAGCACACATTTTGAAGCTGATAAGGTGTCGAAACACCTTAAAAAATGCTGAGATAAGTATTCCATAATCTGCTCAGTGAAACTACATTTTAGAGGATATTCTACAAGTAAATTATGTTTGAGTTACAAAATCGTTTGAAGTCAAGACACAGGATGGTGAAATGTGGTCCTTAAATTGACATTATTTCATTTTACATACTGATCCCAAGTTAAGATATAACTTCAGTTTCACATGCACAGCAATTACAGTGAAGCAGTAGCTGGCAATAAAAGTCTTGTTCTTAAGCTTCCTTCAACTATGCTCATACAAATTGTGCAAAGGTTGGCTGTCCAGATTGGCAAACAATCCAACCAATACCAAACCAACAAGGAGTAGGCAAAAAGTCCAATAAACAGGTGAAAGTCCAGGGACACAAAACAAAAAATCCAATCACAAGGAGAACTAGAGGAATTCACACGAGGAAGGGTTGGAAGGTTTGACATGAGGTCCAGGGACGAACTGGCAAAGAAGAGTGGAACACAGGCTCCATATGCAAGAAGGGAGGAACACAAGGGGAAAACAATTAACAATCCCAAGAGTGGGGGAAAGACAATGGCAGGAAGTAAATGCAACACACCAGAACAAAACAAAAAAAAATTAAACTAAAAAGCCCAAACCATCACAGCATGAAGCTGGTGTCAGGATGTGGTTTGTCTAACTTGGCAGGAAACATGGAAACAGGAGGATTCAGTTAGCCTGCTGCTGTCTAAAGTTAAAAGAAAGTCTACCAACACCTCTGAGGCTCAACAATTAACATGTTATATCTAGTCTGTTTAATCTGTACACAAAAAGAAATGTTGAAGAAATGCCTATTTGTGGTTTTAAGGGAGTTGTGTATTGGAATTATTTCAGTGTATCCACCTGTCAGCACTTCTGTGAAGCATCTCAGGCTGCAGTGTGGGTTGCCAGATTTGATCAGCATCTTTCTACAAGCATGATTGTACAAAATTTGGCAACTCACTGTGACCACTGTCTCCTTCACTCAGTCACTATTTCCTGTAGATAAGTCAATCATTTCTGAATAAGGAGCAGTACCTTTAGATTTCATTACTAATCATCATTATTTGGTGTCATCACTGAAATGTGTAGAGTGGCACGACTGTAACTGTTGAATGTATGTAGAATGTAGAATGTCGTTCATGTCAGTGTAGAACCCAGTGTTTGCTTTTCCCAGCTCGGTGTCCAGGCTGTAATTGGGGTGCAGGGGAGAGGTTTCTTCTAATTCTGGACTGAAGTCATTTCTTGCTTTAGAGCCAACCTTCACGTCTCCAGCAGTTGGAAAACAACACATGTGAACTTCACTTTAGTCTCGAGAAGCTGCAGCCTTTATCCACTCACAAACTGTAACCTGCACTGTACATTTAATCTCAACCTGTTACCCAGGCTCCACTGGCATCGCCTTCATTCTTCTGCCGCTCGCCCTCTCTCACTCGCTCCACCACCTACTCTTCTAACACTCGGTCGGCTTTGACTGCAGCTCTGAGTTAAATGGCTCTGCAGTTCCTGGTCAAAGTGAGAGCTCCACACACAAAAAACTAAGTTTAATGTCACACCTCCGAAAACATTTGGGCACTTTTTGTTCCTCAATGTCGTGACCTGCTCCGAATGAGTCACAGCTTATTAGTGAAATTGCAAGACATAATAGCACTACAGCGTTGCTCTTTTGAGCTTTAAAAAGAACCATAATGTGTTTTGAAGCAGGGGCACACATTGTGAGATGGTGGCTGGATTTCATTTTTTTCTCTTTTTTTGGAATCTCCTTGAGCCCAGCTTGGCGGATAATAGCTTTCTGGAGACAAGTATGAGGAACAGGGGCCGCTAATGAATTCTTGTATCACATCTGCTGAGGAGCTCTCCACATGCCAGCTATTTACAGGAGACTGATGGAGAGCTGCACTATCCTCACACATCAATTGTTAACGCTGTCAGATGCAAGTTGTGCCTCCTGGTGTGATGGGCACTATGGATTGCTTTTGTCTGAAAGAAGAAAATACAGTATTCTCTAATGGACACCGCAGTGATCGCTTGTCACTACCTTCTAACTCTCGCACTGCTTTCTTTTCATTTCACTCTCTATTACTTTCACTTCTTCTTTGATCCCCTCACCACCCACTATCGTCCACTCCAGTGAATATGTCTATTTTACAGGTGCCATTTTTTTTAAGACAAGCAAAATCTTCCCTTCCAGCTGACAAGACTGACATCACCCACAGTGTCCATATTAGCTAATTTGATTCAACTGATTTATCTGAAGTTGCTGGAAATTGTGGTATGATTGCAGTTGGATTTGACTCTTTCCTGGCATCAGGCCAAGTGATGAAGAGTCAATAGCTTTCATAATGGTTTTCTGTAATCTCTAATCAAAAATTACAGTTGACTTCAAAACGACGCCTCTGTGGAAAGGTACCAGACAGACAGTGCTATGTTGTATGTTCCCATATTCACTCAGCGATTCAGACAGACCATTAGCCCTCATTATCTCCCACTGATCAGCCTCTCAAATGAGCAGCAGAGAGAGAAAAAAGGCCAGAGCAGACGACAATAAAGGGCGATTAGGAGATAACTCAGTTGCTGAAAAATATGGAGCCGTCACATCAAATCTGCAGAGGCTGAAACTGGGAGAGGGCGAAGAAATGTGGGTACAGCTGAACACTGGTTTCGTTTGATCTAATAAAGAAGAATGTTTTGCGGTTTTCACCCAAACTATTGTGGCTTTACTGAATGCCTGATAACGTACATGTAAATGGATGATTTCTGCCAACTATCAAACCACAAAAGACCTGACATGATGAGGAGACTGCAACACTGTTTACACACTTTAGGTTTTTAGGGGTTGACACTTTATTTTCAGACACAACTGAAACTGGTAATGAATATCTGGAGCCCGTATGGTTGAGACGTAAAAGTAGTACTAAATGACATAGTACAACTGAAACTGATTTAACATCAGGAGCAGCACATGATCCTGCACAGAGCTCCCCAGGATGCTACTGGGCTCTACAGGGCGAGAATTTTATTTTTATTTGCCCCTCAAAATAGACACGTAAGAACCTGGAAAATGGTTTACATAAAGATAGAAAGGTTACAATGTACTGTAGTTTCCCACTCTGCTGCTAATTGCACAAGAACTACAAATCCCACACTCCACAAGTCACAATGCACCAGTAGTTTTCTACAATAAGGCAGCTTTTATTTATTTATTTATTTATTTTATCTTTTACAGTAGAGAAAGAGATGGATTTGCCTGGTGGTGGTCCAGTGGTAAGGATTCGGTGCTCTCACCTCACGAGGGGCAGCCTGTATGGAAATTTCCCCACTGTGGGACTAATAAAGGAATTAAAATTAAAAGTTGAATCAAAACTGTGCATCTATGTCCTCTTGCCTCCCCTTGCTGATTATTTGATTGGATCTCTCCTTCCTGTCAACTGTTCATCATTAGTTAATCGATGTTGTCTCTGGGGTCTCTGATTGGTTGGTTGCTGAACTGTCACACTGACCGGTCCCAAGACACAATACAACTGCATGTCAGAGTCTTTGTGTCCAGGTAAAGGTGACTGTTCAGAGTGTGTGTGTGTGTGTGTGTGTGTTGATGAAGCTATGATCAGACATTAGATCATGCCTCATTGTATCAGGAACAATAACACACACCTTTCTAGCTAAGAGTCAACTAGACATTGCTACGTTCTATGTGTAGGCCTCCTTAACTTTTCTTTGACTACTAATTAGTAATTTTTTAACTCTGAACCCATATTACCACATGGTAATATGCAATTTTTGTTGTCAGAATTACAAAGCCCCTGCTGTCTACACTAGACATACCGTACTGAATCCAGGTTATTGGGGAATATTCATTTACAGTCTTTAAATAAATGCTATGATAAAACAAGACTTCCTCAGCTGACAACATGTGGTAGGACTGTGTGTGGCCAGGCTGGTGTGTGTTTGGCCGCTGTGTTATAATCTGGCAGAGCAGCGTCCCTTCTGACCGGCATGCTAATGCCTCATAACTGTGACAAGCAGCCAATTTACACATCGCATCTCCACCGTGAGCGACAGCAAATCAATACACACTCTGAGCGATCACAGCATCCAGCAGTGTGTCAGTTAGCGAGAGCGTGTCGGCGTGTGAGTTACCACTGGCTTGTGTGTGTGTTTGCACGTGTGTGAATGTGTCAGAGGAAGAAAAACAGATAAAAAAAAAACAAGTGTGAGACTGTGTGTTAAAAGAGAAGCTTGACTGAGTCTTAGTGCATGTACTTTATTTTGCCGCTGTGCATCTTTGTGTGTAAACGTATACATGTGTTTCTGGCTCTGTGTCAGTGTGTATAAGCACCATGTGTAATTACTAACACCACTCAAACTCAGTGTGGACTGCAGGGAAAATACCATTAACCTCTGCTGCTGGGCTTCACAGCTCCTGAAGGAGGGAGAGGAGGGGAGGAGGGGGAGGGATGTCAGGAGATTACAGCTACTGTTGTTGGCCACTGGGAGCTGCCCACCACAATTGCAGTCATATGCTGTTGGCCACTGGAGGTTCCTGCATGTAGTCAAAGTGTGTCAGGAGGCTTGTTTTCTTCTGAACCAAACCTGGACAGGTCTAAAAGGTCAAACAAGCTGATTCAAATAAAAACAGTGCTAATCTCAGAACATAGTTTCAAACTTTATTTCATGAACAAAGACCACCCAAAGAAAGGATGGAGGGATGGATGAGGGGTGGGGAGGAAGGGGTAGGGTGAAGGGTGAATGCATGAGGGATGGAAGGATGAGGGTGTGGGGTGGGGGATGAAGGGATGAGGGGGTGAGGTGATGGGTGACCGGATGAGTGTGGAAAAGGGGGTTGTCGTCAGATGGATGGGGAGGAGCATCGTGTCGTTAACGTCTGGAGCATTCTTCAGATTAGAATACTGCCCCCTGTGGTTCCTGTTTTCAAAACGAAAGAGAGGAGAGAGAGAGAGAGAAGAAAGGGGTTTTAGGGGGAGGGATGTGAAAGCTGAGTCAAAGGGCAAGGAAACGGATATAATGTGCTTAAATACTTCTTGTACGGAACCTGTAGCCAATGGGTCCTGCCTTTTTACAAGTGAACACAGAAGTGATTTTAACTTACTAGATTAAAGTGCTCACATGCTGCCAGTTCTGCAGCAACCACCGCTGCTGTTCATATATCCCTAGCACCTACCTGTAGTCTATCCTCCTCTGGGAGGGTAGCAATTATCACCTCCCCCGTCTTCTGAATTTGGCGCTTCTATATGGGGAGTGACAAGGTCAGAACATAGGCGCCAAAAGAAGAGCACAAAAATACGTATTCTGCATTCACTTAGTAAATCATTCAACATCTGTATTTCAGTTCAGTTCAGACGCATTTATTTTAAAGAACTGAGCAATTATTGTAAATTGTTGTATGGTTAAATTAAAAAAAAGAAGCTTAGCACAATAGGAAGAGGTGAGGGTGGTGGTGGAAGCTTCAGCAGCAGTGTTTGTATAAGTATGGCTCTCTAATCTAATCTGTAGTTGTTCTGACTTAACAGTAACATATGTGCATGTCAGGAAACTGTACTGAGCTATTGCATTTTGATTTAGTAATTAATGAACATGGTAGTAAAGGACAAACACATGTAAGGGCCTTTTACACACCTTTCCAAATCTGACATTCTGTTGACACACATCCCCCCGGGCACTCATGCAGTAATTACACAGGTCAGTACACGGCCTTCACTTTTTTCTCATGTAAATACAAGAGTTCACACGTTTGGTCTCCGCTGCATCACTGTATCCTCATGCGAGCACAGGGCAACCATCAAACAACCACTCATTCGACCGAGGCAGCGATAAAATCAAATACACCTCATGTATAACAAAGGCAGTGACTGGTGACAAGATACCTATGATCGCAGCCTGAGACGTGGTGCATCAACAATGACCTGTTCAAGAAGACTTGACAGCCCCTTTGTGAGGCTACAGTTGTACCACTATCTAGCACTTTGCTGATTGTGTATTGGAACCACAAGCCAGTATACATAGGCACAAATAATTATTGCTACCTTCATTAAATTTGAACATTTTCAGTGTCAGCCTTCAAAAGCCACAACTAATGGAGCTGCATTGAAGTAATGATGGACACCAAAGGTGCATTCACACTAAATGCAAAATCAACTTTTGTCCTGTGGCACTGTTTTTGCAGTCACTACAAAAAGCCTGTGCACCAACAGCATATACTCTTGGTGCATTGCTAGCAACAATGAGATGCACATCTTCATGTGAGGAGTGTGCTTGTCTACGCGTGCACTAGAGCTCAGTTGGATGGATTTAAAACTATTTGCATATTTTCTTTAAGAAGCTTTTTATTGTCATCTTGTTTTTGTGCTTGCTTTGTTCATAAAGTGGAGTGATAGAGTCATAGAGTCATACAAGTCGGTTTGCATCTTTGTGAGCTACAAGTTCACGTGAATTAAACTCGTTGCTGTGGAATGGGCATGTTTAGTGAATTCGATCATTGGGTGAAGTAAATGTCCTGCAAATTTGAAGTGTGGACTAATAGCAAGCTGTATTGACTGTGCTGACCTATGAGGGGACGGAAGCCGGGGAGTCCAAAATGTATAGTTATCACTGCACCAATCGCTTTCACCTGACCTCCTCTGTCACAGTATCAATAAAGTATCAGTATCAAATAAACAGAACAGTTAACAATTAGCCCATCAGCTACCGCAGCTTACCACCAGCTCTGTGAATAATCACTACGTCATCAAGCTTTGGGCCCCACCTGTGGACGAGCCGATCTCATTCTGTGGTGTGACTGACGTTTAATGAGATGTGAGAGAATGTGAGAGAATGTGATAACGAGATTCTTAATTGTTGGGAGCGAGCAGCCACAACCTCAAAAGTACAGGAATAATGTTTGCATCCCTCATTTACGATCTGTGCCTCATTCATAAAAGGAAGCTTAATTTTGCTCGTAATGAATATCATGTGGAGTCACACGCGTAATCATCTGAAAGCAACCGAAAGAGAGTTAGTGGGGACTCAGGACAGGAAAGAATAGCATTTGAGAAGATGGTAATAAAGGGAACAATGATATCTGTTGGGGAAGAGGGAAGAAAGTGATTTTAAATCTCATCCCTTGCTCTGGTGCACCTTTGGACAGGATATTACTTTCTGCTGCTTAGAAGTATACATTTCCTTTCCTGAGCTCATCTAGAGATTGGAGATCCAGCAGCTTCTTATCTCAGAGAGATGGAATTAGATATTCCTTCATCTGGGATGGACCTCTCTCTCTCTCTCTCTCTCTTCTCTCTCTCTCTCACACACACACACACACACACGGATAGCAGTCTAATTTCCCTAACAGCACACATGGCATCTCTACACTCGGTGCAAATGAGAGCTAAAAACATGCTCTCTCATATCTTCAGACATTAATAACAGACCCCTTGTTGGGCCATTTGCCAAAGAGAGGTGTCCTCCTGAGGTGATTACTTAAAGGTTCCAGAGGTCCTTCAGTATCAGGCAGCACAGGCTCTCCACCAAAGCAGGGTCAGAGGGTTTTTCGAAGGAGGATGGCTCAGGAGTCAGAATGGAATCCAGCTTTCACCGAGCAGGAGCAGGAGTGATATTACAACCTGAGGTTACCTTTTGTGACTGACTTGGCAATGAGAAAGAAAGAAGTGCTTTTTCATCATATTTCATCATGTTTTAACCTTGCAGTGCATTTTCCTGCATCTGTTCACTCAATTTTGTTTTTCCCAAACAAATTCACTTCATTCTATGAAATATTTGCTGTTGAAAGTGCAATCTTAGGCATTAAAACCCCAAATGCTTTAATGCCTATAATTAACACGACTGTCAGATTTGTGATACAGATTTTAATATAATTTGCAGCGTCTATCTATGAACTACAGATGAAAAATAGTCTCTTGGCTAACTCATTTACAGCAACGTTTATTAATGTACACTGTCCCTGTCAAATAAACCAATACATAAATAAAAATGAATAAATACTGAAGGCCTGAGATGATGGTGTCCTTGACCTCACGCTATCTCACACTGCCTTCTCTCTCCCTGGTGTCTTTGACTCATTAGTGGATCTGTTCTCCTTGTCAAGGTGTTGTGGTACCTAAATGCAGAGACTTAGTAGCTATGACCATACCACAATGAAATTACAATAGCATGAAGCAGTGTAGCCCAAAATAAACACTGCCAGGTTGCCGGGGATGTTTTTGGGGTGTAGAATCTTCCATATGTGTTCCTCTTTCGGTCATACTCGCTGATAATGAAGACATCACAACAAACTGTATAAAGGCTACGCTTCTTCTTTCCAGGGACAAGAAGATATTTTTATTTTTTGATCAGGTAAACCTCTACTCACCATGACTGCTCAGGAGTTATGACAAGCATCCTCTTTATATTATTTCTAAGTCGATTTATAGTCAGTTTATTTGTAAGTCATACTGATTTTTAAAATATGTGTATCATGTCTGTGTTCGCACATGACTGAATTTTGACCCTGAGAAGTACAACTTTTGATGCATTGTGGCAATGAGGCTTTAAAGTATGTTAATATCCTTATAAACTGTATGTCACAGCAACTGCTGCCAGATTAGGGGGCCTAACTACAATAACTCCCCACCTGTTGTTTTGTACCTGTCCCTTCACCCCATGCAGCGTCTTTGCCTTTCCCTCTGTGTCCTGCCCTCAACTCTCCCACACCTCCCTGGGGCTGGGTGCCTCGCAGTTTAAACACCTCTGTTTTAAACCTGCCAAGTCAAACAGGCGTACAATGTAAAAGCTGGCTTTCAGTCCTATCACCATAATCTCAGTAGTTTATGATAATTAGACAACGTGTCAACACTGATATGGTAATGGTTTATTGATTTTAATGTGATACAGAGATGAAGGGGTCTCCCCTTGGGAGCATGATTGTGCTCGGTGAATTGTATTGCAAACTGCCAGTAAGGTTCTGAGATATTACATTACGTTATTCAGCTGACGCTTTTATCCAAAATGACTAACAATAAGAGCATTCAACCATGTGGATACAACCCAGAATTGCAAGAATCATGCAAGTACATTAACTTCATCAAATCAGCTTCAAATGAAATGAGAAAGAGAAAGAGGTTTTTGGTTGTTTTGTTTTTTATTTGTCATGGGCCGCAGCTGAGTTTTCAGCCTGCGATGGAAGATGTGTAGAGTTTCTGCTGCTCCGACGTCAATGGGGAGCCAGCATTAGGGAAGCAGGGCAGCAAACAGTCTGGATTTTGTTGAGTGGTAGGTGGGCCATTTTCGCAGTGAGAGAGTCACAAGCCATTTGGCAGGAGCAGAGTGTAGTGGAATTAACCGTGGCTGTAGGATGGGCCTGAGCCATTCGGATTCAATCAGCCGCCGGTAGTCATTGCATCGTGTGGAGGACAGGTGCAGTGTGGTAGATATGAGCATTGATTAAAGGTGGTGCTCAAGTGTACTGAATGTCCAAAATGGAGAGACTGTATTTGTATAGTCTTGCAAACATAAATCTGCTGAGCGGATTTCATGGCAATCTGACCATTTGATTTAATCCTATTTCTTGTGTGAAAGAGAATATTTTGTCCTGATGGCGGGCCCAGGGGAAAGGTCAGGAGGTCACCAAAGATAGTAGTAATCCAGTAAAGACTCTGAATATGCACAGCAACTTCAACAGTGTTTTGCTCAGTAGTTGTGAAGGCACATGCTCTATCAGTAATAATCTTTCTGTTGCTCAAAGCGTTGGATGAATAGACAGATAAAAAGACTGTTATTTTACAGACAGCAGAGCAAAGAATCCTAATAATTCTATGCACAGTCCATCATATCCCAGGAAACAAAGCTCGGTCCAACTCAGCTTAAAATCCCCCACAGAGCAAATGATCTGAAAGAAAATGTTTGCAGAGTTTTGAACAATGATTACTGGGACAGTTCAGTCCCACAGCATTGTCACCAGGCCAAGCTGTTCAACTGCCAGCTATCTATTTGACAAAGGGCTTTTTATTTGATTTCAGCAAAAGCTGTGGGTGTGTACTTCGAAGCGATTACACCTTCAGTTTAGCGCAAAGCCATTTGGACAAAAAACAAAAGGGAAAAAAAAAAATCTTCCAGCCAATTTACAATCAAATTCAACTAGCAACAAAAATCTGCTTGGTGACTGGTTTAAAGATATGAGTGAAGGTGGACATGGTGGTGGTGGATGTCATGATCTGTATCTGTTCAACCAACAAAATGGTCTGTCTCTATCTGTGTCTGGACCAGAAGTGGGTGTGGTTTATACTGGAATTAACAGTACATGAGTCAAATGTTGTGTTTGTGTTGTATAACCTAATATTCATTGGCAACAGAAACAGCCTTCTGTATAGTCTCTGTATAGCCTCAATAGAATTAAGCAGAAAAGAGGTCATATTGTGATGGTTAGTTCTGTATCTTTGACTGGACCTAGAAGCCAGACTCAGACCAGGAGACATTTAAAGCTGTGATGTGTAGAGGTGAATGAGGAGCAGCTGTGTCTGGAGAGGGTCCCAGCACCTGAAGACCACGCCTCCAGCCACTGAAACAAAGCCTGAACGAAAAACAGAGCCGCACAAAAGAATCCATTCAATTACACACAACTGACCGTTCATAAATAAAAGAGCTATGGACAATGCAGCAGGTGCAGCAAGCAATATTAGGCTACACAAGTGAAATAACTGCCCCTTTAAAAGAATAAGGAATATATAGAGTAAAACATCACCAAAGCAGACAACACAGAGATACATAAAGAACATAAAATCTGCAGCAGCTGCAGCCACAAATACTCGTATGAAAGCAAAGAAAGCTGCACAGTGGTTGTTGCTGATGTCGCTGTAGTTGTACTAACTGTGCTCCTCAGATTAGTCAACTGTCACAGAAATTTTCACAAGAAACAGAAAGGCCTCACACACCTCACTGAAGGAAGAAGTTCATTAGCAATGAAACAATTGTAGACATCATTGCTGAAGCAGTTTAGCATTTCACATTTAGTCAGACACAGCATGCAACTGTTGTATTAAATGAGAGATTAATTAAGGAAGATACGACCCTTTATTTAAAATGATGCCAAGGTACAATAATGCTAAAAAGTCTGCCAGCTAAATAATGTAATGTAATCCTTAATTTTCACTAAGCATGAGACCTAACCTCTCCATCCTAAGAGAGAAGCATCTGCGTATACTGATATATGTGACTTTTGTCCAAGTAATAACCATCAGGTTTCATCGCATAATTTGTGCTTTGGATTCGGGTACATTCCTAGATACGTATGATTTTACTGGAGCTGCTAAAACCTGTCACCTTTCAGGAACCACATGCACAGTAATTCAAAACGACAGTCATAGCAGTTCATCTTGTGTCCATCTGACACAACCATCGTCGCAGGTCAACAGAGAGAGACTGACACATCACAGCAACAAACTAACAGGGATTCACAATATCTAATATATGATAAATGGACAATAAACAATGACCGTCAGCAGACATAGAGCAACATTAGCATCCATTTGAAGTTCTGAAGGAGGTAAATCCAAAATTCACTCTCTTTTAAACTGTTTTAGTCTCCACCAACTCCAGGAAGAACAATCGGGCTGTTTAACTGCCACATGCTCCACTTTGTTCACCAGCCACTCGCCAAGTTTGCATGTCTGCTGTTTGCTGTTTAACAGGCCGTGTTTAGTGTATCAGAACTGAAAACATCTGCAGCTAGAGACGAGGTTGATGAGAGCAGTGAGACTAACAGTGAAGCTGTGGGCCGTGAAACCACAACAATGAGCGGAAAGACGTGCAGCTTTGAAGCTACAGGAATGGATTCTTTTTGGCCACTTGGGGGGGTAACGAACACCAGAAGCTAAAGACGAACCTGTGACATGTTGTTGCCTCATTTAATCATCTAATTACACATTCAGCAGACAGACATTATCATTCATTTAGAGGCATGTTTTTGGCAACATGATCAGTGTCTGTCCAATGTTTCTTGTTATGTTTTCTTTCTGGCTCTTCACCTGCTGGATGTGCCACTATGTTCATCAGCTAAACACTAACTTCATCTTGACTACAGCTAGTTGGAGACGAGGTTGATAAGAGCAGAACTGGCGCACTGAAAACCGCAACAACACAACACAGTCAATTGAGCAATCGGTAATATAATAACTATTGATTAATGAAGCTTTAAGGTATAAAAATTAGATAATTGTATAAAACTCTGTCCAATTATTGCCCCATTTTTTAAGTCACGTGACTTTTGTTTACAAGGCTGGTGTGTTTTTATTTGGGCAATTTAAACCTAACAAGAATGCAATTATGCATGGTTCAAAACAAACAAAACCAACTGTAGGTGCGATTGCACTCTAAGATGCTAAGCCGTGCATATACAAAGAGTGTGTGTGTGTTTTGTGCTCTCAGACACAGACTGGAACGAGGACTGCGTCTGAAGCTTTATTGAGGCAAGCTAATCCATGAGCTGCAGGCCTCAGCTGCCATCGCCAGTCCGCCAGGCTGAAAATAATTACATTTTAAATGGCTGTGCAAACAACAGCCACCACATTAGCGTGTTAATTCAGGCCAATCACTTCTACTAAAGAAAAAAAAAAAGCGAAATAACAGGAGGAAACACTGCCTTCATTCTGTCCCCCACAGACTGATAAATGCACAACAGTCTTCCATGCCCCGGGTGACCATTTATAACATTTGATTATTTATTTATTTCCCTAAATCTGCATAATCATTTTGGCTATAGGTCATATGCGAACAAGATGGGGAGCTCAGAATAGCATGCATTATTCATGATTTGCAGGATACAGTGGGTGCCAGAGGTTTACAAGATATGTGAGTGAGATTTACCGAATTCATTCTTTTCTTTATCGCACAAAAGCTTCTTGGACTGGGAGTACCTGGGGCACCAGATAGAGCACAAAGTGTGTAATGAAGAAAATGGTAAAAAGATGAGGTAACCTAGATAAATACATCGCTGTGCCCTATCCGTGCTGTATACTCGCCCGGCCCCGTCCGAACACTAACGTTTGACTTCATAGTGAAATCTCCCTTTGCGTGAGGTGGATTTATTGCCTGTTGTAGCAAATGATAATAGATCACTTGTGTAATAATAAACTTGTGCTATCGACTACTATCTATCGGTAAGTTAAAAATATATCCTATCTGTGGATCTTCATGTTGGGAACTTAGTCTGCTGTGACAAAATGTGGAAACAAATCAAACCAAGAGTGTGGCGTATCATCTTATTACACATATAAAATGACTTGGATGAGGTAACTTTAATGGCAGATATCAAAAAGCATGGACTCATCTATGCTCTTAATATTGCAGTTGTTCTGACTCATCCTGCTGTGCGCTCGGAGGACAAGAGGGTGCTGCTCATGTGTGTGTGCGAGAGAGTGTGTGTGTCGATGGATGGATGGCGTGATAGGAAAGCCTTAGATCAGAGATAAATGACTTCATTAAAGTGTAAGTTTCAGAAAGCTGGAATGAGCCACATCTCCCCCCTCCGTGCCACTGCAGATTATGAACTCCATAAATCAATACATTTCTGTAAAAGGATAATGTTCCCCTGCCTGCTACATCCAACCTCCAACAGTGGGGCTGACACAGCTAAGGACTTTCACATTCTGTCCTGATTTCTGGTTTGAGAGGACGCGGGGGATGTGGGGGTGTTGGGTTCGGGGACTTGCAGGTTAACACAGCATTATGTCTGCAGTGAACGTGTGCTTGACGGGTAATGACATGTGATGATTTGTCAAGTCAAGTT
Source organism: Holacanthus passer (assembly GCA_025331565.1). NCBI lineage: Eukaryota > Metazoa > Chordata > Actinopteri > Pomacanthidae > Holacanthus > Holacanthus passer. Next base: position 48,134 of record JAFREQ010000214.1, on the reverse strand, counting down.
CACGCATGAAAGTGGTTCATATTCAAGGATTTATTTTGGCAACAAGTGATTGATTTGATTGATTTCAGACAGTACTGAAACTAAATGACACAGGGTTTCCAACATGAAGACATCACGCCTGATTTCAACTTCTTCTATCAGGGACACAAGATGACCAAAACGCAAGAAAAGCAAACATGGAGTTCTGAATGAGCGCTGTTCACAGGCTCCGTGCTGCATGTATGGAAGTTCACAGATGATTAAACTGTCAAATTTCAAGAAATTGAAATTCTCTCTGCTTTTCTGTCTGATTCAGAACATGTTAGCATGTACATGCAAATGTTGTTAATAGGATACACACGCCACAATTAGGGTTTCATGACCAATTATCAAGGGAGGAATGTATGTAAAATGTTGTTATATACACATATATCTGTGTGTGTGTGTGTGTGTGTGTGTGTGTGTGTGTGTCCACCATGTTACGGTCACATACTTGCTGTACCTGCATGGCTCCACTGCTAGCTGCAGATGGTAATGACTAGTGCTCCACATGCCCTGGTGTTGTACACCTGAGGGAGGGGTCGTTCATTGCATGAATCGCAGTTTCATGCCACAAGGGCTAAAGGCAGCCTGTCTAACTGAGGCGAAAGGACTGTAGCCTGAGGGTGAGACGCCCCCATCAGGCGAGTCCTTCCTGCGACCTGATCACTGCCTCCAGGCTGGGGAGTCCAAACCCAGGACTCCACTCTCCACCGGGCACTGTAAGCTAGTCGGTGGAAGATATTTTTGGATTAGTGTAGGGCTCACAAAGAGGTACCCCAGTCTTTGCTGGAAACAAACCTCTGTGATTTTGGCCAGGCACATTGGAGTTGGTAACCAGACTGTGGGGTCTCGCACTCCAGTGATCCCATTTCTTTAAATGAGCCCAGTGGCCAAACCTCCCACAGACTGTCAAGGTTCCCTCATTGGACCAGATCCATCGTCTTAACCTCTTTGAGCCTCTGGAAGAGTAAATGATACGTTGGTATCAGTAGTGTCTTTTTGCATTAACATTTGCCTAGAGCAAGTGAACAGGGCAAAATAAATATTAATGAAAAAATGTGGTTCCAACTGTGATGAGTCCTATTTGAGTGACAGGATGTGAACTGGCAAATAATGACGACATCTGGCAATTTTTGTCATTTTCCGAAACCAAAAATCCAGCTATCGCACTGACTGTAAGCAGCAACTGGCCAAATACATCAGTCACTTTTCAGACCACAACAACCTCATGTTAAAATCAAAGGGCTGCACTGGAGGGTTTGTGGGGCAAAATCTACCAGAAATGCGTGTTTGCATGTATTTGATTGGCCAACACAGCGCCTTCCTGGGTGATATCACAGTGCATTAGGGCAAAAGTTGAGCCAGGTTAAATTGTTTTGCTGGATGACCCTTTTTTCGTGATGGCTCTTCCAATGAATTACTGAAAACTGTCAGTTGGGCCTGAATGTGATCTTCCACTTTATGCATGGTTACATAACGGGCACACTTCTCCCTGCTTTGGCACTGAACGCTGGCATTGGACATAAATTGTGAAGTGTCAATTTGCACATATGAACATAATTCTTAAGGATAGTGGAATGGTTTAAAACCTAATCTTTTTGTGTTTACTATTTATGAAAACCCAGTTTCACTGACATTTCTGAAGATAAATGAGAAACACTGGGATGTGTCTGTTCTTTTCAGGACAAATCAGACTGATTCCTCTCATCTCTTACATAATTGGAGTTTGCATGCAACGGATACAAAATGCAAAAGTTGAGAGCATGCAACTTTAAGAGACAGCAGAAAAAAGAAATCCCATTACTTGCTCAAACATTATATCACGGTTCTTCTTTCACCTTAAAGTGTCTAGTGAGCCCACACGTGTCTCTCAACAGACCTTGTGACTTAAATACTGACCTGCTGATTGATTCCTCATTCAAATGATCTAGTGCTCTCGCAGTATTATTGACATTAATGAACTTTTATACAAGAACATGCACATTAAATCCTGTGAAGGCAATGTGAAGAAGGAAGGAACCAGCTGTGATGCATCAATGCCAGAGAGAAGGAGTAAAGAATTCCTGCTTTCAAACTAATGAGCTACACGACACCGTGAAGGACTTCATCTCTGCCTCAGCCGTGGTGCCGGTGCCACTGCTGGACAAACATTTTACATCGACCAGTGGTTTTTATGGCCTGTCATTTATGTCCCATGACACAAGGCCAGGTGTCTTGTAGAATTTTAGGACAACCACAAAGTTTTATTGACATATGGCTCCAACAAAATGCCTGACTGATTTTTCACATAACTATATTCCTTTGGCCAAGAAAGTTTGAAAAGTGTTTAATAGACACTAATAGACAAAGGAGAATAAAACCAGAGGACTGTGTGCTCGGAGGCACAGCTGATCTGGTCTGTGTCTATTTAAGAGCCCCTTCAAGGGAATACTGAGTATTTTAATATTAGCGGTAATGTTCTCATGAATATAAAGAGAATTCTTTTTTCTTGTAGCATTGTTTTTACGTTATCTTTGGTGAGCGGGGGTCATGTACAGAAAACTAGATTGGTCATAATTTTCCTCCTCATTCATGTCACTGAAAACAAACAGGTACTGAATTAAGTAGCTGTTTAGAATATGAGCCCTCACACAAATGCAACTGAAAATCAAGTGTATATGCTCCAAATAGCAATATGCACGGCCTGGTTCATCCTAATTGGAAATAAATCATACTAAGCGGCTGCACTTATCACAATGTTCAGATGAATGTGACAGTAAGCATGCTGAGCATGTACTCAAAACAGACATGATATAAATATTTCAGTTCGTCTAATATTTGGTTTATGACCAAATACCTGCAAAGCTAATGACATTCCCGTAAACCTCAACTGTACGTAATGTTGTGTACATGCTAAATTAGGATGGCAAACATAGCAAACTGCTTCATCACATTGATAGCATTATCACTGTGAGCATGTTAGCACGCTGATGTTACAGCTCAACTCAGCTCAAAGCATCACTATAGCCTACTGTACTTCAGCACAGCCCCAAATAGCTGCTAGCATGGGTCTGAGTCTTGTTAGACTGTTGTTAAACATAATTCACACTATCAGCCTCTATACAATTGTCACAAATCAGGAAAAGTGTCATGTGGACTCAAAAGCAAATACAAGAGCAGGTAAGATAACATTGAGCGGTACTTTGTCAGCGTTTAGGACAAGTGATTTGCAACAGTTAGACAGTCAGCAAAGGCAAAAAAGCCCAAGGAAGCAGGCAGCTAAAGATATAAAGGTATACTAAAGAGGAACGGGAACAAAAAGCTTTGGTGCTAAAGGACAGTTATATGTATACTCTGGAGCTGATTAGGTTATCAGCAGCAGGTGCAGTGGTGGGTGTGGTTTTCAGGTGATGAGGCCAGGGAAGGAATGGCAGGTCTATAAAAGTGAAATCTGATATTGTCCTCAGTTGGCTGAGTTCAATACACTTAAAATGCCTGTAAGATAACACTAATGAAAAACACAAGCAAATTAAGAAACACAGTCAACAATTAAATAAGACCGAAGGAATATAGCGATACAGAAATGTAGCAAGTCGAACAAAACACAAAAGAAGCTTTCACATTAAAAACTGCTGAATATGCAAGTAATTATTAAAAAGCTACTGATAGGTGTAGCCAATATCTACAGTCATATCAGAATCATGTCATTTTAATTGAAAAAGATTCATTTAAATATTGTCAGCTCTTTTTCCAAATACCAAAGCACATGTGTGGGCCTCATCACCTCCCCTGAAGACCTCCTGTTGTCAGTCAGTTCTGTTTTGTTGTGTGGACGCTTCTTTGGCTGTATAAGTGTTGTTGTTAAGCATGTTTTTATTGGGCTTGTGTTTTATTTGTTTGCATTTCTGCCTATATACTGTTTCATATAAATGTCCCACAATTATTTCTCATATAATTGGAAACAACTAGCCATGACTTCACTTCCAGTTCCAGTCAGACTAAAAAAAGTTGAATATGACAATATTTCACAAGTAAACAATCAAATTTAAAAACTGTTTTTTTGTGTGTGTGTGTTTTCTGTTTTTGCATTGGTGTGGTCAGGAAATAACATCCATCATATCAAAAGTGGATGACTCTGACTGGATGTTATCTGATATCCAGTCCTGTTGTACTGGTAATCCAGCTCATGGGTCTGATCAAAATCGAAATATTTGGCACATCAGCCTTGTCACTGGCTATTGAGTACTCGTAATGAAGAAGAATGAAGAGCAAGAAGAAGTCCAGAAAAAAGAAAAGCTGCAGATAATGCATTTTACATCAATTTGCTACGTTGGCTTGCTGTTTGCAGATACTAAATTGACTTAGCAATAAAAATCAATGGTCAGTCGTAAAAAAAAAAAAAAAAAAAAAAAAAGCACATATCCCCCGAGACATGAGTTCAGAATATAATTTGGCAAAGGCAAATTCATTTAGTAACGCTGCACTTCATACCCTGAAATCCCAACGAGAGAGTCAAACTCGGAGCCCTCCTTTCCCTAAACTCCATTCCTTCAGGCCTCCGGCGTGCGGTGAGCACTTCACCCATAGCTATCCGCTGATCGAACACAAACTTGTGTGTAATTGTACAGAGCTCCTCTCTCGACCTTCTCTGTCAGGAGAGAAATAGGGGCCATCATTCATCCTTGCCATTACCAGCCTGCCTGCCGTGAATAATGCAATTTGTATCCTCTATGGAGTGCATCCAGAACAACAGGCACTCCAATAAACAAACAGCAGATCGCAGTCGAAATCCACTTACAGGGGGAGCCTGGCAAACGCCACAGCCATTAGAAGCCCACTCAGGTCCCATCATTTCACTCCGATAGATCCCTACCTTATCTGTTTTAGAGTAGGCCTATGATAATGAGCCTGCCAGCTTCATTCTGCTGAAGTGCTGGATCACACACATAAACCCAGGAACACAGACAGAGGGACACACACAGACACACACTCTCACACAATCATGCAGCGAGCCGTTCAGTGGAGATTTGTGGTACCTGAGAGTGGAGGTAAAGGTCAGTCTTTGACCTTTTGTGGGCACTAACAGCAGCTAGTCTGGATTGAAATGGATCAGTCAGCCAGAGAATGGTGTGTGTGTGTATGTGTGTGTTGTGATGAGACCTGATAGATGCATTGAGTTTATTAGAGGAACACAGCTTGTAATAGGAGCAGATAAAGTGCTGTTGCAAAGTGATGTCACACTCGGGGTTTCGCTTTTAATCAAAATTTTAAAACGTATAGACTCTGTAACTGATTTTACTCCTTTTTTCTGTCATGTTATTGTCTTGTTTTTTTAACCTTGTTGGCCTCTTGTACTTTCTATTGTGTTTGCAAAACGTGGCCCAATTTCCATCAGATTTAGTCACTGCATATTTTCACTGCCATCATCATCAGTACATTGCATGATATTAACGCTTGCAGTTTCTTGGCAATGACACACAAAACAAGTTGAGAGCACCCACAAAAAAGCTGCATGTTTCCACCTATATCTCTGCATCAATATCATGACTAAACCTGCTGTTTCTCAAACCGTCAGTCATGCGCATAAAGTGAGAAACCTGTTGGTAAAATTTTTGAGATATGCCTTTGAAACTTTCCCAGATGATGGAGCTTAAATTCTCAGTGTCAAATGATTGGTCCCAGAAGCTTGGATCCACTAATGACTACTTGAGACTCTATTTATCATTCTGATGTTTAAATCAGTGGTAGCTTTTATTGCTTTGTTATCGTGAGTGAGTGCTTTATCACCACTCTGACTCTGTGTGTGTGTGTATGGCATATACTGTATGAGCTTGCATGATTCTTGGTGCAGGCCTGTTTCTTTGTTTGCTCTGGTCTGTTTCAAACCATTTTCCGACAGCTTCTCCATGCTCCGCCTGCCACAACAAGATAATCCTGCCTCCCATAAGATGGCGGCATCTGTCATCTATAATAATCTGCGGGAGCTGGCAGAGAAACTGTCAACAGGAGGGAAAGGGGGGAGCGGCGAGCCTCGTTCCCAACGCGATAGCCAATTAGAAGGGGTATTATCTCCTCATGTGAAGAGGCTTTTAGCCCCCCTGACCGCCCTCCGGCAGGGGACTGGGAAGGCCTGCAGGACCGGGAGGCTGAGACAGACAGTGCTGCGTGACACTGCCAGGACAGGAAGTGGAAGTAAAGGCATTATTTCTCCTTCATCGGGCACAACATGATAGCTCTTGAAGCGAGCCAAAGCTTAGCCCCGGAGGACAGAGATCCTCGGCATGGCCTCATTGCCTCACAGTATTTTAAATTCACATCAACACTTCATAGCTTAGAGCGCGATGGAATTTCTTCGCCCCTTATCTGATTGATTTTTCACATAGTGGACTGGAATAAATCACTGTGCTGTGTGGGGGGTTATATATGCAGCTGTACCTTGCATTCCTGGATCTTTTTTGTTTGCTGGTGTATTTCTCTGATTCCTGTGGCGAAAAGGTAAATGATGTGACATCATGTAGAGGAATTTCCATCAGTGACTGTGGAGTTTGCCTGAAGAAAATGTTTTAGGGATCAAAAACATCAACAGCTGCTTACTGTGAGGTTTTGGGACCAATCAATCATATAGAAAAGGTACAGGATATTTGCAGATTTTTGACTGCAATCTTCAAAGACAGAAGTTTAGTCAGATATAGCCAGTTATGTGTTAGAACAGGACTGACAGCAAAATGTAACTCTTGCTGCAAAGCAGCAAACTGCTAAACTAAACTAGCCATGAACATGAAGAACATAAACAGACTGAGCTGTTTTACTCTAATCCAGCTCATTCATTTCCCCTGTGACAGACCTGGATAGTTTCTTGGTTATCTTTTTTTCTCAGTTCTTCATACATCTCAAATTGAAAAGTAAACGCTATTCTTTACAATTTGTTATTAGCCTATTTCAAAACTCACTGGAGTAAAAGACGAGCTGATTTTCCTCCATTTTGCGTGTTTATAGTGTGTTTTGTAGACAAACAGGTGGAGGCCTGGCCAACTGGTTCATGGTCTGTGGAGACTAGTCCAGCACCACTGACTGCACACAGAGACCCAATCAGCCACTGTGGCAGGAGAGGAGAGGGCTCCGAATACACAGCAGGAGTGAACTCCCCCAAGACTCAACCCTTACAGACAATCTTATAGTCTGTTTTAAAAAGTTGTCTTACTCTGGTGAGTGCAGTGCTCAGGCTGAGGGGATGGCAATACTTTGTTTGACAGCTATTTCTTCTAAAATAACATTTTTGTAGTGGGGGAAAAAGTTGGGGGGCTTGGTTTTTGCATTGTTCAACTTAGCCCAATCCAGAGCCAAAAAATCTCCCTTTTGGTCAGGTGACATGGAAGTATGCAACACCAACAGAGTGAGACTGAAAGCTGGCATTAAGGAGGCAGAGCTGAGTCATCAGGAGCCTGGACAGAGACCTCAACCGCCATTATAAACACCAAACACACAAACAAACAAAAAAATGAAACTGAGTAGCATCTGTAGCGTCTAGTCTGAATAAAGTAAAGAAGAAGAAGAAAAAGCAGAGCTTCGGTGTCTCCTTGCACTGTGGTCCTTGACAGAAGGTCAGAGGAAAGTAGAGAACAAAACCAGTCATTGAACAGACACAGAGATACAATGAGGTAAAACAGAGGCGTCAAACAGATCAACAACAAACTTAAGAAAGTGAAGGAGGAGTGCAGGGGTCAGAGGGAGGCCCTCTGGTAAAATGGCAGTGGCATGCCAGCTGACTGGGGCCTCGAACTCTGCAACAACGATGCTTGAGGTGATGCTGGATTATATGCGTTACAAACTTCTACTGATCCTGGTAAATGTTTAAAACACTGGCATTGGCTCACCTACTAACATCACTTTTGGGTTCACAAAAGGTGAACAGCGTATAACATATAGAGAACAAGTTTGAAGCACTGTTGTTCAGAGAGTTGTCTGCCAACGACAGTGTCACTGTTGACGCCACCACTGGACCGAAGCTTGCCTTCACTGCCTTGCAGCTCAGAAGCTCAAAGCTCCTCGTCTTCATCACAACAGGCCAGACGGGCTAAGATTTGTTGTAGTCTGTCACACCAGATGCTATGCAAACATTCAGATACATTCGTATTACCATCAGGCTCCGATTCACATTGCTTGGATAAACAACATTCATTGAAACAGTCCAAACTACTTAAGCTAAATTTGTCTGTATTGATTGATAGATAGAGATGGTGGTAAAAATACAATGTAAATCAAGTCAATGTAACATTTACATGGTATAATATAATATGGTGCATGATGATATAGTATGGAACATGAAATATAGTTTAAGTCGAAGTGTAGTGATATAGTATAGCACACACATACACATAAATATAACTTCAATATAACCAGTGATGGAGGAAATATTTAGATATTTGACTTAAGTAAAAGAAAAAAACGCAACTACAAGTCCTGCATTCGAAACCTTACTTCAGTAAAGGTGTGTAAGTATTATCAGCAAAATGTACTTAAAGTATGAAAAGTAACAGTACTCATAGTACAATAAAAAGGCCCCTGTCAGTATTTTACAATTATATCTGATGTTTTTGATTAATATTCCTGCTGCATCAATGTGTAAATTGATTTTTTGCTGCTGGAGTTGGTGAAGGTTGAGCTCATTTTATCGACTTTATATACTGTTGGCTAGTTCAGTGCATCATAGTCTAAGAGATCATCATATGTTTGTATGATGTCGGCTGTCCTGAGAGAACCACGAATCTCCGAAAAAAATCATGAGCACATAGAAACAGCTTTGTGACTGCGTTTTCTGGCTCCACCGAGAGGGTTTTTAAATCGTTTATTTAACATAAAAAGGAGTAGGAGAATTTACTTGACCCACGAAGGAACACGCAGGTGAATTTAGAGATGATGAAGTGCATCAGGCTCAAGCTCTTTGGCATTATTAGATCACTATTACTTGAGAGTAGCTAGAGTAGCTAGTATTACTACAATTACAGGAATTACTTATCTGGAAAAGGACAAAGAAGTACAGATTCAAAGAAGACTACAGATTAGGACCAGGGTTGATTGATAATATACTGAAGTGACTGTAAATATAGTTTACTAACTCAAAGTGGATTTATTCTAACGTTAGTTCTTAGGTTCACTACATCACAAAGTGCCCCACATTTTCTCAAGGCGAATGATTTTTGTTTAGGAACTTCTTGGTGTGACCAGGCGCTGAGAATCAGCCTGATGACAGTTGGCGTGTTTGCTTGTGTTCTTGGGAAGATGCCACTGTCAGTCAAATCTGATCAAACTACAATCAGAGCCATGATGGAGCAGATTAGCTGGGGTTTTGACTGTTACAAAGTCACAAATATTTGTGTTTACAGGGGAACACTTTCAGGTGCTTTAGCATGCCAATCACTAGACTGTAGTAAACAGTAGTCAAAGGACCAGAATGCAATGCAGCGTAGACATGGACGATGAAGCTGCACGGCATTTGTGTCACAGCTTTGCTTTGCAGTACTGAACTTTTATGTTTTGCGTATACCAAGTAATTTGCTTATAATGATTGAGTGCTGTCAACCATAGTTTCTTCAATCAATCCAGAAGTCAGGCTTCATTATTAAATGACTCTTTTCAACCCACAACATCTTTGTCCTTTGCTGTTTTGTCTTCTCTAGACTTTCCTTAACTCTCATCCTACCAACAGGGGCACTTGTACACTTTTTCTAATGTCTCACTTGTGTTTTTATTTTCCGTCGTTCCAATTTTTCATGCCTTTGCCAATCAATTTGTTCCTAATGGTTTCATATCATTGTTTTCTTCTTAGGTTTTAATTAGTGCTTATACATTTCAATGTCAAAAACAGCCAATTGTACCTATGCAGTTGCAATAGCTGGAACTATTTACTGAGTTCATGTTTGCCATGGGTCCTAATTTAAAGTATCACACACTATCGTGAGGGGTAGGGGCGCCCTGTCAGTCACTCTGAAGCAGATGAACACAGACACATGGCGACAAACTTGCTCTTCCTAGAGTAAGACAACGTTCAAATTTACAAATATTAACATATTTATCCATTCATGTTAATTATGTTGGTAAGATGAGGGTTAATCATGAGAGCACTGCTCAACCTCAGTCTTTCTTCTCTCTAAAACCTTCACTCCAGACCATCTCCTGCCATCAATTCAAAATCCTTTACAGCAGGCCTCCTCTTATCACATATCACACACCATCACTCCGCCTTCCCGCTTCCCCCACGCCATTTCTCTCTGTTTTCAATTTTCCTTTGCACCCATTCATTTTTATTCCTTGTGACCCACCCAATCTCACTGTGTGTCCAAACTCCAGGGCAGCCTGCCCTCCATGTGTAAATGCTGCCTCCAACAACCCATCATTGTGTGCACTTTTCTGTTTGTCTATGTGTGTGTGTGCGTGTGTGTGCGTGTGTGTGTTGGGCACAGATAGCAGGGAGATGGGTTTCTGGACCTCACCGCTATCTCTGCGAAACAGGCACAGACAGAGCTTCAAGTCCACAAAAATCTTCTCCTAGCATCACCTTGTAGTCCATAATGTGTTAAAGGAAAACCACACAAGCCTCGGAGCGGGGCTTTGAGTTGAATTGTCAGTTGCTTCTAATTAAAAATATCAGTCTTGGAGTCAGATGAATGTGTGAGGCATTAGCGGCATTGTGACTGATTCCACAGGAGGGCTAATTGTGCCAGCGCTCTACACTGCTGATATACTGATGTGTTATGTAACTGCATTAGCAAAATGAGAAAAGAATGTTCCTTCTGATGAAATTCACAGCTCTTTAATAGGAAGGAGCTTTGGTCTCTATTCATCCCTCTCACTCTGTCTTCCTTCTTCTCTCTCTCTGTCATTACATCTCTCTCTGTCTTAAAGTTTTCCCTACAAATCAGTCCAAAGCAGAAAGTGCAAAGTTGTAAGGAATTAAATTAGAAGTGGTCTATTTCTTTTAATCAAGGTGCTGTAAAATCTTCAAACTTCCTCTTGCCTTCTGAGACTTAAGTGCCACCATGTTGTTCCATCATGTTGCTTCATCCAAGAAGACGAATGGAGCAATTTGGAGACTTCCTTTTAGGAAGCTTTGTCTGAGGAAATGCCTGCGGAGTATCTTATCAGACACTCATCACAAAGCTTTCACCCAGATATGCTGACCTTCATCATATGGCACTCTGCATTATGATATTTACTTTATGTGTGTAGCTGTTTCCTTCGCATTGTTACAAAGTGTTTAAATCAGCATAAATCTATATTTTTAGCCATGGCTCTATGGATGGACACATCGGCTTGTTGGACCACCGCTTTGGTCTACACTAAAATATCTCAACAACTACTGGATGGATTGCTGCAGAAGGTGCAGGAATTCATGTCCCCCAGAGGATGATCCCTTTACTTTTCATCCAGTGTCATAATCAACTAAAAATTCATATACTCCAATAATTTCTTTCATGACCAAATACCTGCAAAACCAGTGACGTTCCCATCAGCCTCAGCTGTGTTGTGGTGGTTTTTTGTGTACTGGACCAACTGAGGCAGAGGCGCACACAGATTAAGTGGTTTGAAGGGCTTTAATGAAAAACAAGGCAGACAAAAACACAGGTGGAGGTGGCAGAGACAGGCTGGCTTGGAAGCGGAGATGATGTCTCAACTGGCAAGGACTGCGGCTGGACACGGGAAGCAAAGCAGGAAACGTGGAGGCACTTGGGGACGATGCTGGCAGCGAGGCACACACCGGGAAACACACTGGAGAGAGAAAAAAGGTAAGTGACAAAGTAAAGACAGGAAGCAAAAACTTCTTCGGGGGAAAAATCACAGGAAGTTTCACAAAAGTCCAGGAGTCCAAAACAGGCTTATATGGAGAGGCTGATTAGTGGAAATTGTCGTCTCAGGGAGGGAGTGAGAGTCAAACCAGCCACGCCTCCTGTCGCACACAAGACTTTATGTTTAGTGCTAATTAGCAAATGTTACCAAACTGAGATGCTAAAAAAAGTTGGTGATCACAGTAAACATTATACCTGCTCAACATCAGCATGCTTTCATTACTGTTGTGAACATGTTAGCGTGACGACATGAGCATTTAAATCAAGGCAGCAAAACTCTGCAACACAAAATTCCAGTGTCATTAGAAAAAAATGTCTGGGAACCAAAACGGTTAAGGAGATATTTCAGTCTGGACCAAAGTGGTGGACCAACTGACTGACCAACAGCGTCATCAATAGCATGGTTAAAAATCTCAAGCATGGCACAAGACATCTGAGACAATGAGGAAAAAGGAGAAAAATATTTGAATTATCTTCATTTACATGTATAGTATGTTCTTCATCCTACAACTTAGACAAAATCTGCACCTTTGAGCATTTCATGTGAAAGACGTGTAATAGACCTCTTGTCTAATGCATGCATTTCCATCACAGCCAATGCCAGTATGCTGTAATTACATTCATGTAGGAGTGTATGTTTTCTTCAATGGCGTGCTGGGAGTGAGGCGGGTAGCAGCTGGCCTTGTTCCTCTTTATCTCTTCCACCCTGTTGGACTAAATTGCTGCTGTGTTCAACAGACTTCTGTTTTCCAAATATGCAGTTGTTGTACAAAAAAACAGCCGTGTCAGGTTTCATCAGGAAATCCCACTTATCTGATTTCATAATTCTGTCTCAACAATCGCCTGTAATTTGAGCCTGTTTCTGGGCAGCTGACCCTGCAGAAGAGCAAACCTGCATTTGCTTTTATGCCGATACATTTTCACAAAGAAATCTGTTTTGATTTTGCATCTCTTTGTTTATCCGTGCTTGACGTGTAGCCCCCGTGGGTCTCTGAAGAACAGATGAATTGACTGAGCGAGAGAGCGAGAGAGCATGACGATGGTTAGGAGGAAGATGAGCTCGGTGATGTAGCACTAAAGGAAAAGGAGGTAAACAATAACATCCAATCGCTGGATCATCATAATGTAAACAAGCAGCAACAATGAATAAACATCGGAGGTGTGAGGCAATGAGATGTTTGAGCAGGACACTTATTTTGGTAGCTTCTGCTTATTACTGTCATGACACGAGATTGAGTGGATGCCAGTTAGACAACTTCATGGAGAATTTGCACTTAATATATCACTACACAGAAAATAAATGAATGAAAAATTCATGTTCTCTGTTATTCTATTTTTACTTTATAAAGGAATCTGTGGAATCTGCATCAATATTATTGTGTTTTTGTGTGTAATTTTGAAAGTATGTTTTTCATTATGTTCTGACAGAATAAAACTAGACTGAACCAAGAATAATCACAGTGACTTTAAATTGGTGTTAACCTCCCTGTTAATACCATCCCAAATGCAGTTAAATTGTAAATGCTCAAGAGGAATCTTTGAAAGTTTGATTTGACTATAAATCAGCGATTCATTCAGTTAATAGATACTTTGAGTGTGAGCTTGTGTCATAATACAGCTGTGTATGAAGTTGTACCACGAACCTGTAACATTGTCCATCACTGTTGGTTTTTGTTATACGTAGTATTCTTTTCCAGTTTTTATTACATTGTTATATTGCTCTTTTGTTATATTTTAAATTGTTATATTGCTCCATGTGTTTTTGCTTTATGTTATATTAACATCCCCTGACTCGGGTTACTTTTGAATTGTGGGAGTCTTTACAGTAACTTAAAGCACAATATTTAATATTTGAGACACGAAAAGTTGCAGGTCTGTTTACTGGAGCTGATCTAAGCTGAGGTACAAGATGTGCCTCCCTTGTGAAATACTCCCCAGTATTTTCTTTTTTCCCCTTAACACCTTGGCTTTACAGAACTTCAAGATGACTGCATCACTTTGATACTGTTTGCTATAATCTATGCAGTAACTCATAAATATTTCTGTCAGCCTAAAAAGGCGGCAAAATCTATTCCACAAATCAAATGTAGGTGTTTACCTCAGATTACATCCGTGGATGTGCTGTGTTTTTCACTGGAAGCTGTTAAGTTGTTTGTTGCGTGCATGTGTGCATGTGTGCATGTGTGCATGTGTGCGTGTGTGTGTGCGAGCATGCGGTATGGTTGGAGGGTGGTTTAAAATGATTGATCACTAGGCCCATCACATTACAAGGGACATTAAAGGTACATGTCACATTATGAGTGAATTTGACAAAGAGCCACCATAATCGGTGTGTGTAGCAACACTCTGTCATAAAGAGGATGTTAACAAGGTTTGCTTTAATTACTTGTGTTTACTGCAGAATTGTTTAATGGCCTGGTATATTGGTATGTAGGTACACTGTGAGAGGCCTTCAGCCTGAACTGATTGCAACGAAGCAGTCTGATTGGTTTCATAACTGCCATTGAACTGCTCTGAGCCACATGTTTTGACTGTATCACCGTCTGTTGTTGTAGAATCAGTCTGAAAATATTGCTGCATTATGACAAAGGAAGTGGAATCCAGTAAGTTCAGAATGAAAATGAGGTTAAGGGCTTGTTCCATGCAAAACTGCAGTAATAATACTCTGTTTTATAGCTCTGGAAAGATGGTGTTGTCATTACCCCATGATGTTACTAAGTAGTTTAACAGGAATATATAAATGCACATGCAGTATTTGACAGTGCAGTACGTTGTCGAATGGCGTTGCAACTAAAGCTGAGCCAGGTTACATTTTTTTTGTATAGAAAAGCCAAATTTGGATTGGCTGAAATGTGGCTGGAGGCGAAGCAAAGCAAGAGATGACTGTTATGGGCTGACACAACTGTCAAGCTCCAAAACATCCTTCTCTCCACGTCCATAAAGTTGGAGGACTCACAAGAGAGAGATTTAAAAAGAATCGTAAAATCAAGACAGCAGAGGCTGAGATATCCTTTATCTATTTTTTATCTTTATCATTTCATTTAGAAGATGCTTTTATCCAAAGCGATGTACACCTGATTTATCCAGATATTTTAAGTCCTTCATATGGGTCAGGCTCCAAAAACACTGAACCCCTCACTTCCCATAATTCAACTTTATAGCATCTTTTTGTAGGAACTTGCCTGGTAAACATCCACATTTCCAACTCCACGACCCCAGTTTGTCACAAGCTTTCTGTTGTAAATTTGTAGTCTCAATGCCAAAACTGAAATTACTCCAGCTGTTTCTCAGCCCTGAAACAGCTCCTCCAGAGCTACAGAAGACATTGTTCAACTTCACAGGCTGAGTAATAGTATTAGTAAATTGACTTGGCATGTAAAATCATTGGTGCCTGCTTAAGTGAACATCTCTGCCATCATTTGACACGATGAAAGGAAAATCAGTTGTGGACACAATTTTCTTGTCAAAAAATTATCTTTTACAGATTGTTTGGTTTGTGAAGAGAGATTTTAAAGTCAGTCAGAGGGATTGATATATATACTGTTAATTGACATGCAGTTCACAGTTTAGTATTATAGTTGATGTTGTGACCTCAAAATGATATTACTTGTAAAAACTATAACTCCCTGTTAGTGACAAACTGAATTAGAGGAACAGAAAATGGTGCATGTCAGTTATCTCTCACTTGACATGGGTTCTATTTGATTTGTCTTTCATTTTTTTATCCATGAAATTAATATTGATTTAAATCCAATAATACATTCATTGCAAATGATGGCTTTGAGCAAATGCATTTTCAAACAGTAAACCTCTCTCTGTCTCTTCCCTGGACAGAGCTCCCTTCTTATTCCTCTGTTTCAATTGGATTGTGCTTCCTCCTCTGCTGTCCATCACAGACAAGAACAAAGAGAGAGAGGGAGAGAGTAAGCAGTGTGTCAGGTTGCTACTAATGGACCATTAGCTTAAATAATTCCCATTTAATACTTGATTAATCAAGCTCAGAGCATCCCATGTTGTGTTCTGGGCGAGGGCTGCACGCGGCATTTCTAAATTGAGCGAAGGAGAGTGCAAGAAGCAAGCCAGGGACTTTTTTTTTTTGCCTTCCATGCTTAATAGAATCAAGCCATTACAATCCATCGCTTATTGATTTAATGCTGGCTAACATTAGTGCATACTGCATCAAGACAAAATGAGCCCGAGCCCTATCTGCTGTGCGCTAATGAGACACACAGGATTGTTTCATCACACACTCCATGTTCAGATCTGATTGGTTTCTAATCAGCACCAGGTGTTTTTGTGTGTCTGGGTCCTGATTCATCGCACCGACTGCGTGTTCTGGTAAAAGGTCTAGTGTGTAACGCCCCTTGACAAAATTGTGCTCATAATTAGAATTACATTACTTCATCTGTGTACCACTTGGGGGCATTAGAACATGCTAAAACACAACATCTGACATATTATTGCTGTACAAAGTGGTTTTTAACATGCGTGCTGACAAACTGTTGCAAGTCCTGCAGACACAGAGCAGCAGTAGCATTTGTCCCAACTATATGAGTCCAATGTCACATTTCTCACTGATCTGTTTTGGTCTCCACTAGCTCCTGAGAAAACAAAATGTCTGTCTCTCTAGCTGCTAAGTGCTCCACTGTGTTCACCAGTTAGTCATTGCCTTGGTGTGGCTGCTGTTTGGTGCTGAGCAGCTAGTGAAGAGTGGGTTTATCAAAGCTTCCTGCTGCTGCTGGAAAACCAGGCTGATGAATTTGTGGGCTGTAAAATCAACAATGGGATGAAAGAATCTAAGAAGTTCTGCGGAGGAGGGAGCAGATGAGTATGGGGATGATTCTCTGATTCTTTGTGGGCTTTTTGCTTTAAATCGTAGTTATTTTTTTCATTGTTAATTCATAGTTAAAAAAATATTGATTAGTGCAGCTTTAAGTTACAGACCTAAAAGTCTGAAGGCCTGATAGTGGTGGCTAGAGGCTGTCATTTATTTACACCAGACATTATAAAATGTTGGCAGGAACACCATGATGATCTTCACTGATCATTACTTTGCTTCAGTTGGGTTAAAAGGTTAAAGTTTGTCTTGAGAATCACAACTAGATAGATGTGAGAAATTCTTAAACAGACCATATTGACTGCTGAAGATACTGTCTGATGCGATGGCTGGGAATCAAACCCAGGTCAGCTGCTTTGAAGGCAGCTCACCACTATACCGCCATCGCTGCTCAAAGGGACGTTTAGTTCGCTTTAGTAATGCTCAGTAATGCAAATGTCTTTTTATTAGATATTCTTTCAGTATAAGTAGAAATTTGGGCCTGATTCTTCCTTCAGTGACCATGAAAATATAAAGAAAATTTCACTGGAATTTGACCAAGAGTTTGCAGCACAAACACAAACATAACCCTGGTTGCTCATGCTTCTGCAGTTCATGGTGCAAAGGCACTGATTAAACTACAAAGTGATAATTTCCTGTCAAAAATATGTAGCTATTGATTTCTTATTAGTAGTGATTTAGAGCTTAGGAATCGATTTCACTCTAAATGTTTGCTGGTTCGGTCATACATGCAGTAAACAGATTTGAGTGAGCAGTAAGGTCACATCTGTAAGGGACATCCAGTCAGACGAAATCCAAACATAATTCATATAGCAAATGTTCACGTAACAGTCTGGTCCCACTTCTGGACTATTCCACACAACATGTGTGTGTTTACCTGTGTGCTGTTGACAGGTAAAATTAGAGGCTATATGTCATAGAATCATCTGAATACGCTGACCACAAATGTAACTGTTAGTCTTCAATCAACACTTCCAGCTTCATTCTTCAACATAATCCTCAAATGAAAACCAGGCAGTGTGATGTAAATCTACGACACAGGCTTTGTATATGAACAGTGCATTTCAATACCTGCTGTATTCATTTTCAGGTCCCTATCTACTGATGTGATCTGGTTTAATATACTGCAGTAATATCCTAGAGAGGGGATATCTTGCAATCAGAGATCAATGGTGATAATTACAGTATGAACATACCTCTAAAGCTCTTCTGTATACTCCATATTCCC
Source organism: Holacanthus passer (assembly GCA_025331565.1). NCBI lineage: Eukaryota > Metazoa > Chordata > Actinopteri > Pomacanthidae > Holacanthus > Holacanthus passer. The sequence goes on along the minus strand of JAFREQ010000214.1, from coordinate 30,226 downwards.
AGGCAGCAGCTTATTGCTTCCTATACTTTTTTCCACGTTGAACTTCATTAAGATTCAATCACCAGCTGTTTCTCTGCCAGGGAAGAACAGACTGTTTGGTAGATGGACTGTCAGATTCACTGACGCCGATCTACAGAGGGAGGGAGAAGTCACTTAACATTATGGAAATGCTAATTCAGTCGAGCATTTCCATAGTCTAAATCTGTCCAACTAGAGCTCTATGTGATCAGTTTTTTATCATAGAGGCACCTGGTATAGTGCAGTATAATAGCACAAATGACTGAATTTATCCTTTAAAGTGAATTGCTCTGCTCATTCTGTTGGTCTGTCTCTTCACCAAGCAGTTATGACAGTACATTTGACATTGTTTCAGCACATCTTTGCTGCTTACGGGCTCTTGTCTGCTTGCTGCTCATATACCACTGTGTAATGCAGCACAATACAAACGGAGGAAGTCGTCAGGTCATAGTCAAGCGACGTAGTTAACAAACACCAAGCTAAAAACTGTTTCACTGCTCGCTTTGGTTCAGTTTCAAGTCTGTTTCACCTTTTCACAGGAAGCACTGTTGCACCTGTAAGTGCACCCATTAGCGATGTCATGGTCCAATTCAAATGGGGGTGGAAGCTTGCATTGTGCTAATACAGTAGCATAATGGAAGATCCACAAATGCACCATCCATCCATCCATCATCAGAAGGCATTGAGCACGAAAATGGAGGCAGTTGGTTGCTTAATTCTACAGCACATTTCAGGTGCGCTTACTTAAATTTTTATAGATTATGAGAGTTATTCAAAGTGTTATCAGAAGGGTTTTATTTTATTTTTCATGTTTCTGTAACCGGTGACAGGAGGTTCAAGTAGTCATTCTCCTAAATCACCACTGGGTTGCTGAAGAGAGCTCACATCATCACGTCGGCTCATTGAAACGTGCACATACAGAGGTAGACACCTACACAAACAGGCACGCACTCTCCATTAAGACACTAACCTGCCTCCATAATTAAAGAGTCTGGTTGGCGCAGTTGTCTGCGAGGTGCGGTGGGAGTGTGGGACGGGATAAAGCAGAATTGGAAGTGACAGCGACATTTTCTGCGACACATTCAAACACACTGCAGCTCTTTAAAAATGCATCTTGTTGTGCACCAAGAGTGTGGCTTTACAAAGCTCCTCATCAGGCCATTTAATGGAGACCATGGGACATTACACACACATACAGTGAGGCAGCCCGCACACACTTACAGTACAAGAACACACAGTCGCATGCAGTGTAAGATGTGAATGAATGAACTGTAAAGTGTACTGGAACGATTATGTATGATACTGGAACAAATAAATAGACATTTGAAATAATTCAACATGACACTTTTTTAAACTAAAACCTCGACAAACACAAGGTGCATCAATATATAAATTAAGAGATTAAGTTTGTTTCAGAATAAAAGTTATGTTTAATATGGCTATAAAATAGTCTTTGTATTGTTACTTTTTACTATTTTGGCATTAATTTTATTATTGTACTGTTTTCATACATTATTGACAGAATATACATGGAAATGATTCTGTTTGTCTGTTTAAAGGAAAAGTCTGGAGATATTCTATATTTTCTTGCTGTCAACAAATCTCACTAAACAACAACAATGAATGTATCAAGTATTATGTGTGTATCCAAAGTCTGATATATCTTATTCCCCTGTGCCATAGAGCTCCATTGTTGTCCAAACTATTAAAAACACATCAGTGATCCACACTGTTGCACTGGCTGACATGTTCCTTCCTTACCATGAATATACATACTGTAGTTTATTTTGACTCAATCCCACATGCACCATCCTGCTGCCTGAGAAACTCGACATAGCACCAAATGTGGATTAATACACCATTAAAAATAGTCTCAAACATTAGTCCCAAACATTAGTCCCAAACATTAGTCCCAAACTATTTCTTCCTGTTTAAGTAATGTTTTAAAAAATCAGTACCCAGCTATTACATATTGCAAATAAAAATATATTTTTTTTCATCCATATTTTAAAGAGTACTTCCTCAGTAGGAACTAGTGGGCTTGGGGCTGAGAGCCACGGGAAGGGTAAGATGTCAGAGAACATTGTGAGAAAGACAAACATATTATTTTTTCCTCTCTTTTCAGAAGCAATGTATGCTTTCCTTTTAGCTAATTATGCCTCCTTGTATGTTCCCTCCTCCATCCTCCAGCCCGTGACCCATAAGTCGCCCGAGGTCCGCCATCATCGAGGATGTTCCAATCACTTAAATGCCTCTCTGAGGAGACGAGGAGCGAGGAGAAACAAGACTTCCATAGTGATTCGAGAGAGGAAACGTAGGTGTATCCATGCGGAAATCCTTCAACGGGAATCTGGGAAACCTTCAGAGGGAATGTGCTCGGTGAGTGGTCACTGCAGCTGATCTGTTGGGACTGTAAGAGGAGGTAAGAGGAGCGAGGTACTGTGGAAATCACATCACTGCAATATTAATATTATTGCATTACTGCAGTAATGCAGTGGGTGACCGCCTGTGGGGACAGGAATAACACCACCAATTGTAGCTGGAACATTAAAACAGTTTTTCATCAGGTAAAAAATAATTGAATATATGTATAATGTAAGCATGTGGTGGTATGAATCAGTCATTGGAGAAATGTTTGTCTGCTGCTTCTTTTTGAAAGCAAAAGCTATTTATCTTTTACTTTCCAAGTGCATCTCAGCTCATTTAGGGAAAATGAGAGTCACATTAGTTTTCCCACACAGCCACAGAGTTAATATAACACATGTATAGACTATATAATATCCAGCGTCAGCCTGAAGAGGACAGATTTACTACACCTGCAGCTTTACAGTATGGATTTTATTCAGAGCATTTATAGCTGTTTTTATTGCTGCCTTCTGTCTGTTGTGTTCAGTAATAAACAGGTTTTATTCATCCATTGGTGTTATTTCCTTTCAGTCACAGTCTATGATCTTGGCAATAGAGCTGTAATTGGTATTAGTACAGCCAACAGAACACACTAAATTGTTTATGGGACATCGTCAACATACTATAGATTAGATAAAAAAAATCATTTAGACATGAAACAAACAAAGTACAGGAGACGTGCATGTTCACTATTATTTAAGGAAATTCTAGATTTTACTTCATACTCTCATGCAGGCTTGTAAAAGTTAGAGGACAGTCGTTTTTTTATCACTGCAGGTGAATGCAGTTTTGTTTGTGGTGCTCACAGCTTTCGAGAAACAGTGTCCCCGTTTCTATGGATAATCCATATACCTCACCCGGAACAGCCATCATGGGAACTTTCTACCAAAAAAAAAAAATCATCCCTATGCAGGAATTCAGATATTTTTCACGGGTACTGCACAACAAATGCTCTAAATCTCACAGGTTAACACATTGTTTGCACCTGTGTTTTCTGATCTGACGGCCCCATCAGCTGGAAGACAGCGCTTGGCTGCGCCTTCTGAAAACTGTTACAACTCACCGTGGAAAAAGAAAACTTGTTTCATAATGTGATAAAATTATGGTTAAGGTTTGGTAGGTTTATGGAAAGAACAAAGTTGGAATAATTACTGCTTTAAACAAGTAGTTCAGTTTACAGTATGATTGTATGACGTCACCTGACTTCCTCCTTTGCTCATGGCAGATGAGTTATCATTAATCCCACTGCCTCTAGAGGAGGACAGTCTTTCTGGTTCTCATGCTGCAGCAAATACATGTAGAGCCAAAGTTGACCTCTGTTGAATTTTGGGTATTTAGTCAAGCTGATTTCCTCTTAGACACTTATACTTTTCCACTTTCACTGTTTTACTGTGGCTGAATGGCATTTGTTTCCACTGCTGGGCTCATTACTGTTCATATTGTTCCTTTAACACCTGCGTTATGTGCACGCCTTTCCAGGCTTCCAGGATCCACCAAACTTAGCCGAAGGGGGATTGACTGAACACCATAAACAAAATCAACAGAATCTCACACATTCCAGTGCAGTAATCCTACAATAAATGGTATTTTTGGAGCTTATTGTTATTATACTTCCAAATAAGAAATAAAAGACTAATGGTGGACACAATAGTAAACTAGCCTATCCTGCTAACAGGTCACCAAGTATCACATTGGTTATTACCTATCTTAACAGCATTGCTCTCAGCATTCAGTATTATTAGACTAGACAATAAAAAACAGTCGATCACAGCTGCTCAAATATGGATAGCCTTTAACATATATCAAGATAAATCAAGACACAAGATTTCAGTGCCGACAAGCATCCTCACTTCATGCCTCACTTCACGCCCCCTCCATGGAATACAGTAATCGTTTATCTTGCCCTGTACGCTGTGCTGATCCTCCTGCATGACCGGCCACCTGCAGGGTTGCCTGATTCTGTGATTGGTTACCCAGTTCCTTGCTCCAAACAACATCAAGCTGGCCAGTTCCATTTTCCTAAGCTGGCTCCCTTTGCTTGTTGAGTTTAGCAGCTGCTTTTCCCAAAGCTGCACTGTTGATCATTAGCCAGTCTGCTGAACTCTTGCACCCTCTAATTTTTACAAATCTAAGACAGCACTGTTATATTTCATCCACCAAAGTTACAAATGCCATTTGGAATGGCCCATTAATGTCTTTAAAGTGGAGTAAAAAAAAATCTGGCCTGACCATGTTGTAATTTGAAGGTGGTGAAACTAGTGAGAAAAATAAAGATTTGAAACAGTCCACAGGCAGATGGTGATTTGGTGATGCTGAGAGTCGTCACAGTGGACAACAGAGTGGCCTTTAAATTCCACATTAGTTTCTTGAGAGCTGGTTGAAATCACTGAGGGGTGCTCCAGTCTTCACTCCCACTGTGGAGTGAGTCATCGTCTAAACTCTTTCAGACACTTGATTACAAGGACACTTCTTTACTCAGTAGGTGCTTGTCCTGGCCTACGAATACACGTTTCGTATCAGAATGTATTTCAAGTAAAGAGTTTGTGCTTTATCCATACATACACTTTAGTATCATTAACGGTTATTACATGCATACATTATGGTTGCATATAAGATGATTATAAAGTTAGATAAAATCTGCAGTTTAACTTAAAGTTCCAAAAAATGTGGGATTGCCTAGTTCCTATCTAATGTGTCTGCCCAACTGAAACAATCTGAAGTGTAGTGTCACTCCTTGTAAACACAAACCCAATTAAAGTGATTGTTTTTTAGACTATTAGAGAGGGGTGCTGTCGGCTGTCCTCATCCCTCCCCTGAACCAGGCCTAATGGCATCAACAGCCCATGGTGCAGAAGAGAACCGCAGTTTGCAGAATACCACAGTACAGTATGACCTAAATGTGAGTTTTGTGCAATCAGTTATGCTTGCCTGCAAAGTCTCAGAGTGTGGAAGGAGGGATGTGTCTTTTCTCCTCTGTTAGGTGCTCACAAAGAAAGACACATCAGACGGCTGCAGAGTCAGTGAATGGACAGGACTCATCCAGTCTCAGAGAGGACGCACCAGGCACACAGAGGCTCCAGCAGGACGCCACTCACGGTGCAGCAAGGAGGGAAAAGGTTTGCAATGTGAACAACCCTCAACCCGACCCAGGGGACACAGAGGTGAACTAAAACCAACACACTGCACCAATCCAGGCCATTATTGCATTATTTTTCTATAAACACATGCTACTGGAGCCAGAGGCACCAGTGTTGGATAAGTTACTTGAAAAATGCCATAATTTAATCATTAAGAAAGTGGATGCATGTCACAACCTGGCTCACAGCTGGACAAAGGAGGAGAGAACACGCAGCAGTTGTAAGTACAAATAAGTTCATTTTACATATAAAGAGGAGCTTAAAGTAAAGACAAACCAATTACAACAAAACCAAACAGGGTGGAAGTCAGAAGCGAAGTCAGAGCGAGCCTGACTGACTGAGCTTATATATCTTGCAGTCAGACCAGGTGAGCTGCATCTCCTCAACGACTTGACTCCGCCCACCAGGTACCTGGAGGGACAGGCCTGCTCAGATTATATTATAAATTACTCATCAGCAAATGTAATTGGTTACATTGCATTTGTTAGTATCACAGCTCTGTCAAAGGTGCCTTTACAGAACTCCAAAGGCTGAAGCCACATTTTCTGTATTGAACATATATTGGCTATGAAATGCAAAATGAGACATTGTGGTTCAATGAGCAAGCATTCTACTATTAGGAGGATCATCAACAGCTAGTTTAGCCTCGTGAATGCATGTAGGACCCCAGAGATCATGTCCTCACAAGAGGAAGCTGCACACATTAGCAAGCCAGTTAAGAACATGGAAAAATAGACAACTTTGGAGGGTGTACTTGTTCTCTCTTGGCGAAAGTTAGCCGCCTCCTTCTGTCCTGCACCTCCTGTGCCAAGCTTATATGTCCCAGACCAGGCTCTCCACTGAACGCACAAGGACATAACTGAAAAACACTCCATCTGTCGAAAGACACTGAACAATAAAATGAAGCGAACACAAATAAAGAGTGCAGTAAGTTACGTTAATGTAATCACTGAATTTCAAATTGTAACTCCATACACTACTTGGTACTAAACAAAAAGTGGAATGCTTTAATACAGGAAGTTACTGCCCAACACTGATAATCATTAACATTCTACACATTGTATAGAGGAAGAAGAGTTACAAAAAATGAAGAAATGTTCATACATTATTGTATTCGCATCATATTTAAATCTCTTCTATGTAATCAAGATGCAATGATTAAAGTTTCCTAGAGTTCCTACAGTAGAGTTTGCTTCCTCAGTCTCGGGAAATTTGTTCACAGCCACAAGACACAATTGTTTATTTGTGATAATGATATCACTCATAGGGATTGAAAACTCCCACGTACTGTGGCCACTGAGAGAGACCAGAGTAGATGCAGGAAGTGTGAATGAAAGGAGGATGAGGTATTTCACATTTTCCTTAATCTATCTCTCCTCGCTCCTCAGGTGACCCAGGAGAGGATCTGGTGTGCCTTCATGAAGGATGCAGACAGACAGCACATTTGTCAGGAGATACAACAGTAATGTCATGTCATGGCTGCACAGATATCAGCAGCTAGATGTGATACAATAACATATTTTGAACTCTTCTGAGAAATTAAAAAGCAGATGGGGGATGGAGGTTGAGGTCAGCCCCGCTCAGATGTCCACGGCCTGCGACAATCTCAAATAAAAGCTTCACATTTTATTAATGAAAGCTCTGTCATATTACTGCATACTTTTGTATGTCACAATGGAACATGCCTCACTGTCACCACCGTCTATTTAGTTTACTGTAAGTGCTCAAAAACCCTCCAACGACAGCAGAGGGGCCACAGCAGCCAGTTGGCTGTGGTTTAGCCCAAAGCATGAGGCCATGCACTGAGCCTCCCATCTTAATGGACTCTATCCATGAAACCCTGCACCCTGTGGCTGATGCGGCCTCAGATGGTTCACCTTCTCCATCTGCAATGGCTTCTTCAGCTGGTCAGTTGACATGTGGGCTGCCAGCCCACTCAAGAGAGGATAACATCAAAAGCAGCATTGAGAAACAGCTAAAGAGGAGGAACACTTTCAGGACAACACTAAACAATTTCTAGATTTACACGAAGAACTGGACAAGAAACAAGTTTAGTGACTTTCCTCTAAGCTGTGGTTTTGCACTTCTAATATTAAAATTTGAGGCCTATAGTCTAAAACAATTGCCTCTCTTTTTGAATCAAGTCAAGGCATCATGAGTGTGCACAAAGACATCTGCCTCAGATACAAGGTTGTAAAAACATGAGGGGACAAAGACTTTAATTGCAAACCTGACACACCACAGAAGTACAGGCTGTATTGCTTTTTGAGAATTCAGACTAGTTTAATAAAGGCAAAATGTCACAATCACAACATCAAACCAGACTTGTCCTTTTAAATGTCTTGGGCATTTTTAAAAGCACTACAAAAATAAATACAACCATGCAATTACACAAGACGTCTGTGCTGTGTTTAAGTAAAGGTGGACTCAGACAGATTAATTATAATAACAACAAAATAACTGACTACAAGCGGTCGTGGTCACAAAGCTTTGCAGGGTTCACAGATTGGATCCAGTCAGTCAGACAAGGAGGCCTCCCCTGTGAGGCACATGTCTGGAGCACATTCAGAACGAGCAGGGATGATGGAGGGTGCCGAGGCATGGTCGACCTCCAGAGCCTTGGATAACAGACACATCTAATGTTGACATGGAAGGTAGAAGTGGCTCTGCACTCTTCCCTGTAGTGGCTCCCTGTGTGTAATGATGATGTTCAATGCAGGGATAGCTATCATCACCCACAATGAAGAACCCTGCAGGTTAGATTAGTATGATCCAAAATGCTAACTGAGCTCAAACTACTGATACTTGCTGCCTCACACACCTTTGCAGACAAGAGGCTCATTGACACAACATTGCAAACTGCTCTCCTTTTGTGGCAAGCCTCTGCAGTTGTAGTAAGTCAGTTTAATTGGCTGCCACAACTAGTGGAGCAAAATGAAAAAGGAGTCAATCATATTGATCCAATGTTCATGGTTGTATAATAGAGGTTTAGGACAATGCACAATGAAAAAAAGGATGAATATTACCAGGGAAGACAAAAAGAAGCACAGCATGTTCATTTACACCATATTATATTATCTTGGCCTGGAGTCCAACAACAACAGTTTAGGTTGTAACAGTGTGTTATGGGTTTATGGGTCACGCTTAGATTACTGCCACTGACAACTCTTTTAATGAGAAGGCCTCAAGGGAGCCTCATTAAAAAGTGAAACAATAATTAGATACAGCCAGCATCCACTGGTAAGTCTACAGTCCCACAGGCTCACCATGTTTTACCATCCAAATGAAACCATTAGTCAAACTGCGTTGGGATGAATGGTTATGTAATGGACAGTCCTTTATATTCTCTAATCTTCCCCACGCTGCAGAGTGGGCCATGCTCAGCTCTAACCTTAGGTGGTACATTATGGTTTTGACTTTAATGAGTGGACGTCTATTATAATCACAGTTAGATTAATCAGGAATCCATGGCAGTCCACAGCAGTTACCAAAGAAGACAAAAGAAGACATGTTTTCTTGTCTTATTAGCTCATTCTATCTCTATTATACATCATCTCTTTCTGAATTTAGAAATTGTACTACAGGAGATATTTCTCTCTTATGACAAAATGAGTGTATTGAGAGACCACAATCTTGCATGTGGTATGTTTAGTTGTTTTAATTATGATGTATAAATATCCTGTAATTAGAAAATATTGAAATCCTTGCTGCTGCCTTTTTGGCATGTAACAAACAACAACAATATATTTTAAGTCATCAGTGTGTTATCATTCATTTACATACAATATGAAAGTCAATTAGCAGATTCTTCAAACTTGAGTTACTGTACAGAATGTAACCGCACTATTTTGCATGCAGATATCTTAAACTACATGATTTGTAGTTAAGGAGCTAAACCTTGCAAACACATTGGTAGGTTCTTTTAAACTATTGGAAAACTAGGTAATGTAAATATGTAAAATATGCAATTCTTATAAAAAGAAAAATTTGATAATACCAAAAGAAACAGAATAGATCATGGCCATTTGAGCCACACAGTTTTCTAAAAAGTTTGCAAATTTATAGCTAATTTAATAGCCAAGACATTTCTCACAATTTTTTCCCACAAAACCCAATTTCCAATCCTTTTTGCACACTGATCAATGACAACAAAAATGTTCACACTGATTGTATCTGCAAACTATTAACTGGCCATTTATTTCATCTGTTTTCCTACAATATCTGTCCCTGGTAACTAAAACATGATTAATTGATTTATGCTTATGTTAAGTCAACTCAAAGCACTGTGTTAAGATACGGTTGGCAGTCTTGGTTGAATGTCAAAGTCTACACTGAGGGATGGGATGAGTTCACTTTTTCGATCTTTAAAGTTTGAATAGTCTTCACACTGCAGCTATTTTTCCATTTTAGTTTCATTATTCAAAACAAGTTAAAAACATTTTTGTACATGGGATTTTGTATGTGGAGACTAAGCTTGAAGTGGGTTTCCACATAAGAAGAAAGACAGTGTCAGTCATTTAAGCAAGTCCCCCAAATCATATATGTCTATGTTAAAATCAACAGATTTTAAACCAACAGACAGTGTTTTCTCAAGCATGAACATAATCATTCCCTAACCCAAATCAAGTAATCATTTTTGTAGCCATGATAGTAAAATTCCCCTAACCTGGTGCCTAAACCTAACCAAACTTTCACCATAATGTTGTCACACCATAAAACTGATTTGTTGGTGCTTTGTAACAATTTTGTTGTTTAACTTACAGGAATTATTGGACGTTTCCCACGGCACCAGTTAACCAACATCTGAGCACCAGGATTCACTGTAACATTCCATGGTGCGCTACATGGAGACAGCCATATTGTACATGATACTGTTCCAACAAAAGGGGAGGTCAGGACCCTGTTTTGCACGAATACCAACACGAACACACACACACACACACACAGACACAGCAAGCCAAAGGGAGGTGAATGAGCAATTACCACCACCGTGCAGAGGTAGGAAGGTCATATTCTGCTGAGATCTGCCAGCAATGCTCCGTCAACGAAAGAATGTAAAAGATTTAAATGAAATTAAATACAGTAAAAAAAAACCTTCACTTTACTAGTAGAATTACAAATATAAATTAAAACATAGATACAACAACAACCAAAAAACAACCATTCAATCAGCTAAAAACACAAATTAATCAAAATCAAAACAAGAACTCAAGAGAGGACGATAGTTGTCCATATAAAATCAGTCACAACGGAAGAAAGTTTATGCAGATCAGCAGTGGCAGATTCCTACAATATGAACAGAGATTATTTAAAGCCACATACGTTCAATGATCGGTTCACTTTATGGCAGTGCACATTTCAGGCCATGTTAACTCAGGATAGGCCCATCATGCTTAAACCCTCGATCCAAACAGATCGATGAGAAGGTCATTTTAAAACCATTCAAATCAATGGCAAGAAGAAGTGTTTGAACAGTCAAATGTCTTTGATCAGCCATGTGACAGACAGCTGCTCAGTGTTACATATACCGTGATGCATACATCAAATCAAGTAGTTTAAGATCATTACAAAGCTAAAAAGACCTCCAGACATACCTTTTAATGGCTTGTCTCTCTACAGTCCAACCTGACTGAATGAGCATGTGGTTGTATTGTAATTTTCAGAGGCAGAGTTCTAGTAAACACTAATGAAAGAGCCACTGTTTCCTATTTGGTCATTTCAATTTGAAAGCATGCAACTAAAAGCAAACACTATACTGATCTCTAACCAAAATGAGTTTTTATTTCAGTTTGACTTCAACCAAAACACTTTAACCAAGTGTTTTTTATCTGTATAAACCCATTAACAATATGAAGTCACCTTTGAACACAATTCAGGAAGCAATCACTGTGTAATTCCTTCAAAACACATTGGGGGCAAAGTACTAGTTAGTATAAGTAGAAGAACATCTTGTGGGAGAAAATTTTCAGTCTGATTATAATTATAATGATGACAATGATGTCAGTAAGTGTTGCACAGAAAGTTGTTCAAGGAAAAATCCTTGATCCCACTCACCAGCAGAGCTTTGACTAATCACTTGTCACTCACTTGATCCTTTTCCAGCAATTATGAAATATATGTTCTCATACAACAATACAACATAAAGATCTGACAATAAGGGAAGGTGAGCAGCCATATGCTAATGCTCTCGACTGCTTTGACAGAAGATGGTCAGTATGATGTCGGACTAATTAAAATACCATTGACGTCGTCTGTCTGTGCAGCAACCGCGCCCTGGTGGAGCAGCATTCTTCTCGCCAGTCCTTCTGTGTTTATGCACAGACTTCAAAGAGCATCATTATACAAAGAAGCCTCCTCAGACTGTGTTGAGTTCCAATGAACAAAAGCTATTAATCAGAGTCAAAGTTTCCTCCAAGATTAAACTGTCGCTGAGAACACTGCGTCTCCTGCATCCCCATTCTCCGCGGCCTCGCCATTATAAAACATTTATTTGCAGAGATACTGCACAAGTGCAAGTGTATAAAAATAATTACAGGGAGGGAGCAGTGGCAGTGAAGGAGTGCAGCCCCTCACAGAGGACTTTTCCAATTAATTGACTTTAATGCACCATAATGTGGTGTTTTCCTCTCCTACTCTTCATAATGGCTGCCACCTGACTGCTGTACAGTCAATTAAAACATAATACAAATTGACTTAAGCAGTCAGCACTCAGTAATTAGGTTTCCTCAAGACAATTAAATTTGAAAAAAGAAAGCAGAGAATGGTAATTCATGATAATTTTTTTCTTCATTTCCTGCTGTCACATTAATTTTGCTATATTTAATGGCATGTCGCCTGTTACGACGAATAGCTTACAGATGTTCATAATCATCTAGTTGTCTTGGATGTCCTATGAATGTGCACCAGGGAGGCTATTCTGTGTGCAGTGCAAATGTGTTTGTTGGAGTTTTGGCTGTATTATCTGTTTGGCAGTGATTGAGTGTGGCAGTAAAAAGGCACTGAGAAAGACACAGGGATGTGGGATGATTGCCGGGTGGCTTCGCAGAGAGCCGAGGTAATTTCCCTCGCCGCCAACTCAACTCTGTCGTTTGTCAGCCACCACTTGCGCCGCTGGCAGCTATTGTGCCAACAGCGGTCAATCACGCAGCTTATGAATCCGAGCCGCAGTCAATCGCCCTGCTTATGAATCTGCACAGCAGTCAGCCGCTCAGTGTAGGAATCCACTGACACATCTGGTGGTTCCAGCTGGTCATATGAATACCTAGCGACAGGACATCCTGGAGGCAGGAGGAGATTAATGGCAACAAATACCTCAGAGGAAAAGGATGGCTCTGTTTCTCTGTGACCGGCCCCTCTTGGAAATCATGGAGAGAAAAATGTATAGATTGGCAACGACAGAATCAAAATACTAACAAGCCTTAAATAATGACGTGTTTCCTATCATGACATAATTGTGTTGTAAAAAACATTTTTATACCAGCACTTTCACTTGATAAGAGCTAATGGGGATCTCAACAAAAAAAAAAGCTCCATATGGGAAAATGTTTTTTCTGAATTATTCTGTCACTTAAATGGACTAATGGACATTTCCATTTGTGTTGCAGTCTTATTTAAAAAACTAAACACATTAGATTAATTGTCAGTAGTTATTCTCTGTCATACACAATGCAGTACATCATCAGTTAAGATATGCTGAGTGGTTACAGCCAGTTTGATTCCGGCTGGTGACCTTTGTTGTCGTACCGCTCTCTCTTCCAGTTTCCTGTTTACCTCTCCCTGTCCAATAAGGGCCAAAAACATAAACTTAAAAAAAAAGCTGAGAAGTTGAAAATGAGTTGCAACATTATACGCCACCAGTCATCTTATCAGTTGCTACACCTTTGCATTTCATAGAATTTATATTTAATGACTGTCATTTTGTTAACAAGCAGATTCCTTGAGAGCTAAATCATTCATGACTATGTATTAAATAATGGTGTTGTGCTCATTGACTGACATTTGCCACAACGGCTGAAACTCTGCCAATTAGTGCTTTGCAAGCAGGGTTAAGAACAGGTACATCATCTTCATTTATAGCTAGCTAGCCACCCAGCTACAGCCATCAAAGAGCTGTATTAACTATTAAATTAACATTGTAACAGTGTAATGAAATACATTAAGTTCATTGTCATTAGCAACCAGTTTGCATGTTTGACTCTTGTCAAAAATAATGAACATGAACACAAAATGAAAAAAAAGGTAACACAATGTGAGTTCAATTTGACTTTCAAGCTAATAAGTAGCGGATACAACAACAAATAAATAAATACATAAATAAAAATTCACAGAAATGCAGTAAAGAAGCAATTTGATTTAAATGGGCGGATGTACAACCTTCCTGTGTGCAGGACACCGCCTCCTGTGTTTCTCGTAGCGCTGCAGTTGTTGAGTGAGGTTAATGATGTAGAAAATGGGGTGATGAGTTGGAGAGTGGTGCGTTCCCTGGCCTGGGAAAACTCGCCTCCACCACCTGTTAGCTCTGTCTCGGCCTCCTCTCCCGCGGCCTGCCTGTGGAGGATAACGCCGGCCTGGCTGGCTTCCCGCTGCAGTGGTTGGAGGTTAAATGGATTCCACCCTGCCGCTCTCTTATCATAACTGTCTGCCATTCTGTCAGGGCGGACCGCAAATGCAATTCCCTAACCTTGGGGTAGACCAGACCAAGGCATCTGTTACACTTAATAAAGTGCTGACCTAAATTTAAGTCTACACTCTGCTACTCATGTGGTCCAGGGGGGCTGAGGAAGCAGGGAGAGGGGCTTTCTGTTGTTTATGAGTGCTGTCTCAAGTGCTTGTAAATTCATCTAAAAAGACATAAATTAGACATTTAAACATGGTTTCATCCATACTTTGTAAAGTATCACACAGATGATGAGTTAAAGGCAAACACAAGCTCTGCAACTTCTGAATCTATTGAAAAGGCAAATAACAAATCTTTGGAAAATAAAGTAATAATATTTTTCCAGTTTACTTGACAGGCCTATTAGAACTGATCCATCCAAACCCAACAGCATTTCTAGTCTTAATGACTGAGTAAGACCTTTAGTTTCATTTCATCTTTCAGAACTTGTTGCTTTCTCAAAACAAACAACAATAAAAGATGCTGGTGAGGTGCAATTATTCTATTTGTTCCTGTAAAGTTTGAAATGAGAGTCACTGTCTTGGAACAAAACAGAATGACCCCTCTGAATCTGTACCAGAAAGTCGAAAGAAAGACATTGTAATTGTAACAGGCTTAATTGTCTGATCCTGTCTTAGACAAACTAGTCCAAGGTCTAAATGACAACAGTCATAAACAGACTCCTTCGTGTTCATCCCGGGTGTCATGTCACGGTTATGACAGAACCATGTCAGTCTCATGCACACACATTAACTTTGGTGCCTTCAAGTTGAGATCCCACATGATGAACTGTTATAACACTGGCACTGATATCATAAAATCTGAGCAGATTAACATATTTACCTTTCAGGTTGTGCCATTCTCACACAAAGCACTGTGTCATACTGCCAAACACATCTGAACACTAAAACACTGAAAACATGATAAACCCTTTTCATCTGTTACCAAAAGCCTTTACTCTGACACCATACAGCCATTTCTTACACAGATTTCACCATGAGTGCTAAGAACTCTTTGACTCCGTGGTTTAAGAAAATAACTTTTTAGCACTCATAAACAGACTAAATGACTTATTCAGATGGATTTCTTAGTGGAATAACAATGCTTTATATATTCATATATCAAATTTGTCAGAAAAATAGAGCTCTGTATAGGCAGACTTTAGGTGAGATCAACATTAGATCATTTTCATATCTACTGATTCAGACTGGTATGGCTGTAGATAAGAGCTTTTATTCAAGAAAAAGTCCTTTATATCCCTCAGTATTAATCCTTATATAAGGTGTAGTCTTACAGCTTTTTGTGGTTGACAGAGAGACAATAATTGTATGGTCCGTGGTGTGAATTCAGCACATTTCTGGTTGTGTCATCGCTGAGAATGGTTCCTCTTCTCTACAATTTGTCTCTTTTCTACTAACTGGAAGCCTGATCCCGGCATTTACCCTTCATGTGCTCTTGAGTGCAAAGAAAGGAGAAAGTGGGCAGAAACCTGCAGAGGAGAAAGAGCAGGGGCAAAGAGCTTCCACTCTCCCGTGTAGATTTACTGATCTGTCACGACTTTATGTGGTTGAAATGGAAAAGAGAATTGAGCTCTGTTTACAGCACCATAAACCTTTCTTTTAAACCCAAGGACTTGGCCACCCTGAAACTGTAGCGTAGCACCCATAAAACTGAGGCTAACGCCGTCTTTTAAATCTGATGAAACATTTATCGATTCTTTTTAGATCTTGTTTTATTTGCTCCTCCTCTCCCACCTCTGGGTTAATAGAAGCGAATCAGAGGACAGCAGAGATACTGAGGATGGTTGAAGGTTTGCATGCTAACAGCGTGAAAGACAGAAAATAAAGACAGGGTGCTGCTGGGAAGACAGAAAGCTCAGTTTGATGGCTTAATGTTGGTTCTTTCTGCCCTCCGGTCTGGATTAGTTGTCTTCTCTTAATGAAACAGTGTTTATTAGTTAAAACTCAGGATGTACTTGAAACCTTTTAAAGACAGGCCTGTTGTTCTTCTACAGTTTCTTACAGTCAACAAATCCCATGACAAGACTAAAACCAACAATGTGTTACTTCGTCCATCGACTGTGAGAGATGCTCTTGTGAGATTTCAGGCAGCAAGACAGTGTGTGTGGGATTGAAAATAAAGCACAGTGTGTGTGTTTGTGGACATGAGGGAACATGTCACCCAGTGCATCAGTGTGGGTCATTGATGTGTTTTTAATAGCAGTGGAATTCTGTGGTAAAGAGCAAATTTTGCATTTTTTGAGTGGGATTAATTTCAGCTGCAAATTAGTACACATTTGTTGTTTTAGTGAGTATTTATACTGCCGGGGGCTATGTGTATAAAACTTGGTGTAGGTTTATGACTAACAATGGTAATGCACACAAATATGCATATCCATTCTTTTTGTCAGATCTATTAAGTGCTTATGCATAATTCTGCTTTATTAATTTCAATCAATGTGAAGTGGGGCTGACAAGCCTGATTTCCACTCCCACAGTTAGCCAAAAACGAAAGCAGCTACATTCTTAATCAGCTGTATGCATATCAATACCTCAGTCTGTCAATGAACTGAAAGGGCAAAGAAGAAGCGCAATTTAACTGTGTTGTATAAGCATGGTAGTCATTACATCACAGCACCTGTATTATTATTAATTCATCACATGCATCTGTAAAACATCATAAGTTGTCAATGATTTGATTATCATCGTCATCATCATCATCAAAGGTCAGGAAGGTAATCAATGATTTTGTTGATAGTGCTCATGTCCAAACAGACACGCAAAGTACCTCAACCAGCATTCATTGATTTTTGGCCACTTGGGGGCAGAGCTGTAAACACAACATTGACATATTATCTTCTGACTACAGCAGATATGGAGCAACACTGGCATTTACTGGGAGTCATGTCTGTCTGTCCACATGATGAATGTCAGTCCAATATACACTCTCTTTCCAGCTCTGCTTTAGCTCTGCTTTTGCTGCTGAATGCTCCACCATGTTCACCAGCTGCTCTCTAACTGTGTCTGTCTGCTGTGCTGAGTAGGTAGTGTACAGTGGCTTTATCGGAGCTTAGTCCCTCAAAACAGCTGCTTGATACAACTGAACGTGATGCTGATGAGAGCTGTGAGACTCAAACAAAACAGTAACGTTGTCAGATGGACAGTGAAGATGTTGAGTTAACAGACACTAAAATGCTCTGGCTGATAATTCTCTGTGGATTTTGTCACCATGAGTGACCCCTTTTGACATTACATGTTGTAATGTGATCCCTTGTTAATACAACCACAATTCTAGTGAAGTTCTCTACATGTAATATCAACACACTCACAAGAACATGTGTGTGCCTGGTCTGAAGTTTGCATTACATGGACATATTGTCACATATTGTATGCTATGTGGAGCTGGCTCAAAATAATGAAGCCAACAGTGTAGCTTGCATGTTTTTAATAGACAACAATGGAACTACATGAAACACACATATAAGATATGTGCTTGGACAAGTTGATCATGTTTCTGTTGATATGGGTATTCTAATGGAATTAGTGGAGTATAAGAAATTATAAATGCCACCAGTAGCAGCACCGTCACTGGCCTTTATTGGCCTTATCTGACTGGTCAGTGTGATTATCTTACATTTTCACCTCCGTTTCTGTTACCAAGAGCTCTTTTACTCTCTGCCTCCTCCCATAGATTTTGCATGCACTGCACGCTGCCTCTAATTTTTTTCCCCTCATTCTGTCTGAATTGAAGAGGAGACAAAATAGAGCTGTCTGAGGAGGTTTGTTATGAGAAAGAGAGAGGCACGACCAGGCTGTTAATTTCAAGAATTTCAGAATGAGGTTTACTGCTTCAGACAATTTACATCCTCAGGTCTTCTTAGCCTCATTCTCATTTTATTGTTACATCTTCACCGACATATATTTCATGTTGCAGACACTAATAGCGGAGATGTGGCTGGAGTCCCCACAGTGAGCTGATGGCTTTGTTTTCTTCTAATACATTAGACTGCGTGACTCAGTTTCAAAAAGTTGAGCCATTTTATGGATGACTGTTCTGCTCCGACTGTATATTTAGAATATATAATTAAAAAAAGATAAAGCATAAAACATGTATATCATTAAGTGCAATAAGAATAATTCTGTTCAAATATATGATTATTAACTTTGGCTGCTCTGCGTTGGCAGGAAATAAAACAAGGTGCTCATTTCTCTTTGTCACCTTTTGTTTAGCCTTTCCCTCTTCAGTTCTATCCAACAATGAATATTCAGCTCCTTCAACAGACTGATGGCCTCTTTCATTAAGTCTGAGTCATGTCATGTAGATTAGTATTCAAGCACCTTAGAGATGTCGGCAATGCTTCACTTCCTTATTTGTTGAGCCCAGCAGAAAGGATACATGGGAGGGCCTGTGGAGCCGTCTTGGCCCATCTGTCCATTCATCTGTCCATCACATGCAATATCTCACATGCTACTTACAGGATTTCAACCAAACTTCAGGGAATTATGTGTATCATTGTCTCATTCCAGCAATTCAAAACAATGACTGGTCCAGGAAGGGTGTGACAATAACTTGTGTAACTGTCTCTGAGTCACGTACAATATCTTGGAAGCACTTATGAGATTTCCATGAAGCTGAAGAGAACGTTGTGTCTTCCTGCTGCGCTCTGGCATCCTTTTAAATGGCCCAATGTGGGACTGAATCATCCCAGGGTGACTTGGATGACATTTTTGCTGTTGCCTTGATATTGAATTTCCATCTTTGGTGGTAAGTGCTAATTGCTGTGGTGCTTTTTTGCTGAATTGTCTGAGAGATCATTAAATGTTGATCATAAAGAACAAGCAGTTTTTCTTTCATGCCAAGTTTTGATAAAGCTGTACATAACATCAGCTGCTGTGAATGTACAAGCTTACTTTTCTTTAAATTGTTATAAAATATGAAAAACATTTTTTTAAAGTTCAATTTTATTTGTGTTTATATTACTGAGGGTAAAATAAATATATGAAACAACTCACAATGTTTGCATTGTAGTTACCTAATTGTTCAATGACACTTCACTCTGCTTCATAACTAAATACTAAGAACAATGAAGTGAACAGGTTCCTAGTTGCTCCTCTATCTTGTCTATAGTTCAAAAGAAAAACAGCATGTTAAATTACTGATTGCTTATTTAAAGAAATTCTGTGGAGTGTCCACTAGTGGTACTATGGAGCAATATTTGAATGAGGGGCTTCTTGTTTTGATTTTAACTCATGCATGCATTGGGCCCATGTGCACTGGAATCCTTATTCCATCTAGCCAGCTGACTTCCTGTTGACTCCTCACACACATGAATAGGATAAAATGATTTAATGATACGGCTTTTACAGTTTTTCCAAATTTTACTGGAATGAGTGGATCAAATTCTGATAATACAAAGAATCATTACAGGATGACACTCAGAAATATGTATTGCATGTTTGACAATGCGTTTTTTGTTTTTTTTTCAACAGTTTGCATTATGCAATCCCTTCATAGTTAAGCACTGCTCCTGGAGCCTTGATATAACCATGGATATTTAAAAAAATGCAGGAAATGGGTCGATTTACTCACAGTGACCAAGTGAGTCCTTATGGAGTTTCCATGTCGAGTTCAACTTTGGTGAACTTTACCATGCAAATTTAATTCTTGACTGTGATTGCTGAGAGGGCAGCCACACAGGGGAACAAAACAAAGGAAGCTGCCCTGAGTGTATCTGCTGTGACTTAAGCCTTAGAGACCACTTAATGGGCTAAAATCCTGCAGAACTCTAAATGTGAACACAAAGGTCAAGTGGGAATCAGGTTGAAAGATTTTTGCCTGCTGGTCAACTCTGTTCCTTTGAGCCCATTGACAACAGTGTCAGTACTGTTGTTCCCACCTGAAGCAAAGCCAGAGACAACATCAGCTGACAGTGATAGACAGTGATAGCACCAGTGGCCACAACCTTTTTCATTAAGTTTGTATTGAAGTCTCTTTGCTTGGATCTTTGTGTGAGTGCAACATTGATCTCTGTACATACCTCTATAGGCGCCTGACCAGTGGAGCAAGCTGAGCAGTTGCACTGCCGCCATTAGACCTGGGGGAGGAGATGTGTACTTTTGCATCCCCACTATTTGATCATCCAACTTCCTATGTTTTAAACATTTTAATTAGTTTGGATCCAAAATAGTTATACATGACTGTTTCATATGTAGTGCATAATTGAAAAAAATTATTCCCTATTCTTTCCTAGTCTCAGACAACTATGTAAGATACGCTACCTACGTCACTGTGTTCCGAATACCTGTGTGGTATTTACATGTTTAATATTACATGTGCACTCTATCCAGCATCAAACATGAAGCAGCAAACCGGGTGGTTACTTTAGTAATGAAAGAAGTCTTCTCAAATACTGGCACACACACAATAGACAGTGAATTAACAGTGCTATGAGTCAGTGTGTAATTTGGCATGTATCATCCACCAACCAGCACTTATTTTAATATGAAATCTTAATTTTTGAGTTGGTCTCTCTCTCTCTGTTCATCTCTTCTCCCACCAACAAAGCTGGTGGTGAGTTGAGGTGACAAAATCCAAAATGCAATGTTTATACGGATATACAGTTTTGAGTTACATTGATACCAAATTGACAAGAAGTTTTTGTGTGGACACATAAGGTATTGTTGTTGTTGTGCTGTAATATGTTCCCTGAGGGCACAGGGAGCTTAAGTTGAATTCAAATTGCTATTATGTTTTGTCACCACTACAGAAGCACTCGGTAAATGCCATTATGTATAATAAGGTTATCTGGTGTCGACTGCTGGGTTAGGTATTGGTTTGATTAATGGTTTAATAATGTGCGTATTGATTACTGACTATGGCTGATCAGGCTAATTATCAGTTAATCGTACTCAGTATGCAGTAAATGCTTGCCCTCAGTGTGCATTCCTTTAAACTACTTTCCTAATTAAACATGATTTGCTTGACGGTGTTATTAATGACTCCTGATGAAACTTGAAAGCTCAGCATTGCTGCCCTTTAGCTTCCCTTTTTAGAAGTCACATTAACATTTATTCACCCATAAAAAGCTAATATTTCTCTTTATAATATGGCCTCCACTTTATTACAGTTGTTGTGTCTGTGGTGTATTTACTGGTTTTTCACACCAGTTTCAGGCCAGTTGGAAGAGTTAAACCTGTGACTCGATCCCAGTTTATTTCTTCAAACCAGTTCAGTGTATTCATAAGTGTGTTACTCTCCTCACTGTAGAATACAGTGACAATACCAGAGAGGCACAGGTAATGGAAATATCAGTCAGCTCAAAAGTGCAGCATAACATAAATTCAGAAACAGCAACATTCATATGCGCTCTCTCTCTTTTTCTCAATCTCTCTCTCCCCACTCTCTCCCTCCCATTCTATACATCATCACTGACCTTGCACTTTCACTTTTAAATATAACCAGGCGCCCATGCATACCTCATACATATTTTTATGAAGCTGATGCTCTTGCAGCAGAAGTGTGTTTTTAAGGTTGTTAATGTTAATCTTTTTGACTGTCTTTAATTCATCTTTAGGTCCAAAATATTATGTTTGTGTGTGTTCTGCTTTCTCAGGCTGTGCTATGAAGTTGATTCATGATAATTAAGGTCACATGAACACACAGTCCATCTGCAGGACAGGTCACTAGTCTGTCACAGAGCTATACAAGAGAACATATTTGAAACTTGAAGGGCACACTTCAAGGCAATAGTCCCCTCGTCTATGATGTGCGAATCTGAAAGCACAGCCACTACATATGTTGGCATTATGTCAGAATATGGTTGTGCCTTCCTGAAGCCTCCTTATCTCAACAAAGTTCAAACATTTTTCCTCAATATCTCTGGTGGAGTGTATTGCTGGAAATTCACATTTGGAAGTCAGTAGGAGTACAATTAGTTGTATGATAAGGTTGTATTTACATTTCCATTGCCACACCTTCCTTTGAGAAAAAGGGGTTGTTCCAACTGTGGTAATGTTACAATTGTACTGGTTATCCCATGAAGTCACTGTCCCCGAGTGCTCCATAACAACTGCTTCTGTATGAAGTTTGAGCAGCTACATGTGGAGGCTATTGGTACCTGTGAATGAAGACTGTAATATGGAGTCATTGGATTTCCACAACTGGCTACGTTTGGTCGCTTTCAAACTTTGCTACCAAGTACTGGACCTTAAGATGTATGGCATTTTATTCCACCAAGGCCAAATATGTTGCAATGTTAATGAAAGTGAAAAAAAATTTGTCTATCTACCCTGATATTTAGAAAATGTAATGGATTCTTCTCATGACAATTACTGCCAGTAGTTTTTTTCATAATCCTTTATTGTAATTTTAAAAACTATAAGATGCTGACTGAGATAAGAGATACAAAGTAAAACATTTCAACCTGCTAGTGGGTAAAAAGATGTCAAGTAAGGAGATCACTAAAACTGGAAACCATGAGCATGTTTACTAAATTTCATGGCAATCCATGCAATAGATGTTTTCAGTCTGGACCATATGCACTGATCACGTGTGTGCTCCGGTGCTCAAGCAAAGATAGAGATACCCACTGGGAAGGCTGATCAAAACATAAATGAATAAATCAAAATAGGTATTTTTTTCTTAGGAATTGCAGTTGGATTATTATACACATAAACAGCACAGATGTTACTGATAACACGACTGCTCCATTCCGCTTCTGTGTCCTAATAAGTTATGCAAAATACCAGAAAATGCCAGAACAGAACGCAGTCATTTACTGTACATTACCAATTACACCTGTGCTTCTCATGCTGAGTCAAAATATCTGCTGTGAGAAAGGCTATATAAGAAAATAAGAAAAGTGTACAAAAAGTCATAATGATGCTGCTTTTTGGGCATGAAATTGAAGTTGAACACACAATGTCAAGAAAAAAGAACACTTTGTTAACTGCCAACGTTAACTGTAACTTATATGATGACAGAGTGGTGTTGTTTTACCAAATCCGACACTCAAAGTTGTGGCAGTTTGAAAAATGTAGCCAAAAGCAAAGTCAAGATGCTGACACTTGTTGAATACAGACCTGAAACTAAGCGATCATAAAATAAAAGTATTGAACAATACTACAATGCTTTCGTTTGTAATTATATTCTTCCGTAATTTTTCTAACAAGTATTCTTTCACTTTAATTGGTATGCAAATGTGACAGCAATTCAAAATGAAGTAATATAATTTGTTTTCCGAAAGGTTGACTGGAACATTAATTATTGTGCGTTGCACAAAATAGAGTTGTCTAAATTGGGATGCAATTATGAGCAGTCCCATAATAGACAGTTTTAATGACAAAGCGTATATTTTTGCCAGGGGCTGTGAATGTACAACATAATTACACCATGAAAACATCAAGAGAAGGCTTGTTTGGACTAAACACAAACTCAAGATAACTTTCATTGTATGTCTGTTTAATATGGAGGAGCAACGGAGTGACTGATTAGGAAAAACTCAAACATGTTAGCTACAAATATCAGCTATTTGTAAAACTAAATAACTCTTCTTTATAATGCTAAAATGCTCTCAAGATGGCAATGTTGTCTGTCAGTCCCTCACTTTGGTTCAGACTCCAATAGCTCAACAACTAATAGACAAAAAGTTGTTGTGTTACCTGACTATTACTGAGGGGTATTAGAACACATCTCTTAAAGAAATTTGTTTTATTTATTTTTTCATTTTAATATTAACTATAGTAACATCTATGGTGTTATGGGTCAATTTCGACCCATATATATTTACTTCAAGATATATATAAATATAATATATATACCCATATATATTTACTTTTTAGCAATAGAACTTTAATACAAACACAAAATGAATCATCCACTGTCACCTCTGGCCCTGGGTTGAACATCAGTGGAAGGAGCTGCACCCATCTTTCCCAGACATCCCTGAATGGGGCAAGCTTGTCAGTTCTTGCTCTGGTATCTCTGTTGTCAAATCTGAGGACTCTTGATATCATTTGAAAGGTCTGAAATGACTCTTTTAGTGACAATGGCATAAATAGCTCAAAACATGTCTTGATGTCACTGACTCTCGTCACAGCAAACCTTGTGATTCAAGGGGTCATTTTGATGACATTGGCAGCAGCTGCCCTGCCATGTATATCATGAGGTACTGAGCTCCAACAGATCTCACCATTTTTGGACTTGAATCTTTCAGCGGGAGCAGCTTCACCACCGGTGACCTCCTCATCAGACTCATCAGATGTGTCTGTGTCTTCTGGATGATACTCCACATTGTCGTCCTCCTCAGAAGCCTGCTCATCCATATCACAATGTTGCTCTGTGTCCTCTTCCTTCATTTTCACCAAAGATATTATCCAGATTTTGGCTCAGTGAAAATCTTCTTCTCATTTTTGCATGCTGCAAATTGGAGATGTGCACTCTGCAAGTCACCAACTCTATACTGAATTGACCTCACATCACAGGTCCCCGCTGTAGAGTGTGGTGATTGTAGGTGTGTGTAGACGAAATCCTCAGAAAATGGGTCTGCAATCTTCTCCATGTAATTAAGTTTCTGGTTCCACTTCTCTGGGCTGCAGCTCGCCATCAAACATCTAAAGCCGTCCAGCTCAGGCTCCAGTGTCCACGGTCAAACTCCAGGTACGTCCAAAAAACCTGACCTGTAATGGATAAGGTCCGAACTCACATTCACACGAATATTTGGAATAATGGCTCATAAAAAGACAAAATATCTCTTGTCAAAGTCACTTATTTCACTCTATAATACCTAAAAAATAACTTTCAAACAATAAAACATTGCAATCGCCCTTTAATTACTACAATATAGTTTGTCAAATTTAAGGGAATTGTGGTTACTAAAAAAACATCTAATTCAAAGTGAACAGTATTACCAGAATATTCCCACACTCATTCATGTAGAAATTGGTATAAAATAGCTTTACCAACATCCAATATCAAATAAACATGTGTTTTGCACCTTGCACCTAAAATGGCGGCATGCAGTCACGTGCTCAAATTATCAATCGACCCGCTGTGTGCCCGCGCCTTAAAATGGCGGCTCACGGTCACGTGCACAAAACATGTAAACAACGGCAAAAGTACCGCTTAATGTGTTTGAAATGCACAAGCAAGGTGCTTAAAATGACACAAATTAACATTCAGTGCGTATCAGATGTACAAGGATTAAACATATCTCCTACGTTTTAATATAGCAGTGCATAAAGTTTCGTTTCCAGCTCAGCATAGCATGCTAATACCTTTAGCATAAGTCAATGGGCTTTCCCATTGTATTTGTTAGCATTAGCGGCTAGCGCGAACGCTTCGGAAATAAAGTTATCTCACCAATGCGGTTATTCCTCTCAAACCAGTGGTGACAGGTCCCTCTGCTCCTACTCACGCATGTAGATGAAGGTTTAAGGAGTTGTCAGAGTTGCTTCAGCCAACTTTAATCACTTTTATAGCTGTTTATTCACAAGCACTTATCATAGGCGGCTACTCTTTTTCTACTGTAGGTCAAAAGGCAAGTACACGCTGTAGCTCCCATCAGGTGACCAGGTGGAACTGCTACCTGATTGGCTGGCTCATCTAACCTCTTGATACTAACTTCAGACTAATAGAAGACAAATAAAAGAATAAATGTATTTTGTTTTTGTTTTGGTTTGGTTTATTTTGGCAGGGTTGCCTGTTCATTATCCCTAATTGTTTATTCATCACATGTTTTTATCTCAAACTTTTTTCATTCTGATAGGTACATTTCTGTGCATTTTCTTAATATGATTATTACTGATCATATTTCACTGTAGCTTTTCTCTCGCCATGTCTCTACCTTTCCCCTTTTACTTTGTTTGACCACCTAATGACAAGCCCTGTTTTAAATGATGGACACAGTAAAGTTGCCTGCCTTTAGGTAGTGTGTGTGAGTCACATTATCTGCTACACCAAGCCTTTCCAAAGCATGACTATAACCCTGCTATTAAAATCTCAAAATATACTAATCCAAGGAACAACAAAAATAAGTGGTAATACTATTTGTTGTACACTATCAAAACATTGACAGCACAGTATTTGACAGTACAATGTCTCACAATGTCCCATAAGCATGGTTCCTATATCCCTGGAACAATGACACTCTCCTCTATCCAATCGTATACAGATATTTTCTTTGTGTCCAAACCTCTTGACATACATTGTACGAGAAAAAGCACAATTTGACATTCAGACATTTTTCATAAAAAGAAAAAAAAAAACTGTCCAAGATCACATTTGTGGGCAGTGGTGGCCTAGTGGTTTGTCAAGTGAACTTGCAACCAGTAGGCAACCGGTAGGCAACGGTTCGAGTTCAAGTCTCCAGACTGGCAAGAGGCTGAGGTAGGTAGGAAAGTGAGAGCAACTGCCCATCCCAGTCCCTGTGGGCCCTGAGCAAGGCCCTCAACCCCTGACTGCTCCCCAGGCACTGCACTGTGGCAGCCCCCTGCTCCTAGCATGTATAGCTAAAAGGTTAACTATAGGATGGGTGAAATGCAGAGAAGGAATTTCCCCAAGGGGCTCAGTAAAGTATAGATTTGTTTTTTTGTATTACACTGAAATGCCAATTAAGGGCACTTGTGAGGACCCTTACTCATTCTGAAAATACTATGCATGACATTAAAAAATGTTTCTCTAAACATTAGGTTTATCTTACCTTAACAGCTAAAGGTAAGAAGTTGAAGCTTGGGTTAGGTACAGGAAAACTAATATACGAGGTGTAAGTCAAGCTAAATATATTGAAATGAAGAAATATTTAGGCCATAGTTACAATTAAACAGTTCATTGTAGACTATTGACAGTTGTTGAGCTTGTAGATTTCTAATTATTGACTTTAGTGAATTTCTGGATGCTGTCCAAATAGATAGTGAATATGGCATAGTTAATATTATATTCCTGCATTTTCGCACCATTGCAGCTCTTCCTCTTCTGTAGTGGTTGGATACTCAGTTTTAATGCTGCAGTTAAGTGTCACAGGTTGGTTAGTGCACCTTTAATGCATTATTGTTTTAATTCCGCGACTTAGTCTTATTGCCGTAAACTAATGCTTTATGCATCTGTTCAGCTTAATGGTTGTGTAAGCACTACCTGCTTTCATCAGCACATTCAGCCACTCTTTTTAAATGAGTTTCTCTCGTTAAACACGTTTCACACTGCTTGCATTGGTGACATGCGCTGACAGCTTGTCTAAGTTAAGAATTCAAATAAAACTTTAAAAGCATGTGAGCATCCATCTGGGGAAAATGTAAATGTGGCATATCACTGCTTTGTCATTCCATTAAAAACAACTTTATACGAACATGACAAGGGGAAAATGGTAATTGATACAAAGTGATTTCACACTTACGTCCCAAATGTAGAGTCAAGGAACACAGGATTCAAATACCAACAAATTGGACGGCGACAGTACTCTAGCAGTCCTATAGCAGCCCAGGACCGCTATAGTACTGTAGTTTGCACTTCGTCCTTGTCAATAGACTTGAGAACAAAGCCATTGATTTCCTGAGAGAAATAATTGACAGACAGCAGTTGAGGGTTGATGATGGCAACATTGCTGCTGTTGATGATAATCTCGACAATGGTGGTGAAGTTCGATAAGTCTGAGATGTTGGTGAGCCTCAAGTTGACATAGAAGCCAACCAGCTTGAGAAAGCAGGAGACCCCCTGCCCGGGGGATCCAGAAGAAGGTCCAGAGAGGAAGATGAACACTACATCTCTGGAGGAGCATGTGAAAGTAGGGGTGGTTAATCTGTCCGATTTCCCGATTCGATTCGATTATGATTTTTGAGGTCCCGATTCAATTACCAACCGATTTTCGATTATTAACGATTCTCGATTAACGATTCTCAATTACCGATTATTGATTTTCGTTTTTTCGTTTACTAGTACAATGTTTTTCAACCACTGTGCCGCGGCACACTCGAGCGTCTGGTAGCTTCAGTTATTAAAGCTGCTGAAGTCAAAACTTAATAACAAGTTCTATAATTTGTGTGAATACTTTAGAATAAAAGGCAATATAAAGGAAAAGGAAGGAAAATAAAAACCCTCCATGTTTGTTAACTAACGTTATGTAATCTTAAACTGAACTGTGTGTCAATGCAATAAAGTTTTTGTAACTTCAAAATATTAACAGCTCATTTCTGAATGTGTTCAGAAATAACCTTAACCCAGATGTTGTTATTGGTTCAGCTGGAGTTGGTTATTGAAGCTAAACAGTAATATAAAATTTGACGATCAACAAACTCAAATGTAATTATTTATATCTATAGCATTGCTAAAATAGAAAATTTAAGTTTATTATACTCCAGAAACTGACTGATTGTGATCAGCTGGAGGCTGAGATATTGACATATAATGTTATACCAGCGTACTGTAACCGGTGCCGAAGCCGGCCGGTACCACTGGGTTAGGCAGCTAGCTTGGTGAGCATGTTTCATTAAATGCTGCACGTACTTGAGGAACTGAGCGCGTGCACGTGACGTTCAACTTCTGTTGACCGCGGGATATCATTTGTACAAAATAAAATAATGCCAAAAATAATCGATTTTTGAAAATTTAATAATCCAGTCATACTCGTCCATAACATAATCACGATTAATCGATAATCGATTTTTTTCACCAACCCTATGTGAAAGACGTTAACATTCTTTCAAATTTCATGACCCAGATTTGTCCCAAACTTTTGACTCTGTCAGGATTGGCCTCACAAGGCTGAAGATGATTTACTACAGTACACACTAGTAGATGGTAGGTATTTCTCTAAATTCAGTAGCAAATGCCCGTATTAACACCAGCTTTGATGTGTTTTATCACAGTGCAGTCATCTCGTTTAGTTTACAGCTCAAAATACACACTGAAGTGTCTAATACCTCTGTCATGAAAATATAATGAAACAACCAGTTGATTGTAGATTCTAGATTGTGGCTACAACAAAATGACCAAAAGAGACACTTCTTGTCTCAATTTCATGTGGCAAGGAAATGCCTGGCTGATGGAAACTGTAAGAGCCAAGTGCCAGACTCTTAAATGCCATAACAGCTCGTGCAAATGTGTGAACATGGTTCACAGTGGGACTCATGAACTATTAAGGGACTTGAAAACAGGACTGATTATATATCGGTTTGTAGAATTTGAGTTTATTGAACTGTACTGTGGAGTTTTTTAACTTGGTTCTCTGCTGAATTGTATTTTAATTTTACATTTTGTGGTAATTGTTATTGCAACAAGTTGTGTTACTGCAAAGTCTAAACAGGTTAACTAATGAGAAGGTGGAATTTACTTTAAAAAGGTGGTGAAATAACTATGGTGGTAAAAAAAATTCTCTTGAACTCAAATAGGTTAAAATCAAACCAACCAAACCTCAATTTTCTGAAATTAGTGTTTTCATTTGAACCCTTTTCAGGGATTTGAATGCACACTTCCCCACTGTGTGAAAAGCATGATTTGGTACCAGTTTGTGTATGGCAACTGGTCATTGTTCTACATAAATCACATGTGTAAACCTTTGCACTGTAAATGAATTTGTCATGTTGTTTTTTTATGAAAAGGTTGACATGGAAGTAGACAGCAACAAAGAAAACAACTCATGTTTTGTTATTGTCTAAAGACATTCTGAAACATATATATTTTTAAAATCTCAGAGCTCACTCCTGAATATCATTTCGATATTGAGCACCGCGATTGCGAGCTGAGAAGACACGACTCCACATTTTCCACAGCAGCGAACATTTCTTCAGAAATACTTGTATTTCTGCGACAGAAATTGGTGATTGACTGAGCAGGCTCCTTGTACTGAGGTAAGTCAGACAAAACATAGTTTACCTTGATGAATAATCTACTGCATTGAAATAACTTTCCTTGTGGGAAGCTGAATTACTGGTCAACTGTTAAATGAACACTTCAATTTTGTCTTAAACACTTTTCATACAAGCACACAATTCATCTTCTTCGGATTTGTGTGGTGGTGTAG